>SJYT01003600.1:490699-537735 GCA_006410635.1 Cephalophus harveyi | reverse complement strand
ATAGTCATGGCTATGGTTTTTCCTGTGGTCATGTATGGATGTGAGAGTTGGACTGTGAAGAAGGCTGAGCGCCGAAGAATTGATGCTTTTGAACTGTGGTGTTGGAGAAGACTCTTGAGAGTCCCTTGGACTGCAAGGAGATCCAACCAGTCCATTCTGAAGGAGATCAGCCCTGGGATTTCTTTGGAAGGACTGATGCTAAAGCTGAAACTCCAGTACTTTGGCTACCTCATGCGAAGAGTTGACTCATTGGAAAAGACTCTGATGCTGGGAGGGATTGGGGGCAGGAGGAGAAGGGGACGACCGAGGATGAGATGGCTGGATGGCATCACAGACTCAATGGACGTGAGTCTGAGTGAACTCCGGGAGATGGTGATGAACAGGGAGGCCTGGCGTGCTGCGATTCATGGGGTCGCAAAGAGTCGGACACGACTGAGCAACTGAACTGAACTGAGGTATATATTTACCATTTACAAGAGCAACAAAACTATAGGGCACTCAGGAATAAATTTAACAAAAAATATGTAAGAGCTTTATGATACAACTAAAGCTAATTAAACGCTTTTTATAAAAGAAGCATTCAGTAAAGATTATGATTCTAGGTGGGAAATATTAAATATGATAAAGATGGCCATCCCCCCCAAATTAACCAAATCAGTTCAATTCAATGTCAATCAATTCAATTTAACCTCAAAAATCCCAATGGAGGTTTTTCAGGGAATCTAAAAACAAAAGTTTATCCTAAAATTCTCACGGTAGAACAAAGGCCAAAGAAGAGCCAAGGCAATTTGAAAGAGGAACAAATGAGGAATTCACCCCATGAAATATTACACTGTACATAAAGCAGTAGTAATAGGACAGTGTAGGATGACAAATGAAGAAACGAATGGGCCAATGCAACAGAAGAGAGAAGCCAGAATCAGACACACGGGGATGCAAGTGCAACTACACGGGACAGTATCCGCATTTACAAATTAAGAAATGCAGTAACTGCTGCTGAAACAACCTATCTTCCTAGACAAAACAAAATTTGATCCTTATGTCATGTCAAAGACAAAGCAATTCCAGTTAGACTTCTTAAACTACATGTAAATGTACAATTTTATAATTTTTAGAAGAAAATATTAGAGAATATCTCTACGACCTCAAGGTAGGAAAAGACCTCTTAAAGATACCACCAATACATGCCTCAGGAAAAGAATGATACACTCAACAACATTAAAATGTACAGCTTTGTCCCAGTAAACCATACCATAAACAAAGATAATGGCCAAAGACTGGAAGAAATTATTTACAACACATCTAAACAATAAAAGATTAGTATCTCTTAAAAAAACGAGAAAGCAGACATCCAGCCGAAAGCTGAGCAAAGGAGCTGAATGGGCCTATCAGGGGAGAAGAAACTAAAATGCCCCATAGTGAATGGGGGGAGTGGGGGTGCAAATTAAAATGAGAGCATTCACACTTATGGATTAGAAAACCTGGCACACAGAGTCATCAAAATACCCCCATCAGGACTGCACAGCAAGGTCCTTCCTTACACGCCATGTCCCAGCTCTGGAAATCAGGATAACAATAGAACAACGCACATGATCCTCTACAGAAAACTGGTAACTTTCATACCTGTGGCAATGAACACATGGCAAGGGACAGAGGCACCAGCAACTGTGTGCAAAGGAGGCCAGGAAATGTTCTGTGAACAAAAGGGTCTACAGGGACCAATCACCAGCACCAAAATCAAAACCGGGATCAAAAATCCTCCAAGAAACAAAAGCCCGGGGCCAGATGGCTTCGCAGGTGAATTCTATGAAACGTTTAGAGAACTAACACCTGCTGCTGCTAAGTCGCTTCAGTCATGTCTGACTCTGTGCGACCCCATAGACGGTAGCCCACCAGGCTCCCCCGTCCCTGGGTTTCTCCAGGCAAGAACACTGGAGTGGGTTGCCATTTCCTTCTCCAATGCATGAAAGTGAAAAGTGAAAGTGAAGTCGCTCAGTCATGTCTGACTCTTAGAGACCCCATGGACTGCAGCCTACCAGGTTCCTCCGTCCATGGGATTTTCCAGGCAAGAGTACTGGAGTGGGGTGCCATTGCCTTCTCCGGAACTAACACCTATCCTTCTTGAACTCTTCCAAAAAATTGCAGAGGAAGGAACACTACCAAAGTCATTCTACGAGGTCAACATCACCCTGATAACACAGGGTGACAAGGATATCACAAAAAAAGAAAATTATAAGCCAATATCACTGATGAACACAGATGCAAAAATTCAGAACAAAATACTAGCAAACAGAATACAACAATAGATTGAAAGGCTCATACACCATGATCAAGTGGGATTTATCCCAGGGATGCAACAATTCTTCAATATATGCAAATTAATCAATGTGATACACCATATAAATAAACTGAAAGATAAAACCTATGATAATCTCAATAGATGCAGAAAAGGCTTTTGACAAAATCCAATGGCCATTTATGAAAAAAACTCTCCAGCAAATGGGCATAGAAGGAACCTACTTAACATAACAAAGGCCATATATGACAAACCCACAGCAAACATTATTCCCAGTGGTGAAAAACTGAAAGCATTTCCTCTAAGATCAAGAACAAGAAAAGGGTGCCCACTTTCACCACTATTATTTAATATGCTTTTGGAAGTCCTAGTCACAGCAATCAGACAAAAAAGAGAAAAAAAAAAAAAGAATCAAAATTGGAAAAGTAGAAGTAAAACTCTTACTGTGTGCAGATGACATGATACCATACATAGAAAACCCAAAAGATGGCACCAGAAAATTACTAAAGCTAATCAGTGAATTTAGTAAAGTTGCAGGATACAAAATTAATACACAGAAATCCCTCGCATTCCTATACATTAACAATAAAATATAAGAAAGAGAAATTAAGGAAACAATCCCATTCACCTTTGCAACAAAAAGAATAATATACCTAGGAATAAACCTACCAAAGGAGACAAAATACTTGTATACAGAAAACTATAAGAAACTGATGAAAGAAATAAAAGATGACGCAAACAGATGGAGAGATTCATCATGCTCTTGGATTGAAAAAATCAATATTGTGAAAATACTCCCCAAAGCAATCTACAGATTCAGTGCAATTCCTATCAAATTACCAATGGCATTTTTCACAGAACTATAGAAGAGAAAATTTCACAATCTGTATGGAAACACAAAAGACCTTGAATAGCCAAAGCAATCTTGAGAAAGAAAAAGGGAGCTGGAGGAATGAACCCTCCTGACTTCAGACTATACTACAAAGCTACAGTAACTGTCAGTAACCAAGACAGTATGGCACTGGCACAAAAACAGAAATATAGGTTAATGGAACAAGACAGAAAGCCCAAAGATAAAGCCACGCACCTATGGGTACTTTATCTTTGACAAAGGTGGCAAGAATATACAATGGAGAAAAGACAGCCTCTTCAATAAGTGGTGCTGAGAAAACTGGACAGCTACATGTAAAAGAATTAAATTAGAACACCTCCTAACACCACACACAAAAATAAACTCAAAATGGATTAAAGACCTAAATATAAGGCCAGAAACTATAAAAATCTTGGAGAAAAACATAGGCAAAATGCTCTTTGACATAAACCACAGCATTATCCTTTTTGATCCACCTCCTCGAGTAATGGAAAGTGAAGTCGCTCAGTCGTGTCCGACTCTTTGCGACCCCATGGACTGTAGCCTACCAGGCTCCTCTCTCCATGGGATTTTCAAGGCAATAGTCCTGGAGTAGGTTGCCATTTCCTTCTCCAGGGGATCTTCCCAACCCAGGGATCGAACCCGGGTCTCCCACACTGTAGACAGACGCTTTACCGTCTGAGCCACCAGGAAAGTCAAGTAATGGAAATAAATACAAAAATAAACAAGTGGGACCCAATTAAGCTTAAAAGATTTTGCACAGCAAACTATAAACAAGATGAAAAGAAAACTCTCAGAATGGGAGAAAATAGTTGCAAATGAAACAAACTGATAAAAGGATTAATCTCCAAAATATACAAACAGCTCATGAAGCTCAATAGCAGTAAAACAAACAGCCCAATCAAAAAGTGGGCAGAAGACCTAAACAGACATTCCTCCAAAGAAGACATACAGATGGCCAACAAACACATGAAAAGATGCTCAACATCACTTATTACTAGAGAACTTCAAATCAAAACTACAATGAGGTGTTACCTTACACCAGTCAGAATGGCCATCATCAAAAAAATCTACAAACAATAAATGCTGGAGAGGGTATGGAGAAAAGGGAACCCTCTTGCACTGTTGGTGGAAATGTAAATTTATACAGCTACTATGGAGAACAGGATGAACATTCCTTTAAAAACCAGGGATAAAATTACTGTATGACCCAGCGGTCCTACCACTAAGCATATACCCTGAGAAAATCATAATTGAAAAAGACACACATGTACCCCAATGTTCATTGCAACACTATTTACAATAGCTCAATAGCTAGGACACCAAAACAACATAGATGTCCATTGGTAGATGCATGGATAAATAAGCATAATAAATGCACAATAAATATTGTGGTACATATACACAATGGAATATTCAGTTCAGTTCAGTTCAGTCGCTCAGTCGTGTCCAACTCTTTGTGACCCCATGAATTGCAGCACGCCAGGCCTCCCTGTCCATCACCAACTCCCAGAGTTCACTCAGACTCACGTCCATCGAGTCGGTGATGCCATCCAGCCATCCCATCCTCTATCGTCCCCTTTTCCTCCTGCCCCCAATCCCTCCCAGCATCAGAGTCTTTTCCAATGAGTCAACTTTTCACATGAGGTGGCCAAAGTACTGGAGTTTCAGCTTTAGCATCATTCCTTCCAAAGAACAGCCAGGACTGATCTCCTTCAGAATGGATTGGCTGGATCTCCTTGCAGTCCAAGGGACTCTCAAGAGTCTTCTCCAACACCACAGTTCAAAAGCATCAATTCTTCGGCGCTCAGCGTTCTTCACAGTCCAACTCTCACATCCATACATGACCAGAGGAAAAACCATAGCCCTGACTAGACGGACCTTTGTTGGCAAAGTAATGTCTCTGCTTTTGAATATGCTATCTAGGTTGGTCATAACTTTTCTTCCAAGGAGTAAGCGTCTTTTAATTTCATAGCTGCAACCACCATCTGCAGTGATTCTGGAGCCTCCAAAAATAAAGTCTGACACTGTTTCCACTGTTTCCCCATCTATTTGCCATGAAGTTACTCAACTATAAAAAGAAACAAATTTGAGTCAGTTCTAATGAGGTGGATGAACCTAGAGCCTGTTATACAGAGTGAAGTAAGTCAGAAAGAGAAAAACAAACATGGTATATTAAGGCATCTATATGGAATCTAGAAAGATGGTACTGATGAACCTATTTGCAGGGCAGGAATGCAGAAACAGACAGAGAGAACAGACTCTGGACACAGCGGGGGAAGGAGAGGGTGGGACAAATTAAGAGAGTAGCATTGAAACATCGGAGAAGGCAATAGCAAGCCACTCCAGTACTCTTGCCTAGAAAATCCCATGGATGGAGGAGCCTGGTAGGCTGCAGTCCATGGGGTCGCTAGAAGTCGGATGCGACTGAGCGACTTCACTTTCACTTTTTGCTTTCACACAATGGAGAAGGAAATGGCAACCCACTCCAGTGTTCTTGCCTGGAGAATCCCAGGGACAGGGGAGCCTGTTGGGCTCCTGTCTATGGGGTCGCACAGAGTCGGACACGACTGAAGCGACTTAGCAGCAGCAGCAGCAGCAGCAGCAGCATTGAAACATACACATTACCAAGTGTAAGATGGATAGCTAACGGGAAGTTTCTCTGTAACACAGGGAGCTCAACACAGTACTCTGTGCCAACCTAGAGAGGTAGGATGGGATGGGGAGTGGGGGGAAGGTTCAAGACAAAAGGGATATATGTATACCGATTCATGTTGTATGGCAGAAACCAGGACAATATTGTAAAGCAATTATCCTCCAATTAAAAGTAAATTATTTTAGAAAAATAAAAAAAAATTAATGCAAATAAAAACTGTTATCAGAAAAGTAAAAGGGTCCGTAGTGACCCAGACCCCATCTCATGACTCCTGGTTATTTGTATTAACTATATTTTCTTACTGTCTATATTTTTGATGCTCTGGCATCTGGAGGTCTCACTAACTAGGGAGAGATTGCCCCTTCCAGAACGGGTCAGTTCTTAAAGATAGCACAGGACTGGCAAGGGAGCATGACTTTCATAAGCAAACAAACCAATCCAGATCCCATACTGCAGACCACCTCTTCAATCTGGCTCTTAGTCTCCAACAGGCAAAAACTCGTGGCCCTAATCACCCAGAGCCAGGTACCAGACAGCTAGAGATCGCCCTACACACCAGAGCTCCTGAATATTCAAACTAGCCCATCGGAAGCCACCTGAATAATACTAAAAGCTACATTTTAGAACATGATTATACATTCTGCAGAGGACCCAGGGCACACTGGCATGGGGCGGGGGGCAATACCCCCAGAGCTGTGTGCTGGCATTCACAGTCACGGTGAATCTAGCTGAGAACTAGGCCTGTGCACCGTTGACCTCAGCCAGGTCAGACAGACCCCTTAGTGCTACTTGCTAGTTTTAAGAACTAAGACGGCTTTGGAAGGCCTAGCAATTGGTTTCCAACTGAATTTTAAACCTTGGTTTGTGGATTCTACTGAAAGAGCATCTTAAATTCAAATGCTGAGTGTCCCTAAATGGCCTGCATATTTCCTAACTGCCAGTTGGGAGGATGGGGGAGCGGAAGGATATGCTAGCCCGGGGCCTTGGCAGTCCTCAGCTCCCCACTGGAGACCACCCGGATGGGGGGAAGTGGCCTCCATGGCACGAAGTGGCTGCTGCATGCCCTCACACCTCCGTCCACAGGGAGCTAATGGCTCCGAGGAGAGAGGCACACAGGAGGGGACCTGCTCATCCAAGGTGGGTGGGAGGAGGCTTCCACTGATCTCTGACAACCCTGACCTCCTGGGTCCTGCAGACTGAGATGGGTCACACAGAGCCACCGTGACTTTCCCCAGGGAACAGCAGACAGGACTGCAAACTCAGACTCTCTGTCTCAAGCTTCTCTGGTTCCTGAGCACACACCGTCCTGTCACCATGGCTTGGAGTGGGGGTCAGGGTGGGGGGCACATCTTTTCCAGCTGCCCCTGTCTTTCCAAAGGGTTAGGGCACAGAGCTCCAGCAGCCTCTAACCCTCTGCTGCTCCATGAAAGACCCCTCCCCCCAGGTCAGCCAACACCTGACTCAGCCCAGGTGTCCACCCAAGGCACAGGCAATGACGTGACCTCTCCAGGTCACATAGTCAGCTGCCCTTCAGAGTAGGAAGCTGTTTACTTTCCAGTTGCCTGAACGCACTGCACAGAGTAACAGCCAGGCACACCCCAGAGGCAGGGGCAGCGGCCAAGGGGCCCGTAATCTGCTCAGGCCAGACTGGAGCTGGGAGGTGGAAGCATGGTTCCCTTCAAGGACACAAGCCATCCCCAAAGAGCCACACTACCAGTGGGTGGCAGCTGTCTGTCCCTGAGTGCCCGCCAGAAGGCAAGAGAGGTCTGTGCTCGCAGCTACAGGACGCTGACTCTCCCGGCACACAGGCTGTGTCAGCCGAGCGGAGGAGGCGAGACCTGGAGCTCTGGGCTTCTTGTGGGACCGTGAGCCCACCCTGAACCAGGCGGGCATGGACAGGGGACTCACTCTCAATGACTCCATCACCAGGCAAACGCCACAGATCGTCCTGGTTTCTCACTGTTCTCACCAGTTCAGAACTCACTGCGGAGCCAGTAAGGGCTGTAATCCTCCCCCGGAGGCCGCGATGGCTCCTTCACTGGCTCAGATTTGGGGCAATAATAGTCCCAATCTGGGGACTTCCCTGGCAGTCCAGCGGTTAAGACTCTGTGCTTCACTCGAGGGGTTGCAAGTCTGATCCCTGGTTGGGAACCTAAGATCCATCCTGCAGGCCGCGTGGAGAAGCCAAAAAGTTAAAAAAAAAAAAAAATTCCCAATCTCCCCAATATCGACAGCTTTTAGTAAATTCTTACCACAGGCCGGTGCTTTATACAAAGCCTCAGGGAATCCCAGGCAGGAATCACAACTAACCCTCTTCACCGATGAAGACACCGATGCCTGGGAAGGTTAAGAACTTGGTGTATGTCTGAGTAGGATTCAAACCTGTGCTCTGGGCCACCACCGTGTGTACCACCTCCCTTCCCATCCTTCCAGCTGCCACCATCACATGGGACAATGACACGTACCACCAGGGGCTGTGACAATCAGAGACAACACAGTAAGTCTCCAACATATGAACAAGTCCCACTCTGAGAGTGAGTTTGTAAGTCCCGTTTGTTTATTAGCCCAACAAAGGTAGCCTAGGTACCCAACTAATGCAATTGGCGATATAGTACTATATTGTAATAGGTTTATAATACTTATCACACAAATAATACATAAGAAACAAACACAAAAAATAAAGAAGATATTTTGAATCTTATAGTACAGTACTTTGAAAAATACAGTAGTGCAGTACAACAGCTGGGAGCTGGCATCAAGTGAACAGGTAAAAAGAGTTACTGACTGGAGGAGGGAGAGGAAGTGAGAGCTGCTAGAGCGGAAGGACCATCAGCCACAGGAGACGGAGGCAAGCTATAATTTCACTCATGCCTCTCGCTGATAGAACACACATTTGCAACTTTGAAAGTTCGTATTAGGGGACTTATCATATATGTAAAGCTCTTTTCACGGGTTCCAGCATATTGAAGATGCTCTCTGAATGGAAACTATTATTTTACTCAACCGAAAAAAAATAAAAATACCCTGAGCCAAGCCTTTCCATCCTGGACAGGTGTGAGCCTGTTGGCTGTGATGCCTGCAGCCTCCCTTGGGAACATTCAGGTGCCGCCCTGGCCTAGGCTGGCATCTTGGCAAGCAACTGTCCCCACACGAAGTGCGGTCACTGTGCCACGGTCTTCCTTGGAGGAGTGCCCATCAACCGCTCAAGCAAGACAACTACCAGGAGCCTGGGCCGAATGGCCTCAAGGAATTTCAAGTCTGCTCGAGAGGCCCAGCAGAGGGAAGACCAGGCATCAGATGGGACCCAATGCCACTCAGGACAGACCTCCACGTGCAGAGAGAGGCAGATGTAGTGAGAAAGGACCAGAGACAAACAGAATGAGAGAGGAAGAGAAAGGGGTAGAAAGACAAGGAGTAACAGAAAAACGAAGAGCCCACAGAGGAGAAAAGAGAGGCAGGGAGGGAGACCATGAAACCAGGAGACAGAGAAGGAGGATCGGGGACAGGAATTGAACAAGAGAAAGAGTGACGGCAGGACAGGCACAAGCAGACAAGCAGACGGAGTGGCAAGCACTGCAGTACAGAGGACGGCGGGGACAGGAGAAAGGCGTGGGGACAGCCACCCGAGACACAGCGCGGGAGGGGGCACACAGGCAGGGGGGCGCAGCCCACAGGCTGGCCTGGCCGGGAAGTTCCTGGAGAGAGAACTCGCCTCCCAGCTCTGTGTCCCCTCCGTAGCACATGGACCTGTGTCCTGCAGGAACCTCAGCAGATGAGCCCGCTGTCCCCCTTTTGCCCCGAGCCTGGCCAAGCTCAACAGGTTGAAATGGGCCCCCAAGGACACACTGGGCTGCACAGGTGTCACCAGCACCATGCCACCCTCCCCACGGATGGGGTGGGCCTGGCAGGTGCCCTGTGGTCTGCGTGTGTCTTTGCAGCCCAAGCTCACACTCACAGAGGCTGAGCAACTGCCGCCTGGGAGAGCCCAGCCTCCCCTTTATGCATCCCACACCCCAAGACTGGGGGTCTTCCGGGGCCTTGGGCATGGTGTGGGGCAAAGGGCAGGGTGAACCCTCCAAGGGCAGAGGGAGCTAAGACACTAAGTCAAAACATGGCAACAAGGAGGGACACCAGGTCTCTGATGGTGGCACTGAAAAGCCCACACAGCTGCACCCAGAAGCCAGCCAGACCCTTGCCCTCCTGGAGACGCTTGTCCTTCCGGACAACAGGCACTCAGCCTGAGGATGCAGATAGCTTGTGATCTGCCTAGGGTCTGTGTGGTTGATCGCCAAGGCGACTGCCACCACCAGACTCCACCCTCTGGGTGACAGCAAACGCAGACCTCCAAATCTGCGACAATTTTCACCCAAAGCACTTCCGCTTGAAAGCTACCTGTTGTAAGCACGTGTGCACAGGGAGAGACACACAGGCACACCCCAACCTCCCCCAGACATGTGCCTACCAAATGCTAGGTGCCTTCTGAGTGCCCAGCACAGTGCTGATTCAAAGGGTCCCACTCTTGCCTTTGGGTACCCCAAAGCCCCAGGGAAGGAGGCCCCCAAGGAAAGAGTCCTGGCTAGCATCTCCAGCCCATATGGCCCTCTCCTATAGCCTGGAGAGGCAAGCCACCCTCCACCCCAGGTCACCAGCCCCAGGCAGGGAAGCATCCAGTAAAGCGATAGGACCCTAGGCAACATGCAAATGTGGAAAATGAGGGTGATGATACTGTTTAATACAGATAAGACTCTCCTGGAAAACAATTACTAAGCATCCTATGAGGTCAACACTTTGTGATCCCCATTTACAGATGAGAAACTGAGGCTGCGGGCTAGCTCTGCTTACCAAACGTCACACGGAAGATGGCCTGGGGCTCCACCCCAAACTGTCCAACTCCTGGGTCTGAGGGCTTAATCACTGAAGCATCTTTGAGTCAGCTGGCCTCAGAAAGCACAAACTGTGATCAGAAATACATTCAGAGACTCCCACGATGCACCTAAGTAGAAAGAGTTTACTGAGCTACTACCCTGCTGTCCACATCCACACGCATATGAAAACATGTGCATGAGAGAGAAAGTGTGTATCTGTGTGTATGCACGAGCACATGTGTGCGCTCCCTGCCTTCCCAGAGACCAGTCAGCCTCAGCCAGGAGGGGCTAGGTGACCTCTTTGGGAGGGTGTGACCGTGGATGATCTGGGGCAGCTGGAAGTCATGGCCTCAGCAGAGTATCCATTTTAGCAACAAGAGAGTAGATGACGTGGCAAATTACAGCGTCCGACCAAATGCATGCTTCCTTTCATTTTACTCTTCTGTTCAGAGGCGGGCTTTAAACCTCAGCGCCGAGCACATTCACCAAGTGCTTACGGAGCGGATTTGGCGTTAATTAATAGGAATGGAACTCTCTTTTCTTTCCCAAGGCATGCAAGCAGAGGAGAAACAGGGAAGGGCAGACTCCTCTGGGCTGAGGGCTGGGTGAAAGGTTTAATAGCTTCCCAGACCTGTGCGGGCAGCAAGGGCAAAAAGGAGAGGAAAAGTATAAAACCGTTAATTGCAGCTTCCCAAAATAACCTCAGTCTGCCTGTAATAAGCGTCTGCTGGATTTTAACTCTTTTCACGGAGAAGAAAAAAATATCAGATTTAAATTTCTCAAACCAACATATTTTCCACCAGTCCTGCCCGCCCTCAGGGTCTGTCTGGGGTGACAGCTCCAATGGGATGGAAGTCTTGGGATGAGGAGTTCAGACAGGGGACTCGGGTCCCAAACAACACTTTCTCAGAAAAGCTGGGGCAGGGTCCCAGCTGGCTCTCCTTGTCTGTAAAACAAGGTGAATAGGTGGGTCTGGGGACCCCAGCTTTGTCCCAGCTGGCTCTCCTTGTCTGTAAACCAAGGTGAACAGGTGGGTCAGGGCCCCCAGCTTTGTCCCAGCTTTAAAAGTCCATGGGTCTTTGCATAGGGAACAGACTTGGAGTTGCCAAGGAGGAAAGGGGGTCGGGGGAGGGATGACGGGGGAGGTTGGGATTAGCAGATGCGAACTATTATACATAAAATGGATACACAAACAAGGTCCTACTATGTAGTACAGGGAACTATACTCAATAGCATGTGATAACCCATAATGGAAAAGAATATGAAAAAGAAGATACATATATACATAACTGAATCACTTTGCTGTACAACAGACACTAACACAACATTGCAAGTCAACAATTCTTCAATAAAAAATTTTTTAAAAGTCCATGGGTTTTTGGATCTGGCTCCCCACTGATTATTTTTTCTTAATTTTGAAAATTGTGCTAAAATACATATAACACAAAATCTCTCATTTTAACTATTTTAGGGGTACAGTTCACTGGCATTAAGTACATTTACTTTGTGCAACCACCACAATCCACCTCTAGAACTCTTTTCATAGCCTCAAGCTGAAATTCTGTCCCCATGAAACAACAACTCATCGGTCCCCCTCCCTCAGCCCCTGGCATCTACCCAATGTGACTCTTCTGGGGACCTCGTAAAAGTAGAATCACATAGTATTTGTCCTCTTGGTGACTGGTTGATATCACTCAGCATAATATCCTCAAGGCTCATCCATGATATAGACTGTGTCAAATCTTCCTTCTTTTTTAAGCTGAATAGTATTCAACTGTATGTTATAAAACATATCCTGTAGGTCCATTCATCCGTCTATGGACACCTGGGTTGTGTCCACCTTTTGGATATTGTGGTCAATGCTGCTACAGACATGGATATACACAGCTTACACGTCTTTGGGGTTTGAGAAGCCCAAAGAAACTCCTCCTCCTACCCAGGAGCAAGACTGCCAAATCATATAATTCTCTGTTTAATTTTCTGAGGAACTGTCAGACTGTTTTTCATAGCATCTGCACCATTTTACATTCCCAATGGCAATGCACGAAGGTTCCACTTTCTCCATATCCTTGCCAATACTTGCAATATTCTTCTGGGTTTTGATAGTGGCCATCCCAGTGAGTGTGAATCTCCCTGATTCTCCATCACCCACTTGACACAGAAGCCCTGGCTTAGGTGGCCTGGGTTCACCACTAAGAAGTATCAGCAGAAATGTGCATGTGGGTCATCCCACCAGCCTGAAAGAGGACAGTGATGGGGCCAGAAAAACTTAGCCAAATTTTGCATTTCTGGGCTGGCTCTGGATGAATCCCTGAAACACTCATGTGATCACTGATTCACTCGAAAAACATCGACAAACATGTACAGTGTCTGTCCACTCATCTTCCACTCAACCTGGAAGCTACGGTGTGGGGAGACACAGCACCAAGGGTGTTCATGGAGAAATACGTACCAGCATCTGAGGAAGGAGCAGGGGAGGGGGGTAGTGCTGACCTGAAATGGGCTCTGAAGGTTATCCCTGGGGACGACACATAACCACAGAGAGAATTAACAGCCCAATTCCTAAATCGTTCCCTGGGCATGACCTGGAGAAGCCATGGGCTTTGAAACCTGATGGGTTTATGCCCAAATCCACCTCTCCCACCTGTGTGATCCACCCATTCTCTCTGGGTCTCAAGTCCCTCATGTGTAAAACAGTAGTAGAGGGGTTTCCCAGCTTTTGTAGGGATTTGAGACTAAAGCCTGGACACAAGACAAAAATCTCCATCAGCCCAAATCACCTTCAGGAAGACTCCACGTGGGTAGACCTGCCCTCTCGGGAGTCTGGTTCGGGGGGCTCCTCTGTATGGAGACATGTCGACCCCGGTCAAGCAGCCCCCACGGGAGCTGACTGCAGTCAGAGGCCCGGGCGTGAAACCTCCGAGGGCAGAGACAGCAGAGGTACAAGCTCCAGAAATTCATGAATCAGGAGATGGGCATGAATGTGGATGTGATCTGATGCAGACCATACTTCCTGCATCCCTAGCCAGCTCAGCTCCGACTCCCTCCCAACCAGCTGGCCAGGCTGGCTGTAAGCATCTCAGCTGTCTCTGGACAGAGCCTGACACGGCCCAAGGCCCTGCTCTGTCATAACAAAAATCTGCCTCCTCTAGTGCCCAGCCACGAGTTCTCAACCCCCGCATCCTGCCCCTCGTCAGGACACTGCTGGGCCACAGCCGGAGCTCAAAGCTCCAAGCTGTCGAGGCTCGTGTGGGGACAGCTGTGAACCAGAGCAGACACAGGAAGGAGGCATCCCTGTGATCCTCTGCCTGGTTATCCAAACATCTTCCAGCCAGCCGGGGAGAGGTCCTGCAGACAGAACACACCCCGGCTCTGCCTGGCTGAGCACAAGCTGATGGAGGAGAAGCGTCATCAGATAGGATGGGACGCAACGGGGCTCTGAGGGAGAGGGAAGCACTGGGGAGCGCCATCAGGGAAGGCTTCCTGGAGGGGGCAGACAAAGGACAGGATGGGTGCATCAAGACACTGCTACAGGTAAATGGCTGCAGAGGTGGACAGGGCCAGGTCGGAGGCTTTATTCCATGGGCCTGCATTTCTAAAACCTGAGGGATGAGCAGCCTTCTTCAAAAGCAGTAATTTCTGGGACCTCCCTGGCCATCCATTGGCTAAGACTCTGTGCTTGCACTGCAGGGACCACAGATTCAGTCCCTAGTCGGGAAACTAAGATCTCACATATTGTGCAGCATGGCCAAAAAGATTTCTTTTAAATAAGTAGCAAAGTCTTTCCAACCCTAAGTAGTGTTTTTAAATTCTCCCCCAACATTCCCGATGAACTTGCGTGGGGGCCAGAGGCCCATGGGCTCCACGTGAGAGGTGCTGCTGGGGGGACACCCCTCTCAGTGGTATTACTGACAAGGGGGCTCAGGTCCTGACGTCCCCCTGTGGTGTGGACATCATGCTGTGCGAATATCTTAGCTCACAGCCCAGCCAAACCCCCCAGGTGAGCTGAGACCCTCAAAGACCCCCTAGAACACTTCCTCAGGGCTGACTGGAGAAGGTAAGTGTAGATCCTAGAAGGCAGGAAAAGAATTGTCAGCCAGAGAAAGTGAGGGGCACTATCTGAGTATTCGGAGCTCTCCCACCTCTGAGGCCCAGTCCTCACGGTATAAGAGCCAGCTCTGAGATCACCAGCCTCCTGGGAGAGGAGACAATCCCTGGTGTGAGACAGAACTGCACACCTTGGGGCGAGGGCACCCCGGGGGCACCACCCTAAAACAATACCACCCTCTCTGTGAAAGCTAATAACCATCAAGACAGACACTTACCCACCACCCCCACCCCTGTCTCTGGCTTCGGGAAAAAATCGATTATTTTTCATTCTTTGTTCCTCTCACCTCTCCCACAGGACAGCCTGACAGTGAATTGAGGTCAAGTGAACTATGTGGGTGCTTTAACTCCTCCCGCCAGCTGTGTGACATGTCACAGGTGACTTAACCTCTCGGAACCTAAGTTCCTCGGCTTTTTGGCTATGGCTATGGCCTCGAACTGCTACACAAACAAAAACAGTCATCCCAATGTAAACCACCCAAGAAAAGAACGTTTAGGTTTCTATAACCACTAAGTCAGAAAAATCTATTTTTTCCTTATTATATAAAGTTAATTCACTATGGAATTCTGTTAATTAACAAATTGCCTTTGTGCAAAGAAAATATGGATATTTTGCTCTGTGGGTAGATTTGGTGGAAAAGAGTGATTTATCCAGTGAGAGGGAAAGTTAAGGGTCACCAGGTGTGTAAATCCTTCCCTTTGGGCAAAGATGGTGGGCCTTGCAAGGTAGGCATAGAGAAGAAAGCCCCTCCCTTCTCCTGTAGCTTTGGCCCGGTCCCCGTCACCCCCACAGGGCTCAGCTGCCACAAATCCATCAGCTCCTGCCCAGGGGAGTGTGCGGATGACCATACAGGATCCCCTGGGCCTTGCCCCGAGGCCCACTTCTCCTCTTCAGAGCCTGCAGTTTGTGGGGGAGGGTTTGTGCTAAAAGAGTGGGGGGGGCCTTCTGAACCCTGATTGCCAATACCATGTGTTCCACAGACAGCCCCAGATCACCCACCTCCCCAGGCCCCACGGCAAAACTGAGAAATCACACAACGTCCTCTCCCGGGCTCACGGGCCAGCTCAAGAAGAACTCGCTCCTGGTGTTAAAGGAAACTTCAGTGTCTACTGGACAAGAAGAGTCCCTCACTGCCTCTTCCACGCTCGCCCAGCAACTGGAACCTGCACCCAGAAACTGAGGCTAACCTAAGGACAGGGGGGTTCTCTCCCCTCAGCCCTCCCATAGCTCTGGTCCCTTCCCCCAACCAAGTAGGGCTGAATTTATAGATTTGGGATTGCTGTAAATTATCTTGTAATTATACCACGCCAGGGGCAGCTTCCCATGGCAGAAATTAAAAAGCAATTCAGGTAAATGATCTTTAGCTACAGCAGCACGTCCCTGTAGAACTCATTAAGTCCAGGGACCAAACGGCATACCAAAACAGGCTGTACCCTCTGCATGTCAAACGCTACCTCATTCTGGAAACACGGGACACGAGCAGGGGCAAGAAGGATGCCTGCCCATCCCTCACCTGCCTCTCACTGCAAATGCTCTGCATACCTGTCCAGGAGTCCCCTCCCAACATCCTATTGGGCTGTCCCTCCATGACCACTCTGTGGAGATGCCCTCTGGGCAAGAGGGGACATTTGGGGGTACTCTGGCTCTGCAGAAGAGCCAGGGTAAGGGGCAGAAGATGGGTTTGATATGTACTGGAAAAAAAAAAAAAAAATCAGATGGGAAATTAGTCATTTGGGTTGCATTCGACATTTCCTCTGAAGCTTTAAATTCCAAAAGTCCAAGGACTTGCTTTCAAAATTTCCTTCATTGAACCTAACACTGAAAAGAGAAATGATTACACAGAAACAAAGAACTGGGGGAAAAAAATATGCTAACACATTAATGATGGGAGGCAGAATGAGGGAAGCGTGTGACCATGTTCATTGTGCTTTTCTGCATTCATCAATTTTTCAGATTGCTTTAATAATCAGAAAACCATGTAAATATGTAATTTGCATTAGTGCCCTGTTTGCTGCCCTTGTGACTGTCACTCACTCACTAACTAAAGGGTGGAGCGGACACCATTTCTCTTGGTTAATTGTGGTAAGTGTACATAAAGAGTTCCGTAATGGGGGAAAGGCCCAGAAGTTGGGGCCCCCGGCCCACTGGGCTGCTTGCTAACATGCTTCCAAAGCCATTCTGTCCAATACCCTGAGCCACAAGGCATGCCTGCCCCTGGTGCTGCCCAGAGTGCCTACCGAGTGCAGGGTTAGCAGTGTGCCCACAGCACGATGAGTGAGGGCCCAAGATCACTGCCCAGAGTGTCCGCTGAGGGCAGGGTTAGCACTGTGCCCACAGCACGATGAGTGAGGGCCCAGGATCACTGCCCAGAGTGTCCGCTGAGGGCAGGGTTAGCACTGCACCCACAGCATGTTGGGTGAGGGACCAGGACACCCTCTCTGGAAGGTTGTTCTCACCCACACACTTCTGTGAGCACATCACCTGCCAGGCACTGTTCCTCGGGCATTCCTGATACCCGACTACGATAATCCAGGTCCTCAGCAGGTGGGCTCTATAGATGGACACCGAGGCCCAGAGAGCGCTCCAGGTCCCATCAAGCTGGTCAGTAGCAGAGCAAAATCTTGAACTAGAGATTTCCCTGGTGAGCCAGTGGTTAAGACTCCGTGCTTCCACTGAAGGGGGCATGGGTTCAATCCCTGGTCAGGGAACTAGATCCCACACGCCCTGTGGCGAGGTCCAAAAAACAAACCCTTGAACTAGGCTGGGTCTTGCCCACAGCAGCCTCCTCTCCAAGTCAGAGGCGTGGACACAGCAAACATCGACGGACCAGCAGCTCCCCAAGGCCACTCTCGGCTCTGCCTCACGGAGTCAAAGCCCCCAAACTCCCACTGAGCCCTCTCGATGGGGGCCCAGCCCAGGGGAGGCCCAACGTGACCTCGTCCCACTGCTGTCCAGTGGGCAGGCCACCTGACGCCAAGGAGCCTAGAATGGGAGTTCACCTGCCTCTGAGCGTCTTAGCACAGACTCGGAGAATCTCCTAACGGGCTGGTTGGGGTAACACAGACAAAAATGGATGCAACAGAGCCTCCCAACAGCTTAAAAAAGGAGGAAGAGTGAAGGAAGGGGGAGTGGGCCAGGTTACCCCCCTCCCAAGAGTGTGTGTGCCCTCCCCGATCCCCCTCAGGCCCTCCAGCTCTCATCCAGGTGTCCACGTGGATCCCACCACACGCCTGTGAGTCTAAGTCTGGGGTCGGACACAAGTTTACCAGCCCCTCTGATGGCCTCACACCCTAGGCTGGCGCGAGACTAAACACCCTCCCCAACGCTGAGGCTGCCTTCTGGGAATCTGATATTTCTTCCATGGTAGAAGTTCACTCATCATGTGGCTCAGCTAAGCCACAGGCCCATCCCTAATTTGGACATTTTTCTCCCAACAGCCAATCAATGTAGGAAAACACACCATATACCAGGTGGAGGAAACTCCACCCAGGAAGCCCAGGAGCCAGTGAACCACCTGGCGCGTCAGCCCCTCTGCGTCCCCGTGAGCCTCCCTGGCCCAGACGCCCCTGGGGAGCATCATCCCCGTCACATCCTGGTGGCTGTCTGGTTGGGCCGGTGCTCTGGGCCCCGCGCACACTTTTCCCATCTCCCTGGAGGGGGATCCTGGGTCTTGGGGAGGCATCTGAAACCACAGGCAGGCCACACACCAGTCTCTGAGTCGGCACATGGAAGCGCCCTCGGAAGGCCTCCCGGTCACAGACCGACTCAGACAACAGACACGTCAGCCAACTCAGCGATGGCTCCTCTGGCCACTCAGGACCGCAGGCCTGGGCAGGATAGAGCGGCTCCTCCTCTGGGCCCGCAAAGGCACAGGGTGGCCCATCCTCCTTACTTCTTGCCACTGCTCAAAAGATACAGCCCCTCACCAAGGGGAAACCAGTCCCCTCCCGCCAGAAGCAGAAGCCCTGCTCTGGCACCCACACGCCCTCCTTCTCCACTGAAGTTTTGGTCACAGCAGAAGAAACATTCAGGCCACCCGGATCCATGCGCTGGCTGTCCCCGCAGACATTTGGAGGCCCGCACGCCCACAGCCAGCCTACCTTCGCGGTGCTGGCTGAGGTCCACCCCAACAAGAGCCCCCTCCCCAGTGTCGTCCTCTGACGTTATCACGGAGAGGGGGACTGATGTTCCCCAGCTGGCTCAGCAGTTTAACTCACTCAGGCTTCCAGGGCATCCCACTGGGATGAAAGCTCAGTCCCCCTCCCAGGGCCCCAGAGCTCAGTCACAGTGACTTCAGCAAACACGAGGGCAACAGCTGAGAGTTCACATTAGATGCGAAAGCAGGGTCTGGGTGAGAGAGGGGAAGGAACACTGTTCCTAAAACCCACCCTCATTCAAGTGGACTGACTCTCAGGGAGCCAGAGGGAACACTGATACAGCTGAGAAAACCAGAGAGAAGGCAAACGGACCTGCGGGAATCTTTCTTTTGCTTGCCTTGGTCAACCCCAGTCTGTCCAGGGTATGATGCTCCAGGGGAAGTTGCTGAAGAAGGGCCCCACAGCAAAAGGATCAATGACCTTCGGATTCACACCATCAGCTGCCACCCTAGCCTCTGCCTGTGCTCATGTTCTTTTTCTGTTCCACTTTTCTGCCTAGTGAACTCCTATTCATCCCTCAACACCCAGCTCAGGCATGCCTCCTCCAGGAAGTCTTCCCAGCCTCTTTTCCCCAAAGGCAGGAAGAAGCATCTACGGCTGACATCTCTTGAAGTCCTGACCATCCTGAGATGCCAGCTTTGTGCTGTGAGTCCCTCCTCCTGGCTGGTGAGCTCCCAGGAGGCTTGGATGGTGGGTTATTTGCAAACTGACTGGTGAATACCTGCAACTAGACAAAGAAACTGCCTGTCACAAAGTCCCTCAGGTTTGCTATTCTTGAGGCAGCATCATGGAGAATTCTCTATGCCTGCCCTTGGGCTTCAGCCTCTGGCAGAAGAATGGCAAAATGAAGCAACATAAAGGGAGTGGAAAGAGAACACGAAAGCGTTCCCAAACACTAGCATCCTATTAATATCACACTGAATTATCTGCTATCAGCACTTGTAAAGTGCAGAACAAACCTCACCCATCTGGAGATTACCCACCCCTAAGGGCAATTTTCTACCAACTGGAGCCAGGAACTCAGAAAGAGACAAGATACCCCTGGGCCCCCAGACCTATGCACCAGAGTCTTTTTCCTAAATAGTATGTAATTCATCCATAGAAGGGGCCCTTACACCCTTACTCATTGCCCCTGGACTCTCTGTCTAGAAACAATATTAGCAGATTTATATCTGTTAACGTGGGTATAACTTAAAGAGGGCAGGGGGCTGTGACTAGTCCAGAGAAGCAGGTTTATGAGCAGAAGACAGGAGGAAGGAGGCAGCAGTAGGAAGGAAGAAGGCCTGCTCTTAGGGCTCAGACAGACTCAAGTTCAAGTCCTGACTGAATCACTGAATAACTGGGTGAGCGTGGCAACAGGCTAATGAGTAGGCCTCCTGTAAACATCCAAATGCTTTTTGAATTAAACGGAATTGACTAACCGAATGTGGTCTAGAAGGAAACTTGGGACCCGGGGCGGAGTGGGGAGAAGGGGGAAGGGGAAGTCCCCTGCAGAGACTTTCTGTGTGCTCGAAGTCAGGAGGCTCAGAAGTCCTTTGTGGAGGGGTTGGGGAAGCAGGGAGAGGTGAGCCCAGCATCTTGATGGACCCTGCTGGTCTTGCAGTAAGCGACACCCTGGCTCCCTACCAGAGAGCCCAGCCCCATAAGGACCTCCCCAACGTCAGGGTCCAGTCTGGCTCCTGGCTCCGTGCTAAATGCCAGCAACATGCAGTGGCAGCGGAGGACCCAGCCAGTTGAAGAGCTCAGCCCACACTCTTGTCTCTGCTTTGGGCCCTAGCCACCTCCATTCTGCCTCCCAGAGGCTGTTGAGGGATACAGAGCTATTTTTTCTTAGAGATGTCTTCTGGGATGGAAAAAAATCCCAAATGCAGGTGGCAGCCCTGTTGTCAGACTCAAGACAGGTGCCGCCACCTCCACCACCCACTCCCAGGCAGGTAGGAGGCACTGCCACCTCCGGGGAGGATGCTGGCACTCCTGGAGTCCTCGGGCTTTTCTACCCCCTCTCTGCCAGGGGCTGGGTCCTCAGGCTCAGGCAGCTCTGACCTCTGCCAAATGTGGGCACAGGGCCATATGGTTCCATGAACCGAGAACATGATGCCTGCAAAGCACAGAGCAGGCAGGGGCACTGGGTCCGGGACCCCATCAAATACCAGTCTTCTTGTTTGTGGAGACCTGGTGGGAAAGTCTGGGGATCCCTCTGGGCCTCTTGTGGGACAGCGAGCATAAAGGCTTTAGAAAGGTCTATTCTTAGTAGGGGTCGTGGCACCCGGCATCTTGTACCATCCTCAGGCACAGGTCTCTTAAGTTTTTATCATATATATATATGAGTGAGAGGTTGATGATGCAGGACCCCTCAGAGAAGGCCCTAGGCAGGGGACTTCCCCCAGTGGGCAGACCGATGGTCTCAGTGTAGGAGCAGAACGATCAGAGGGACCAAGGAGCCATCTGGGTGGGGGGACGGGGCAGGGTCCTGACGGACCTGTGCTTAGCTGGAGAATACAGATGGTCAGAGGAGAAGAGAAGAGAGCAAGCGCAGCCCCAGGGCAGGGAGCACCAAGGGGCACAGGAAGGGTGCAGGGGAAACTCCCATGGTGGCATCCCTAAGCTGACACTTCGTTCCCAAGATCTCCCTCTCCAGCTCAGGGTTGGCCGCGGCGAAATGTGGGTGAGGTTAAGAGGAAGGCTGCTGCAGAGCTGGGTCCTCATTAACAGCAGGGCAGGTCGCGGCACTTTCACAGTAACACCAAGAAACGATGTGTCTTTCTCATCTCTATGTTTGGTCAGCCTCACAACTCCATGAGCCAGTATTTCCAAGGGACGAAAGCATGATGACACATAGTGGTGCCTGGGTGAAAAAATATCCGCTCCAAGTGCGAGGCAGACCAGTGGAATTTTAACAAACAGAATACAGAAAGGGCTTTGAGATGAGTTGTTTCTGAAAGTAACATTTCAGAAACAACTACATGTCAAGTTTTGGTGTAATATCTGAGAACAATTCGCTTAAAAGACTTTAAATATATTCCTCCACTTTCTAACTCCATCTTATGTGATGGAGGATTTCCTCCAAATATTTCAACCAAAACAACATATTGCAACAGATGAAATACAGAAGCAGGTAAGAGAATCCTGGTGTTTCTTATTCAACCTGACATGAAAGAGATTTACAAAATAATCATCCCATTAATTTTCTTTTAATTTTAGAAAACACTTTTCATAAAAATGGAACCACCACTGTTATTTTCCAGTGAATTTAAAAATATAAATTTTTCTCACGTGACATTTCTAGTAAGGTAAATGTCAAGAGGTGTGAACCCCAGTAACATAAATAAGATTTTTAGGGTCCTCAGTCATTTTTAAGGTACCAAAAAATCTGGGGACCCATGACAAAGGACAGTAGGCACCCTGATCCTTGGCTCACCCTGGCGAAAGGGGCAGAGCTGGCTGGTCCAGCTCCCAGACCAGATGTGAAAACAGCTGCAAGGGGCGGGCTGCCTCTGCAGCTCCCCTGCACTCATCTGGCCTGAGACTGGGAGCTTGCCGAGGATGACATGAGATTTGCGCCCACAGCCATGTTCTCCCCATCACACACGGCTTCTCCTCCCAGTACAGAACACACTGACCTACGGCCGACCCAGGATGCACAGGCCACAACCTTCCAGAAGCTCCGTGGCTCCTGCAGCTCAGTGTGAACTGGCCCCATCACAGCTCTGGCCCCATGTCGCTCCCAGTGGCTCTGCTCCCCTGATTCACCCGAAGCTGGTGGGAGAGTGGGTGTCCAGGGGACCACGAGGCATGTGCAAAGGACAAGCAGGATGCTCTGGCAGATGAGCAGAGGAAGGCATCTGGGAAGAGGGAGAGCCACGCCGAGAGGCAGAGGCTGGCATGTGCAAGGGACCGCATGAGGCTACAGAGGTGAGTAGGGGCCACGCGCGCCCACAGAACTTGCACTTGGCCCGTGGCCCCTGCACCGATGTGGGAGCGGGGCAGGGGCACTGTCTGGAAGGCAGTGGTCAGGGTTAACTCACTGCCCCGGATCTCTGGATGCGGTGATTTGCGGCTCCAGTTTCCAATGGGCTGCGGTTCCATAAAGGCAGAAGAGCCCTGTGGCTGAGCTGCCTCCTCTCCCGCTTAGTGGTGGTAAACGTTTCTTGATAAAGACGTACTGTCTGCAGAGACCCCTCCACACCCCAGAGGTAAGGGTTTAAGTGGCCTTATAACTGCCGTTACTTATCTTCACAGTGGGCAGCGGGAGTCTGCTCAGTGGCGGCGGTTTTCATTTCACTGTATATATTTTTAGTGACTGGTTATAAATCAGGCTCATCCCTGGGGCTTGGGGTCTGAGGTCTCTGCCACGCCAGGCCAGGCTGGGAGAACCATCCTCCGTGCTTGCACTTCCAGCACTGATGGTCTTCAGGAAGGCAGGACACAGGGCCTTTATCTCAAGGGTGCACCAAGGGGACTCTTGGGTCCCTCAGGCCTGTATCCAGCCCCTTCTCCAAGCAACAGCCTCTTTCCTGTCCTCCTGGGCTTGTCCCCATCAAACCCTGTTCTCTCAACGCAGCATCTGATACACTCATCCCATGAGGCACAGATGTCTGATAACAGCCCTGCTGCTGTCTTTTCCCTGGGGAATCTCTATGGTTCCAACTCATCCATTCTTAAGCCATCAGAACTCATCTCTAGTGATGAAATTCCTGAGAAGCACATGGAAAAGGACTCCTAAACCCCCAGAAATCATGACCTCTGAGTTCCCGCCACTTCTGTCTCTGTGTGACAGATGCTCAGCGATCTCCACTCATGTCCCCTTGCTCCCACCACTGTGAAGTATCCACACCCAGCTTCCAATCGCTGGCACCGGGGGTTAATTGTCTGTGGGTTTCTGCCTGCAAATACCACTCTGCCCCTCGGCACTGGAGGTTGAAATGACGGGAGCTTAGCTCCCTTTTCCTTGGGTGGGCTAGATCACGAAGGGTCCTGGAGTTTTCCCAAAGGATGAAACTCCATTAGTTACTGGTGGCTGTGGCCGGCTGAGTGACCCTGTACCTGTCCAATCTCATGTCCCCAGCCCCCTTCTTACCTCCTGGTAAGCCCTGTGCACTAGCACCCCATCTCAGAGTTTCTGAGGGTGATAACTTTGTATACAAGTAACCTCATACCTGGGGCACAGCCTAAGATGTCCCCTGGATGGATTGGGGAGGCTGAGGTGATCTTACTCCTCAAGATGCGGCGGTCCAAGGGGTTGGTACAGCCTGGAGATCTAGGGGGCATGAGCCCACACTTAAGAAAGGCAGGAAGAGACCAGGGGTGGGGACCAGGATGGAAGGGGAAACTGAGGACGGTGGGCCTGATGCAGTTGAGGGTGGAAGGCTTGTTGCAGCTGAGGATGGAGAGCCTGGTGGTGCACTTGAGGATGAAGGGCCTGATGCAGCTGTACATATAAGGCTACCAGCAAGAGGTTGGTCCAGCAGACATGCATGGTGGCATCCATCTGCCCCAGGCAGCCACCCAGCTGTTAAGTTCTTGTACAAGCAGAGCCCAGAGACTCAAGTCTGACCCTGGGCTTGGTTCTCTCCCTCCCAAGAAAGAAGCCAGCTGAGGGGGTCAGATTGCTCCTGGTGTGCAGCTGGGATGTTTCTGGAACAGAAGAGCTCAAGGCCATGGCTTCACGTCGTATCTTCCCTGCCTCCACCTCCTCTGGGAAGAGCTTTCAAAGGCTGCTCTTGTCCTGCCCCCAGCTCGAGAGAAAAGGAGTGCCAGAATCACAGAACAGGGAAACACTGACTCCATTTTCTGTTTATTAATTTTTTTAAGATCCCAGGAGCTCCTGACTCCTCCATGGGGACACATGCACAAAAACCATCTCTGACCACCCACAGCTCCGCCAGGACCCTTGGTCAGGGCTGCTCCAGGCACTCACGGGAGGGTTCTAGCACCTTCCATCTGACACACTGAGAATCTTTGGAACCTCTCACGGATGTGACCCAGCAATATCACTGTAGCCATGGAACAGGCGACCCACTCTGGGCACGAAGACATGAGAAACACAGAGTGGGGCCTGTGGTCCCCAACGCTGGCACTGTGGCTGGCCTTGCCAGAGCTCCCGGGGGAAGGCTCCAGTCTTGACCACAGGCCCCAGAGGCAGGGTAAGCCCGTTCCCGTGAGAAAGATCGGCACTCGAGGAGCCACCCTTGCCCTACAGTGGCTTGGAAACAGGGCATCTGGCTCCCTGGGGCTCCCCTCCAGCTCTTGCTCCTGGCACAGGGATGGTCGGACGGGGTGTGACAGCCACTGCCCCCCAGCATGGGCACAGCCAGAGCCTGCTCCTCTGCCCCTTCTCTCCTGGCAGAGGAAGCGACTTCCACTCTGACTCAGCAGCACAGTGGCCTTAACCATCCTGGGAAACACTGCCTCCCCCACTAGGGTCCCCATTTCCTGTTCTCGGCCATTCATGGGAGGACTTGCCTTTCTCACCCAACTGGACAGTCCACTCCAGGAAAAGCAAACCATGCCCTGAGTGTCCCCTGCTGTGACCCAGTGACCACAACATCGCCTGGGACACACTAGACCTTCAATAAACATGTGTGGAAAGACAGGAAGGAGGCGGGGTTAGGGGGAAGGAAGAGTGATCTGAAAAGCAGAGAAATCCAGCCAGAATCACCAGTATCTCCTTTGTAGGGGCTTCAAGTCACGGTCAATTCAGCAAAAAAGGGGGTTTATTTGAAACAGCCCTCTCCTGCTCAAGGACTTTCGATGGCTCACTACTACCCAAAGTCCGAATTCCTCTGTGGCTCGTCCAAGCCTCCCCACACCTTACAAAGCTCTCTTGACAACTGCATCTCTCCTTCCACCCCTTCGTGTGAATCCCCAGGCAAAGTAAGCCCTCTTGTCCACGTCCTCTAAGTAAGCCATCTCATTCCTGCCGCTTGGCCACCACTCTTGCCCCTTCTCAGCGCCCCCGCCCCACCTTCTCGGAGGAGCCGCCTTGGTGATGCCCGCCCCCCTCCACCCAGAACTTTCTGGCATTTCTTCTCTAAGACTCTCATCTGGTGACAATCAGGCGCACTTTGTGTTCCCTCATGGGAGGCTCCAAAGGACAACTCATGAGGGCTCCTGAGCCATCCACTGGGATTCCCTGAGGACCGGCTGAGACCACGGAGTGGAGGGAAAAAGTGAAGGGGAGGGGCCACTCTGGGAACACCAGGCCAGGCCAGGGGGGCAGGAGGGTGCGCCAGACCCTGCAACCTGCACCAAGCTGACCTGCCGCCTCCACCACTTCCCAGCAACTGCAGCCCAGCCAGCACTCACCCTCCGTGGATGCTGCTCTGAAGAAAGCCTGGGACCCCACACATTAAGCATCTAACGCCCACCCCTCCTTCAAGCCCGGCCCTGGGGCAAGGGCAGCATCCTGGCCTGGGGGACCCAGGTTAGCTCCTTACCGGGGTCCAGCCGTGCTCACTGTGTGGCCTCGGGCAGACTGCTCTCCTCTCTCGCCCTCAGTGGACCAGATGGCCCCATGGCCCTCCCACTCGGAAGCTCAGAAGAAGCTGGCCCTTCCCAGTCAAGCATCTGATTTCCAGCAGGACAGGGACCCCTTCTCCCGGGCCCCCGCGCCTCACCCACCTGGAGCAGGAGGAGGGGCAGCCGGGTCACCCTGGCCTGCTGGCAGGCAGTCTCTCCCAGCCCCGCCGGGCCCCCATCCCTGCTGCTGCAGAGCCCACAGCCCTGCCACGATCAATTATTCGGCATCCAAGGGAGGACGTAATGTGGTGATAAAGGACCAGAAGTGAACTGCAGGCTGGTGCTCCTTCTAAAGTGATTTACTCGGCTCCCCTCCGCTCTCACACCCTTAATGTAATTATTTACTTTGTCATTAAACACCGTCCTTCTACTCCAGTGGTTTTTAGAGCTTCTGGAGCCTATAGACTTGATGAGGGAGGCTGCTCATTGGCCAGAGGCAGCAGAGTCCTCCCTGGGGGGCAATGGTGCTCACGCAGCCCCGGAACTCATGCCAGGGTTTTAGGGCTATGACAAAGCCACTCCTAGACACCCCCGGCACCTCCCTCACCCTCTCTTACCTCCTTCCTTACCTCCTCCCTCGCTCCCTTCCTTCTCTCTTAAAACCGAGATATAATTCACATACCATAAAATTCACCCTTTTATGGCATACAATTCAGTGGTTTTTAGTACAGTCACCATGTTGAACAGTCATCACCTCTATCTAATTCCAGAACATCTCAACACCCCAAAAAGGAACTCCATATGCATCAGCAGCCACCCCCATTTCCTTCTCCCCTCCGCCCCGGCCACCTTTCATCTGTTTTCCATCCCTATGGATTTGCTCATTTGGAACAGTTAATGTAAGGGGAACTCTGGCCTTCTGTGTCTGGCTTCTTTCATTGAGCATAATGTTAGCAAGGTTCATACCTTGCTATGGTATGAATACCTTCAACTTCAAGGTGCTAAAGTATGTATCAGTATTTCATTCCTTTATTTTGCCAAATAATATTCCATTATGTGGATAGACAACATATTATCCATTCATTGGCTAATGGACTCCTAGGTGGTGCCAGTGGTAAAAGAACCTGCCTGTCAATGCAAGAGACGCAAGAGATGCAGGTTTGATCCAGGGGTCAGGAAGATCCCCTAGAGCAGGGAATGGTAACCCACTACAGTATTCTTGCCCAGAAAATTCCATGGACATAGGAGCCTGGCAGGCTACAGTCCATGGGGCTGCAAAGAGTCAGATGCAACTGAGCACAGCTAATGGGCATTTGGGTTATTTTCACTCTTGGGGGGCTAACATTCATCTACAAGGTTTTGTAGAAACACATGCTTTCAATTCTCCTGGATAGATACCTAAGAACGGAATTGCTAGGTCCTCCCTCCCTCCTTTTTCCATCCTGTAGTCAGCCCTGAGCTGGCAGAGCTGGGGGCTGGCATGAGGGCGCCCCTGAGGGCAGAGGTCAGCTGGAAAGCACCACACTACTCCTGCCGCTAATGCACAGCCAGGAGCTGCCACAGGCCCCCTGAGGCAGGCGAGATCACCCTCCCATGAGAACAGCGGCGGTAGCCCCCTGTTGGCCACATGCAGAGCCTCACCCCCACACAGATGAGTCCCATCACCACCACTTCACACATCAGCCAAGGGTGCCCCACTCCCGTACCTGCCTGAAGGCACCTGTTGCTTTCCTTGGCACCAACGCAGCCTGCAGAAATGTGGTCAGTGGGCAGACTCTGGACCAGAAATGGGACAAAGTTTCTCTATCACATCCAGCCTCACAGCTCGTGCGTTTGGCAACCTCTGCTTCCCTTTCTGACCCTCTTCTCCCCAAGCTCAGCTGCCCAAGCCCCTGGTACTCAGGTGTCTACAGCTGTCCATGGGGAGGGTCCTGGCACCAGGGAACCTAGGTCACAAAGAAGGACGAAGGACAATGTGGGCCTCTGCAGGAACCCAGAGGCAAGGTGATGGCTAAGGGTAAATGTAAGGTCCTGGCTTGGGAGCGACGAGTGCTGTCCTGCCCTGCCCAGCATCATCCTGCTCTGGCTTCATGCACAAGGCTTCATGTCCAGAATGGCAGGGATGGAGGACAGCACAGAGTTCAAGCCTACTGTCTATCACCAGCACCACACCAAGCCCAAGCCCTCCTCTCAAATGCAGCTGCTCAAAGGGGATGTAAAGTCGGATGTGGCAAAGTGCTTCGCCCTGTCCGGTGTCGGGACTTCAGGCAGCCCAACTGCCCCGACACAAGCTGGCAGTCCACACCCACTGGGAACAGCGCCAGCCAGCACACAGGGAAAGGGCCAAGGGCAGTTTTCTCAAGACGGAGCCCCTCCAGCCCCCTCCCTCCCTGCCTGCCCCCAGAGAAGAGGCTGCCTAAACCTGGCGTGTGTGCTAAGCCACCTCAGTTGTGTCTGACCCTGTGCGACCCTATGGACTATAGCCAGCCAGGCTCCTCTGTTCATGGGATTCTCCAGGCAAGGATACTGGAGTGGGTTGCCATGCCCTCCTCCAGGAGATCTTCCTGACCCAGGGATCGAGCCCGCATCTCCTGCAGCTCCTGCACTGGCAGGCGGGTTTCTCTACTACTAGAGCCACCTGGGCCTCTTGATGACAGTGAAAGTGGAGAGTGAAAAAGTTGACTAAAGCTCAACATTCAGAAAACGAAGATCATGGCATCCGGCCCCATCACTTCATGGCAAATAGATGGGGAAACAGTGGAAATAGTGACAGACTTTATTTTTCTGGGCTCCAAAATCACTGCAGATGGTGACTGCAGCCATGAAATTAAAGGACGCTTACTCCTTGGAAGAAAAGTTACGACCAACCTAGACAGCATATTAAAAAACAGAGACATTATTTTGCCAGCAAAGTCTAGTCAAGGCTATGGTTTTTCCAGTAGTCATGTATGGATGTGAGAGTTGGAGTATAAAGAAAGCTGAGTGCAGAAGAATTGATGCTTTTGAACTGTGGTTCAAAAGAAGACTCTTGAGAGTCCCTTGGACTGCAAGGAGATCCAACCAGTTTATCCTAAAGGAAATCAGTCCTGAATATTCATTGGAAGGACTGATGTTGAACCTGAAACTCCAATACTTTGGACACCTGATGCAACAAACTGACTCATTTGAAAAGACCCTGATGCTGGGAAAGATTGAAGGTGGGAGGAGAAGGGGACAACAAAGGATGAGATGGTTGGATGGTATCACCGACTCAGTGGACATGAGTTTGGGTAAACTCTGGGAGTTGGTGATGGACAGGGAAGCCTGGCGTGCTGCAGTCCACGGGGTCGCAAAGAGTCGGACATGGCTGAGAGACTGAACTGAACTGAGCGCCACCTGGGAAGCCCGCCTAAATCTGGAAGGGGCTCCAAACGAGCCTTGCACACTCAGAGCCAGGCTAGGCTGGGCCTCCAGCCTCCTCGTATGGCTGTGCAGCAGCTGGTGGACACAGGTGGAGCGGGGTCCTCTGGACACAGCATTATAGAGCTTCCCAGTCCCAAGAGAGGGGCCTCTGCTGGGGCTGGGGAGTGAAGGGTTCTGCTCTCCCGAGGGGCAGCCAGAGCCAGCCACCCCCAGCCCGTTTCAGACACCAGGACCTTTGTATTATATGTGCTTTTCCTCCGGCTAGAACACCATCCCCCTTGCACATCATGGACAACCTGCTCCTCCATGTTCAGATACCTGTGCATTCATGCCTTCATTTCTTCACGCTCAGATATCTATTGGAAGCATACATGCTACTCTGGGAAAATAGTTCTAGAATAAACCTAATAGTAGCCACAATAATACAAATATAGCAGAAACTAGTCCATACAGAATGTCTACTACATGCCAGGTGATATCGAAGCACTCTACACTACTTACCTGCATTGCGGTCTTCAAAAGATAAGTATTTTGTCCAATTTTAAGATGAGGACACCAGCGTTCAGATCAGCAAAGGATACTCAACTGCCAAGTAGCAGAGCAAGGATTCAAACCTCATCTTCCCAAGCCTGAGCCCCGGGTCCCAGACCACAATGACCGTCCCAGAGCTGCGTGTTCCATGCACCATCCATGCAGTTTCCCTAAGTCCTGCCACACTCCGCAAACACCTCCTTGGTAACATCTCCCCAACCACCTGATCTGAATGTGCAGCTGCTCCCAGCAGGACCCCGACTGAGAGCCAGCACACAGCTGCAGACGATGGCCTTCCCAGGGCCCGACTCAGCCTTCAAGGCCTTTCGGGCCCCACTCCCTCCCTGCAGTTTTCCTGGTCACTCGGGCCTCAGGCAATGGCCATATCAGCACCGTGAGTTGGGGCATCTGGTTTCTCCACAGGTCAAGCTCTTGGGGACAAGCATTATTAGTCTTGGATGACTCCTCTCCTCCTCCCCACCTGCCCAATCTGGTGCTGACATTCAGATGCACTGCTTTCCCCCTTCACCCATCAGTGTGCCAAAAAGGAGGGGACACCGATAAAGCCACAGGAATCTCAGTCCACACGATCCAGTGGCCACACATCCACCTGGATACCCCAGTCACCCCTGGGCCTAAGTGCAGGGCAGTCAAAAGGCCTCCCCATTCCTAGGTCCTATAGGTCCCCAGACACCACTGCCCATCCCACCATGCCTGGCTGCTGGACCCCTTGCCTCCAGCTGCTCTGCCCATGACTGCCTCCCACTGCAGGTGAGCTTCCCAGCTGGCCCTCCCGTTCCAGCATGGCAAGGACCTGACTTCAGCCTCTGTGGCTGGCTCCCGGATGCCCACGGGAGGGGAGGGCAGTCTGAACACTCCATCTGCCACCCTGGAGCCCCTCTCAGGCCACACACCCCAAACTAGAGGCACGTGTGCCAGCCTGCTGACTGCCCCCAAGCCCTTGCCCTCCTGACGGGCTACTCTGTTTCTGCTCTCCCAGTAATGTCCACCTTCTTTCCTCTTCCCTACAAGCTGCCTCCGAGGAGGCTCCCTGGGCAGGATCATCCCAGGGAACCCCTAGAAGGCAGAGGCAGTGTCTCTGCCAATACATTTCTGGTTGGTGTTTCAGAACCATCTGTGTAATGCCCATGTGAGCTCAGGGAACCCCAAGGCCCCCAGGGCAATCTCCGGAAGGCCAGGGATCCCCCATGCCCCCGAACGCCAGGCCTGACTTCATTATCTTCCAAATGTTCCCGAGATCAGAGGCCGTGAGACCTGGCCACAAACGTAAAATAAATTATCCTCCCCACACCAATGATAAATGGTTCTATTAGCAAACCAGATTGTTAAACTCCGATATAACAGAACGCAGGAAACCGGGGCCCATTCATCCTCCCTCCAGCGCATACTGAGTTGTAAATAGGTTATTTTGTGTGTAAATAACACATTAAAACACAGCATTAGCTGTGTCTTTTGATAGAGAGGAAATTGTTACAAATAAATAATTCTGGACAGGAATGTAAAGTAAGCCAGATTTAATAGTGCATGCCTGGTGCAGTCGTGTTAAACATGACTAAAATGATAAACCCCAGAATATACTAATAGTAAACTATGCGCTGACATCAAAGTAATGAGGCTGTATTTTCACCAAGCTTTAGAAATGCTACAATTAGTTCTGACAGTACCAAGCGTCAGAAAAATGTTTCTAACATAAACAGCATCCTTTTGGGAAGCTGAGGTTGCGGCCAGGAAGGGGACAGGCCTGGGGGCAGCTAGTGCCCCAATACAGGCAGAGCCTCGAATCCGGGTTTCCAGTCACCACGGTGTCCCTGGGTGACCGGACTTCAAGTATATGGGCCTCAGTCTTCACATCTGTAAAATGAACGGATTTGAACTAGATGATTGCTAAAGCTTCTTCCAGTTCTATCGTCGGAAATGACTTCGAAGCTTTCTCCAAACTCTACAGCAGTTTAACATGTAAAAGTCTGCCAGGTGGGTCCCATGTCCCGGGGACTAACAAGACCGAGAGTCAAAGCAGCACCTGGAACACCTTCCTGCTGCCAGGGCAGCTCAAAGGCACAGAAATGCAGGTCTGCAATGCAAACATGAGCCAAGGGGAGTGGCCAGAGTGCAGAGCCCAGGCTGGCCTTGAACACTGTGGGCAGGAGGGAAAGAAGCCTGCTGGACTGGGGGCAGGCGGGCATCCCCTCTGATCTGGGGTGGCAGCTGCTTTGAGAGACATTTAAAGCATGAGGTCTCAGCAACAAACATGAGGCCACCATACGCAAGAAGAAAGCTGGCTCAGACCCACATCCCCACCAGTTACTTCATTTCCACACAGGCACTCTGCCAGCCATGGTCAAAGGGTGTCCCATTTCAGTCCATCATGGCCAGAAGGAGTGACCAGTATTCTCTCCATTTCCCAGACTTCTCCCAGAGAAGTTAACTGACTTGCCCCAGAACACAGAGCTAACAAGTGGGGAGCTGGGAGAAAGCCAGGTCCTTTCCCCCATTCTTCCGTGCTCCATGGAGGGCTGGAAGGAGGCTCCAGCCTGCCCTCTCTGATCCCCCAGGACACCCAGGCACCTGAGACCATGTCTGGGCAACATCGAGTCATTCAGGGCAGGGAGGGATAAATTAGTAGGAGTTGGGGATTAACATATACGCACTACTATATATAAAATAGATAATCAAAAGGACTTACTATATAGCACAGGGTACTATATTTAATATCCTGTGCTAAACCATAATGGAAAGGAATCTGAAAAAAAAAATGTCTGTATATGTATAACTGAATCACTTTGCTATACACCTGAAATAATATTGTAAACCAACTATACTTCAATTTAAAAAAAAGAAAGAAAACAGTCCTTCAGAGCCCATCCTGAAAACGCCCAGGGAACTGTGCTGCACTCCACTTCCTGGGCGTGCGGAGCTGTCACAGAGAACTGAGCTCTGCTTTCAGGAAAAGTCTTATGGGAACTGGCTGTTCCATGTGGCTGGGCCGTTAAAACAAGCTCAGAAGCAGCACCAACAGCCATCCTGAAAATCACTTAAATAAGAGTAATTGCCCACTTAGTCACACGTGAGTGCATCCTTGGGCTCAAAGCAAGTGTGTGGCCCTGCTGGGCAGCTCAGGAGGCCAAGCAGGACTGGCCCACAGCAGCAAGTTCCCCGCTGTCCAGGCAGTCTCAGGAGGGGAGCCAGGGTCCAGGAGGAGGCCAGGCCCAACGGACCCTCATCCTAGGGGACCACCGGATTGGCAAAGGCAGCTGGCCACCCCAGCCCGCCGGGCACACACTTGGCGTGACAGTACCAAACTCAGTCCCCTCAACCAGCAATCACTTCCTGGATGTCTGCCTTGCTGGGGGCGCTTTCACAGGGCCTTGGGGCTTGGCGGGGGGAGTGGGAGAGACCAGAAATAAGACACACTAGGGCGTCCCTGGTGGTCCAGTGGTTGAGAATCCGCCTGCCAATGCAGGGGACACAGGCTCGATCAGGGAATACGATTCCACATGCCTCGGGTATCCTGTGCTAAACCATAATGGAAAGGAATCTGAAAAAAAAAATGTCTGTATATGTATAACTGAATCACTTTGCTATACACCTGAAATAATATTGTAAACCAGCTATACTTCAATTTAAAAAAAAGAAAGAAAACAGTCCTTCAGAGCCCATCCTGAAAACGCCCAGGGAACTGTGCTGCACTCCACTTCCTGGGCGTGCGGAGCTGTCACAGAGAACTGAGCTCTGCTTTCAGGAAAAGTCTTATGGGAACTGGCTGTTCCATGTGGCTGGGCCGTTAAAACAAGCTCAGAAGCAGCACCAACAGCCATCCTGAAAATCACTTAAATAAGAGTAATTGCCCACTTAGTCACACGTGAGTGCATCCTTGGGCTCAAAGCAAGTGTGTGGCCCTGCTGGGCAGCTCAGGAGGCCAAGCAGGACTGGCCCACAGCAGCAAGTTCCCCGCTGTCCAGGCAGTCTCAGGAGGGGAGCCAGGGTCCAGGAGGAGGCCAGGCCCAACGGACCCTCATCCTAGGGGACCACCGGATTGGCAAAGGCAGCTGGCCACCCCAGCCCGCCGGGCACACACTTGGCGTGACAGTACCAAACTCAGTCCCCTCAACCAGCAATCACTTCCTGGATGTCTGCCTTGCTGGGGGCGCTTTCACAGGGCCTTGGGGCTTGGCGGGGGGAGTGGGAGAGACCAGAAATAAGACACACTAGGGCGTCCCTGGTGGTCCAGTGGTTGAGAATCCGCCTGCCAATGCAGGGGACACAGGCTCGATCAGGGAATACGATTCCACATGCCTCGGGACAACTAAACCCCTGTGCCAGAACTACTGAAGTCTGAGCACCCTAGAGCCCGTGTTCCGCAGCAAAAGAAGCTACCGCAATGAGACCTGCATACCACACAGAGCAGCCCCTGCTTGCCGCAACTAGAGAAAGCCCACACGCAGCAATGAAGGCCCAGAGCAGCCAAAAAGAAATAATTTTAACATTTTTTTAATTATTATTTTTTTTAAAAAAAGAAACAGACACACCAGGGATGGAGACACTTAAGAATAACAGGGCAGGGTGGGTACCACATGACTTGGGATTTCCCAGTCCTGAGCCTCACAGTAAGAACATCTTATTTCCATACTCTGGCATTTTCGCAGCATTCTGAAACAGGCATGAATGCCTCCCCTTTGAACAAAAATCTACCTTGAAGAAACTTTCCGAGAAGCCAATGGCCTGTGACCAAGAGGAAGGGGTGGCCAGTGGGAGCTCAGGCAACAGGGAGTGCCGTGCTAACAGCAATGCCAGGATCCCCCACACCCAAAACTGCCCAGCTGCCACCAATTCTCTACTTCTGGGGGGCTCATCCATGCCTTGGACAGTGACCTGGGAAATCTGTTAACATATGCACACCCAGGCCCCGGCCCAGGAGATACTGTTTTAGCATCCTGAAAGTCTGCCTTTATTAGAGTCACCCAAGACTCTAAGGCTTGGCCAGCTTTGGCATCATTCGGTCTGATCCCACCCTCCAGCACACAAGGCTGAATTAAGGAGGCCAGGGACCCACTAAGTCACCTATCCATGACACCCTGTGGTAGCAAAGCACAGCAGGACAAGAACTCAGGTACAAACAGGAAGGCACCAGAAATCTGGGATTCCTACCACCTGTTTGGGGGGGTCCACTAGCAAGGGTTACCTCAGAAAGAGACCTTCTAGGTCAGGCAGAGCCTGCAGACCTAGAAAAGGAAATCTGGTTATAGTTTATAAAGCAAAGACTTAACTTGGAGTTAACTGTGTGCCTGGCACCATACGTGTGCTAACACAGGTAATTCTCACAATGCTATGAAGCAGGTGCCATTCTGGTGCCCATTTTATGGATGTGGAAACTGAGGCACAGACCTGCCCGAGATCTGCACAGTTGGCCCTTAAGCAAACAGACTGGCTCCAGAGGCTGGGCTGCTTCAACTATGACTCCACACTGTATACAAGGAGAGAGAGAGCTACTACTCACAAGGGGCCTGTGCCGGGCAGGTAGGAGCACACTGTGTGTCTCCTGTAATTTCTGCATGGCACCCCTGCATATGATTCTCACTCTACATGTACAAAGACCCGTCCTGCCTCCTGCTGCCAGGCATAGAGAGTCTAACATCTAAGAGTGATCAGAGTCATAGCTCACAGGCTCTGCTTCAGGAGCTCCGGGGTGAGGCCCAAGTCTCAAGGATGCTGATGCTGCTGACTCTGATGGAAGGACCACCCTGGGAGCACCCTGGCCTAGGACATGGTGGGTGCTCCATGTAAGAGTGAGGTGTTGGCTACCACAGATGCATCATAGAATGTCTATGGCCTGTGTTGACTCTGGAGACAAGGAAAGCTCCCTGGATCAAGATGCAGCTGAGGTTTATGGCTCCAGCCTTCTCATCCTCCCAGCCCAGAGGCGTGGGGATGGCTGGGTCCCTGGTGCTCAGCTGAAGCAAACACAGAGGTTCAGAAATATTTTTGGAAAGAAAATCCACTGTTGAAGAGGAAAATACGACAGCATCGGGGAAGTTTCAGTGTAAAAAAATGAGAAACATCTGAATCGAATTGCCTTTAAAATTACGCCATGTGAAAAAATTAAAGGGAAAAATAGCTCTGAGCAAAAATATGTTTTTAAAGCTTGATGGCCTCCCAAGTGTTAGCACAGCAGCTCAAGAGGCTGGGAAAGTGCCCACCAGCCGCGGCTTCTGCCGTCTGGTCTGACCACAGGGCTGCTTGTCCTTGCACAGCCCTGTGATGCAGAGGTGTTCCTGTCACACAAGGAGGTGGAACCTCTCCGTGGAAATACCCAGTCCTGAGCATAGCTAGCTTCACAACTCCAAAGGGTGGTCAAGCAACAGAGGCTGCTCGAGCCAGGTAAACTTTTAAGGTCCCTCTGCAAATAAGTCACAGCCCAGACCTCCAAGAGCTGGAAGGAAGCAGGCGCTCTTAGGCCACTGAACCCACAAGGGAGGGGACAGAGAAGAACTGTCCAGCGCTGGTGCAGAGGCTGGACACATACACACAGTGTCAGCAGGCTGAGCTTTGAGGCCCAAATCACCCACAAACAATCAAGTCAGGATCTCAACGCAAATTCAAGAAGGAGATGCTCAGTATGGGAGAGGCAAGGGCCCTGAGCCTCAGACCCCACTCTCTAGGGAAGCAGCAGAAGGCCTGGGTCAGTCCCTTCTCCACCTCATTTCGGTCCCACCTACAAAAGGAGACACTCTGACTTCCCATGAACTAGACGTGCCAACACCGCACCCCTAACACCCTAGATGTCCTGTGTGTCCTTTCCAAGCATTGCCACTGGGGACTGCTACTGCCCTCATCCCTGACCTCCTCACTCTGGACCCTTACTCTCCTTCTCGTTCCTAACGGGGCCAAGGAAGCTGAGTCAGTCTCCAGATACTTTCAGTAAAGTGCTGGGAGAGGACAAGGGCTGGAGGCAGCCCTGATGTATAGGGTTTGCCAATTTCCATGGTGTAAATACTTCCACCCCTACAAGGTTAAATGACCAACCCAAGGCCACAGAAAAAGCAAGAGAGTTCCGGGAGTTAGTGATGGACAGGGAGGCCCGGCATGCTGCGGTTCACAGGGTTGCAAAGAGTCAGACATGACTGAGCGACTGAACTGGACTGAAAGTCTGTGCAGATGGCAGAGCTGGAAGGAGAGCTTGCATTCTGGTTCTCCCAAGTCTGCAGAGTCTGCTTCCAGTGAGCCCCTGCCTCTCTGACTTGCTGACTATTTTTGGCCGAGGCATGTAGGATCTTAGTCCCCCCACCAGGGACTGAACCCAGGGCCCTGACAGTGACAGCATTGAGTCCTAACCACTGGACCACCAGGGGAATCCCCTTACTGACATTCTAATAGAGGGTTCTAGAAACCTGAAGGTCCTTAAGAACCAAAGAGATAAGTTTCCCACATGCGATGTACATCGCCCAGGGTCAGCTACTTCTAAGGGAACCTCTATGTACTATAAACTTGTGACAGAGGTGAGAATAACTTGTATCCTGCTTTTTTACACTTTGCATTAAAACATACGCATGCGTGTGTGCTGAGTCGCTTCAGTCATGTCCGACTCTGAGACCCAGTGGATTGTAGCCCATCAGGCTTCCCTGTCCATGGGATTTCCCAGGCAAGAATACTGGAGGAGGTCACCATGCCCTTCTCCAGGGGACCATCCTGACCTAGGGATTGAACCCACCTCTCTTATGTCTCTTGCATTGGCAGGAGGATTCTTTACCACTAATACCACCTGGGAAGCCCCCAAAAATACGCACATCTCCCATCATGATAATCATAAGCAACATTTTCAGGCTCTACATAATGTTCCATTCAATAGACTTTCTACAGTTTGATTAATCAATCCCCCATCACTGAACACTTAGGGTGTTTCCAAGTGTTTACAGTTACAAATAACATGGAAATGAAATCCTTCTGCCTAAAGGTATGATCGCTCTTAGAATCAAAGTCCTACAATTCCAGGGGTGGGACTGAAGCTCCTGAGGCCAAAGGGCAACTAGGGAGTGGGTGATCGCAGCTCTGCCAGTTCTCAGGGTCTGACCCTTCTGCATTCCTCACCACAGTGCCCCCAACATCCTCAGACAGGACTCCCCCTACTCTGGACAGATGCATAACAGGCCATGAAACACTGAGCTTGTGTTTCTCTTCCGAGAAAGTTACAAAGAAAGCAGAGTATGGATCACAGAGACAATCTCAGGGACAAACAGTGTCAGAAGAGCTTGGTGTCTGAGTCGGCAGTCACTTGCTCAACCACAGGGAATCAGCTCAGTCCCACCCCTGCCTCAGCAAGCAGGCATCCCAGGATGGTTACCCCATTTTTCCAGAAAACAACTCAGGAACAGACCCCTCGACAGGCAGCTCTCAGCTCTCCCCCACCCCCTGCCCCAGCCCAGCACACACCGGACAGCATTGCTCCTCTCCCAGGTCTTCACGCAGACCCTCTGCCCTGCCCACCTATGTTCATACCAGCCCCAAAGCCAGATACTGAGCCTCCCTCTCTTGGGCCAGCTCCTCACCAGTGCCACCTTCCCTGATACCACCCAGGGCCCCAGGACACCCTCAGACACGGAGCTCCAGAGCAGAACACAAACATTCCCATCCTGAGAGGGCCTCCGTGTGGCGGACCAGCACAAACCCCTTGTGCTCCCCTTTCTGTGCATCCATCTCACCTGTCCACAGGCCTAAGCCCCTGTGGGCCCTCAGCAGAGGTTCTTTGGAACCTTCTAGGACTTCGGTTTCCTGAGTGAAAGAGGATTCTTGCTCACATCATCTCTGTCACCGTGGGTAAGATTTAAGGAAGGTCTGAGATTATACAGACTTGGAATAACAGTTGCCAAATATTCTCACAACACAGTTTAGGAAAACGAGGCCCAGAGAAGTGAATGGCCTGTCACACCAGGACCCAGGCCAGTGTCCTGCTCCACCGACCTCCCTTGCCCCACCGGCAGGACGCAGACATCACGGTCCCCCAGCCTTCAGGGAACCGCTCCAAGACGCTACTGCTCTGCCCTGACTCCAGGAGAGTTCTTCGCAAATGGGGTGTCCAAAGAGTGGCTCAGGGAGCAGGAAACACACCTGACTTGCTCCAGTGACAATGAGCCGCCTGCCCTGGGCACTGGGTGGAGAGGCATGTCCACCCAGCGCAGGAACCTCATCAGCCAAGCACTCCTCTGGGGTCCAGCAGCGAGGGGATGGATGGAGGCCTGCGGGGTGGGCAGGACCACATCTTGGGTGAGGGCAGGGGGCAGAGCGAGGTCAGGCACCTCTGGGGAGCCACTGAACCCCAAACTGGAGGCCCACTGCCTGCCCCCGCCCCCAAGAGACCAAGGCCCCCTCAAGCATCTGTGGTTATTGCCCCATCGGTGACAACCAGGTCTGATGTTCAAGGGCTTTCTCCCAGTTATTCTGTAATTACTCCCTAATTACCACCTCAGTCTGTTCTCAGCTACTGGGACATGACAGTGAAGTGTGCCGCATGGCAGTTCATAATCCACTCATGGATTCAGAGAGGCAGACACAGGCCCAGGCGGGGACAGCTGAGGGCCTGGAGGGTGGGCCAGAGATGCACCAAGGTGATACAGGCCTCAGGGCCCACGCATCTCTGCATCAGGCAGAGGGACAGCCTGAGACGTCACCACAGGCCAGGGGAAGGAGCAGACCAAATGCAGACCCAGCCAGGCCCAGGACAAGCCCGCGCCGGACCACCGCAGGCCCCCACCCTCGGCCACGCCTCCTCTCCTTCCACTCATGCCCTGGCTCCCTGACAACACGTGCACAGGGTCCACCCTGGCCTTTGGCGCCTTTCTCCACCCCACTGGCCCCTCCTCACAGGGGAAGGGCCTGGAAAGCCCGGCTCCTAGAGGGGGCTGGAGTCAAGGGACATCACACAGGGCCGAAGGCCAAGTACCCACCTCCTGGAGCAGGAAGGTTGGCCTGGGACCTCCTTCCACTGACTAGGGCCACACATCCTGACAGTTGACCTCCAACTCAGAATCACGGGGAAAAATAAAAACAGTGTGGTAACAACGACCAGTTCACTCTTGGAAACAGTGAATCCTACCCGCTCTCTCTTTCCAGCTCCAGCTCTAAGCCGCACCCAGCACGGCCCAGCAGTCCCAGCATCATCTGAGCACGGGTTAGAATCACAGAAACCCAGCCTCCCTCTGACTCACCGACTGGGGGTCTGCACTGGAATAAAGCCCCCTGGGATCTGTGTACATCACCGTGTGGGTGGTGTGGCCAGCACTCACACCCCACTCCAGAGAGGGCACAATCCCCCCACCCCCACTGCTGCCTCTGAGCTGTGCTTCTGAGCTGCGCTTGAGTGGCAAAAGCAACAGGGCATGACTAAATGCGCTTGAATAAAAAGGGGAAGAAAAGAAATCTAAGTCTCTCCATTCCCCAGAGACAGAAATAGTGTTGTGGCCTCCAGATGGACCGCGCAGACACAAGGGGAGGTCTCGCCTTCCCGCCAAACTTTCCCAACGGGATGCTGGCACGGACCAATGGAAACCAGAGCGTATTTCTCTTTGGGGCAGTAAAATGAGAGGCTGTGGCTCGGGGAGTCCTTCTGTTATAATTAAGTTGGCCAGAAATTCACCTAAGGATGCTAAATTCCGTACCTGACCCTCTAATTACAGCCAGAAGGGATCAGGAGACAATTACTTTCCAAAATAGTCCTTGGCAGGCCAGAGCAAGAAGCCGCCTCTCTGGCACATGTGTGCCAAGGGAACACACACCCAGGCCGCCCCTCAGCCCCACACCTCCCATCCCTTCACTCTCCCGTTTTCTCAATGGAGCCCGAGATGTCCAAACCCCCCTTCCTGATTTGGGGGGGCTGGACCTCCAAGATCCACCTATAGGCCTCCATCCCAATGCCTGGGGTCCCCAGAACCTGGAGCACCCTCTGGCTCCCCGGTACTTGGGTCCTACAGACGGGTCACTGTAGCTGGTGGGCAGAGTAACTTAGAGTTTACCTGAGTACTTTTTGTGGGGGGAGGGGACGGTTCACGCAACTTGTCGTTCATGGAGGAACCCGTCGATGGCGCCGACGGCGCCGGCGGCACCGGTGGCGTTCCCGGCTCCGAAAGGACGGCCCCAGTCCCTTTCGCTCCGGGAGGTCCTAGGGTGGAAACTGAAGAAAGAACAGGCACCGGCACCGACTCCGCCTACAGAGGTAGGATCGGCGTGTATCAGGACCCACCGTCGGGATCTTCCCCTCTGTTTTCGTTAGTTGTTGCACAGGGGATCTGGGTCGACCCTTCGAGGTTGGGTCCAAGGGCCGGCGGCGGGGCGTGAAGTTTTCGTTTGTCAAAGGAGGAGACTAGTAACGGTTCCTCCCAAATTAATTAAAACTCCGAAGAAGTAAGACTCTAAGTAGACCAGAAAGTTTGCTGGAGTGTCTGTCGTCGGTTCGTAAAAGTGACAATGTCTTCTAAAAAGTTTAGATTCGTTGTTCAAGGATCAGGGCGTGTGAGTTCATCGTTCTTGATGGAACTCTTTCCTTTAGTCTTCCGTTACGGGGAGTAGAGTCTGAGTGCCCTGTTCTTTTTAGTTGCGTTCCTGGTGCTGTCCCTCCAGGAGTTTCTTTTCGGGAGCAAGAGGGTAAGGAACCGACGAGGGGTCCAGGTGGAAAGTGAACGAGTGCAGATACAAGTAAGTGAGAAAGTGGGTAAACGAGTAAGTAAGTAAGTTGTCAAACGTAGTAAATAAGTGAGAGTACGCAAATTAGTTATAGTTCCGGGATGCTACGTAGTTCACAATACGGACCACAACTCTTGTGTTGGGTGTCTCAACCGTGGGATGAACCCTCTGTACTATTACTTCCACCCCCTGTCTCTTTACTATATTTCATTCCCCTTGGTGAGAGGTGGCGTGTGAAGGAAAGCAGAGGGGCAGGCTAGAGCAGCACGGGAAGGGCAGGAAGGCCACCATCCCGCCTCACCAGGGAAGGGATGGGATGCCACTTGAGGGTCTGAGGGAGACGGTGACAGTCACAGGGCAGGGTCAGGAGCTGCCGGCCTGGGTGGGAGGAGGCTGGCTTGTTCAAGGAGCAGCAAGAAGCTGAGTGCAGGCCCTTGGAGTATTTCGAGCAGAAGGGGGATGTGACGGGACTCAACGGTATAAAGGAGTCACCCTACATTAGTGTATAAAGAGCAGATCTGGGAGGAAGGGGTCTGACTACAATGCCCCAGGCAGATACGTGGTGGTCTGGATTAAAGGGTCAGTGGCTCTGAAGACAGAGCCCACAGTCTTCACTTGGGTGTGAGCAAGACAGGAGTTGTCATGGTTTAAGAGAGGAACCCGGGAACACAGGGCTCAGGGAACGCGCCATCTCCATCAGGCTAGAGGGCCACACGCAGGCGCTTTACTAAGTGATGCCTCCCCATATGCAGATACCGCTCATTCAGTGCTTGCATCAATTATTACAGAGCAGACATTCGAAAGCCAATTTTCTTAAAAGAACAGGGGTAGGTCAAAGATGGCTCCTATTTTTGGCTGAGCACTGGGGTGACTGCACAATGGAGCCACTTGCTTGGATGTAGCACGGGGGGAGAAGTAGGCTCAGCGCAGGTGCTCCGTTTGGGCCATGTTACGTCTGAGACGCCTATTAAGACATGCAAAGACTGAAAGAAAGTTCTGCTGTATATAGCACAAGGAACTATACTCAGTATCCTGTGATAAACCATCACAGAAAAGAAAATGAAAAGAACGTATGTGTAAGTAAAACTGAACCACCTCACTGTACCCCCGAAACTAATGCAACATTGTGAATCAACTGTACTTCAATTAAAAAAAAAAAAGAGCAGAGACTGTTAGAAACAAGGCAGAGCCCAGGGAGAGATGGAAGCTACAGATGGGAATATGGTAGGCCCAGAGCAAGACGTCCAAGAGAGAGGGCAGAGAAAGTTCCAAAACGGGATGCAGGGCATTCCAACATTACCAGGAGGGAAAAGACAAACCAGCCAAGGAGCTTGTGCAGGAATGGATAAGGGCAAGGGAGAGAAAGTAAAATCTCTAGGGGTGTGTCGGGGCCTGGAATCCAACCAAGAAAGCAACAGCTGACAGCAGTCAGCTCCACCAGAGATCCCATGAGGCCCCGGAGCTGCGCGGGAGTGACCAGGGCCCAGGTACGCTCAGGGAGAGATGGCGGCGCAGGCACTGCGTCTGGAAGTTCTGCCATAAAAGATGCAAAAAATGGGGCAGCCGCTCGAGACAGCCAAGGAGGCCCATGGCCGCTGTTTCAGAAAGAAGGCAGTGGGTCTCCACACGGGTGGGAAGAGAAGGTTCTGGGCAGGGCTGGTAGGTTGCGGGCAGCAGAAACCCAAAGGCAGTGGTCAGCTCCCTCCCTGGAAGCCTCAAATCTTACATCCACAGGCCCTAGAATGTCACTTTTTAAAAGTCTGCACGATATTCTCATGTTTTTCTAAGTAGAAGGTGGGAGTGCAAAAGAATGCTGGACGTGAGGCAAGGAGGCGGTCGCAGCTCGGCTGATCTGCCAGGCAGACAGCCCCAGCTCTGAACTGCCTGAATTTATCTCACAGGCTAGCCTGTCTGGTTTCAGTCTTGAAAACATCCAGAAAACCCTGGATAGATGAGAGACAGACAGCTCTCCCTGAGGGTTCTGGTGAGTTACAGGGTTTCCTCTGGCCTTGAGATTTCGGGATCACTGGCTGATCCTTTAAGCCTATTTGTATAATCTGTGCTGTAAGATGCTGGCTGTCTGAGCAGCACCAACAACACGCCCTGGGCCGCGCCTGCTCCACCTTCTCTGCCCCCTTAGCCTGGCCCCAGGAACCACCCCTCTCAGTCTTCTAGCCGGGACTTTGGGCCACCGTCCTCCCACATCCTCCCCCCACATCCGATCAGCTGCAGTGGACATCATTTTACCCCCAAAGCACCTCACCAGTGGGGCCTCTCTGCCCCACGTCCTTCCCTTCTGGGTCGCAAGCAGCTCCGTCCCACATTGGGTACCCCTCTAGGGCACCTTCTATCCTAAAAACAGGCACCTTCTCCAAACCAAATCTGATCACATCCCTCCCCTGGCCAAGGCCTTGCTGAGCCCCCTGGCCGTCAGGTATAGTCTTCCTGGGTCTACCTGCAGCATCCTCATCCCACCCTGCTCTTTACCTTGACCCTGGCATGCCCACCAGAAACACATCACCCTTTCTGTAAGACAGACTGCTATTTTTCCTTCAAGATGCCACTCAGATGTCACCTCCTCTGGGAAGCCCCCCAACTCCTTCCCTATCATGGTCACCCCTGTTTCCAGATCCCTGAAGCACCCCCATTACCCTCGTACTGTGTTCATCATCACCATCAGGTCCAGAGCTGCTCCCCACTCAGGCTGGCACAGAGCAACCGCTCAGGAAGTGAAAGGGTTAGTCACTCAGTCATGTCTGACTCTTTATGACTCCATGGACTGTAGCCTGCCAGGCTCCTCTGTCCATGGAATTCTCCAGGCAAGAATACAGGAGTGGGTTGCCATGCCCTTCTCCAGGGGATCTTTCCAACCTAGAGATCAAATCCAGATCTCCTGCATTGCAGGCAAATTCTTTATCAACGGAGCCACCAGGGACTCCCTCTCAAGAATGTCTGGCAAAGTGCATCTCAGATGCAGGAAATAACAGCTCTTGGAAATACAAGTGATTTTGTGAACAATCTGGTTTTTCATCCCAAGAAGCTCAGGTAAGCTTAACACATCTTGAATTTAGAAGTAAAGACAAAATAATAGCTGGAACAACACACCTTGAACAAGTATTTACCAGGTGCCAAGCTCTTTCCAAGAGTGAGTTCATTTAATCCTTGCAACAATTTATGTAGGGAGAAACCAATGTTCAGAGAGGCTGAGTAACTAGCCCAAAGACACACAGCTTAAAGTGGCTGCACCAGGCCTTTAACCTAGGCTGCCTGGCACAAAGCTGCATTCTGGAGCATCTGGTAAACTGCTCCTCAAGTGAGGACCCTGCAGTACAAAGAGATTTGCCCCAGAATTCCCTAGAAACATTAAGGGACCTGTTGAGTGTGAGGAGCCCTATGCCAGAAGCCCAGGAGGATTCAACGTGGCCCCTGTCCTAGGGCTGTATCTAAGGTAGCAAGATTGGTGAATGGGGACAACCAGCCAAGGGAGAGGCAAAAGCGGAGGCTCTGTCCAGGGCTGCCTGCCAACATGGCCCTGCAGGGAGTATGGCCCACTGAGGCTGACGGAGGGAAGGAGGAGTGTTAGTTGTACATTCATCCCCAACTCTTTATTCCATAACTCTTTGTAGACAATCAGTTTTGCTGATTGTTGCCGTAGGCTGGGAGCTGGCTAGGCTCCTTCCCGTGGGTCTGACCCCTCTCACACAGCCTGGCCACAACCTGCTATGCATCCACCCTACTGAACCAGGACCTCCTCCAAGCCAGGGCAGGGCTTCTGCACCCCTGGGTCCCCAGGTCTAGCTGAGCACATGTTCCAACCCCTTGCTGATGGGACAAAGTGGACCCAGGGAACCAGGCCAGCATCTGGAGGGAAGCGGGCTTAAGGGACCAGAAACCAGGACAGGGCTCAGGGAACCCACAGGGTCAGCCCACGTGACCAAGCCCAGGCTTCTGGAGGGCAGCCCCCAAAGGCAGATGAGGAAACTGAGGCTGGCAACTCGGAATCCGTGGACTGTAGAGTCCGGGCTGTCACGGCAAATAGAGAGGCTCAGTCAAGAAGGGACCATGACCACATCTGTCAAGGGACATGAGGAGACTGGAAAGAAGAGGGAGAGCCTGGGGGTTTTCTTGGGGTACAGCAGCGGCAGCTGTTTCACGCCAACATCCCCACCTTATTATATGGTCAGTGCAGATGGCAGCATCCAGATATGTCAGAGGAAGAGGGGAGCAGCCCAAAGCCACTGTCCACAGAGGGAGAGGGCCCAGGTCCACGGTCAGCTCCTCTGGCTGGAACGCTGCCCAAAGCCTCAGGGCGAGCCCACCCCAGGACCAGGTGGACAGAGTGGGTAGGAGTGGGCTTATTCAGATTGCCATACTCCAGAGGGCAGTGGGGCTGGGAGTGCCTAGGGTTCCGCAAGCTCACATGGGGAACTGGCCCCGCCGGGACAAGGGTGGGGCCTGCAGGGACCTCTGTGTCACAAGCCTCATCTTCTGCAGACCAGCCATGGCCCTCTCCCTCCCTCTCCTCCAGGAGAGGAAGGCAGCAGACAGAGCCGAGAGGCCGCGTAAATCACAGGAATTACCGGGATTAGCACAATTTCTGGGTAAACACCAGGCGCCCAGGTCCCAGGCAGCCACTTTCACTCCTTGAAGCTCCTCTGGAGCAGACTCTGCCTGTCAACAGCCTCACCTGGGCTCCAGGAGGCCATCTGGGGACAGCAGGGAGGGGCCGCGGGTCCCCAGGCCCCTGCTGGCGGCCTGTGGTCTGTGCTGGGGGACAGCCCACCAACTCCACAACAGGATCCGGATCAGGAGGGGCTGAGAGCACAGCCCCCACCAGGTGAGAGAGAGTCAACACCCCCAGTATACCCAGGAAGCCACACTCCTGGGCCTCTGCTGGGGAAGGGGGTGAGGGGCTAGACCCAGAGCCACGAGGAGTCCCCTTTCTGTTTGGAGCTGCACACAGGTCACCCGCCCCCCAGGCTCTTGGCACCCACCCCCCCCCCC
>SJYT01003600.1:457850-490543 GCA_006410635.1 Cephalophus harveyi | reverse complement strand
CCACCCACCCCCCCAGGGCCACTGGCAGCACCTGAAGCCTCTGCAAACACCCCTGGGGCTTCTGCTGCCATCATTCATCCTGATGCCACAGGTCCAGGCAGCGGGCGGGGGGCAAAATACTTGAACTTTTACAAAAGCTCCACGGGTGTTTCTGATATACACGCAGGTTTAGGAAAAACTACACAGGGTGCTCATAAGATCGCTTCCAGCTTCCAAATAATTGATAAGTTCCAATTAAAGCAAGGCTGCAGAACCTGGATGGGAACGAACTGCTATTCTTCAGTAATCTGAAACAGGAATCTGGTGTTTCCCTCAGGCATGAAAGTGGGTAAAAGTCACAGTGCCTGCGAGCCTGCCACCAGCACAAGCCACAGATGTGCTCACACCATGGGCATCACCTATGCTTACCACAGCGCTGGCTCAAGGTCAGGGTCGGCACTAGACACCTCCCCACCAACCTTGCCAGCCGTGTCAGCAAAGAAGCACACCTAATAACCTATGATCACTGCAGTCAGTGCGATCAGTCTCCTTCATAATCCTAAAAACTTCTTTTAAATTGAAGTATAGGTGATGTGGGCTTCCCTGGTGGCTCAGTAAAGAAGCCACCTGCAATGTGGAAACCTGGGTTCGATCCTTGAGTTGTAAACATCCCCTGGAGGAGGGCATGGCAACCCACTCCAGTATTCTTGACTGGAGAATCCCCATGTCTCCCACATTGTAGGCAGATGCTTTACCATCTGAGCCACCAGGGAAGACGAAGCTCATAAAACTTGGCATTTATTTATAAAAATTAGTTGCATTCACAGAGAAAAATCCAAACTTTATAAGCTTGATGTAAAATGTTACTAGTTTTTCTTATTTGAGAAAAACAGATCAAATCAAAAAGGTCTCATTTTCATAATACCCCCGTATATAACAAACTATCAGACACATCTGTGCATATGGGTACACTATATTCTTAGAATATTTTTACAAATAACTTAAAATCTGATTTGGCAAATCGTTCAACTGAAAAATATAGAAGAGCTATAACTCCATATGACTGTAATTATTCTTCATATATTCTAAATATTTACCCTTTCTCTTACATGCTGGTGATTTAGTCACTAAGGCATGTCTGACCCTTGTGACCCCATGGAATGTAACCTGCCAGGCTCCACTGTCCATGGGATTTCCCAGGCAAGAACACTGGAGTGGGTTGCCATTTCCTTCTCCTAAAAAAAAAAAACCCATCTGCTAATGCAGGAGACATAAGAGACTCGGGTTTGATCCCTGGGTTGGGAAGATCCCCTAGAGAAGGGAATGGCTACCCACTCCAGTATTCTCGCCTGGAAAATTCCATGGATGGGGGGAGTCTGGCAGGCTACAATCTATGTGGTCGCAAAGAATCAGACATGACTGAGAACTAACATTTTCACTTTTCATATTTGAAGTGAAGTGAAGTTGCTCAGTCGTGTCCAACTCTTTGCGACCCCATAGACTGGGGCCTACCAAGCTCCTCTGTCCATGGGATTTTCTAGGCAACAGTAGTACTAGAGTGGATTGTCATTTCCTTCTCCAAGGGATCTTCCCAACCCAGGGCTCGAACCTGGGTCTCCCGCATTGTAGACAGACGCTTTACCGTCTGAGCCACTTTTCATATTTATATTATTTTTCAGATTCCTTTCCCTTATAAGTTATTGCAAAACACTGAGTGTAGTTCCCTGTGCTATACAGTAGGCCCTGATTGTTCATCTGTCTTATATATAGTACTGTGTTTATGTGAATCCCAAGCTCCTGATTTATCCCCCCAATCTTATGCATTTTATACTATGAAGCGTTATTCTGAGGAGGAGGCCACTACACAGCAAAGATGAAGCACTCGGAGTGAAAGGACTGGCTTAAGAATAAATTAATTATGAGAGCAGAATGAACGAGTCGCTCTGAACTCTGCAGCCCAGACTCCCTCCTGCCACTGGGCTGCTTTGAACTCTCCTGAATGAGCAAGTCGCAGGAATCAGAGCGTCTTCCTGGGGCGAAATCCATCTCTAGGGAAGGGATGAAACCCCTCCTTCCAGCGATGCTGGCCAACTTGGGGCCCTGGCGTGCTCACCTTCTGCCTGATCTCAGCATGCTGCCTGGGTCCCACACGCATGGGCACACACGTAGAGCCACACAACCCACAGCAGTGACCACGACCATGCACACAGTCACATGCGTGAGCACGGACACACACACACACTGTCGCACGTTCATACGGGGCTGTCCGCATGTGCACTCACAGTTACACAGAGATGTACACACCATGTGCACACACTGGCATGCATGTGCATTTATGTGTGCAGAGATATGCACACACACACATGTATACCCTGGGTATACAAACACATAATAATCAACCGCCCAGCCTTGATCACAGACTTGTTTTATGATCAAATGAGGTAAAACACGTGAAATTTCCTGCAGTGGAAAATGCAGGTGAACGGTAATAATAATTATAACCTCATTATAGCTGAAAAGATAGTAGCAGACGCTCTCCCGCTCATGACCCCAAGTTCCCAAGGACTCGTCCAACCTCTGTCATGAGTGGAAGACTGAGTCTTTTCATCTCCCATCACCTCAGTGTTGCCATCTGGAAAATGGACATTCTAAAGGGCGCTCCAGATCCAAGGGTCACCTGACGAGCACCACAGTGTAAGGCCAGCCACAGGGAAATGAAGGATGTCCTGGTTCCCTATGTCAGAGGTATGAGGGAGACAGACACAGACTTCAACTCAGGCCCTGCCCAGTGGGTCAAACTGACAATCGCTTCTCCATCCTGAGAGAAAAGGTAGGGAGTGAGGGGAGGGGCTGGCCCCCCAGGGCGGCACTAGGCTGGGCACACCCTGCACGCCCTTCACAGCCAGGGACAAAATAATCTTCTTTTAAAACGTGTGCATTTTCTTCTCCCAGAGTGAGAGACATGTCTGCGCTTGGGCCAGTGCACTCCACATTTGCTGTGTGTCTGACCAGATGGATTTCCCTCTCCCGTGTAACACTGAGCATCTTCCTTACTCCCAGGGTGGCTGAGAAGGCAGTCAACCTTCCCAGGCGGCCGTGAGCACCCTACAGCAGCAGCACTGCAAACACTGGGTCCTCAGTGGGGTTTGGCCCAAGTTCAACCAGGCATGTGAACCTCTGCAGCTGGGCACCCTTCTCCAAGGAAGACAGGACTGGGGGAGACCAAGCTTCAGCGAGGAGGCATGCCTGCTGCGTCTCAGACACACCTCTGCGGCTCCAGCCAGCCAGCCTGGCTGCCACAACCCCAGCTGCTGCCAGGAACTTCAGACCAGAGGCCTGAGGGCTGGGGGCTGGGGGTGGGGGGATGTGTAAAGCCTTCCCCGTCCTCCTGTGGCCAGGGATGGGCACCATGCAGAAACCACTGTCCTCGTGGGGCACCTGCTTCTTTATCGCTCCTTGAATGTATTTTTCTATGAAACTCCCTCATTTGTCCAGCCCCTGGGCTCGCTGGTGTGTAGGAAAGCAGATTATATCCCTAATACACTGACTCTCTGGGCCAGAATAGCAGCCAGGGAGGCCCCGACGACAGGAAACACAGGCCAGCAGCCAACCTCAGCCAAGGGGAGCAGGGAGTCGGGAGGGCCGGGGCTGGGCAAGAGGCTTTTTCTTTCTGGGAGGGAGAGAGTAAGAGCTCTTTGGTGACTCACTCTTCAGAGAGCCTTGCAGTTCCACTTGCCTGCACTTGGACTTCTTCCCTGAATACATCAGGCTGCCTCCATCCCCCTTACCTCTTCATCCCACTGCTTTCCAGAACATTCTCTCCTCCCCCGGCTCTATCCAGGGAAGCCATGCTCTAAAATTGGGGAAGCCTGACACCCCCCCGAGCCCTTATGAGAGCTCACCCTCAGTCTCAGGAGCAGCACAAGGAGGTGGGTGAGCTCTGATGAGGGCTCATGGCTGCTCCTGAAACCAACGACGCCCCCTGCACATGTCAGCAGCCAGCACCTTCAGAGAGGACACAGGGAGCAGGGACTCTGGAGAAAGGAGGTCTATGCTGGCACCCTGGCTCAGCTGGCTCATAAGAACCAACTCCTCCTTAAGCCTCAGTCTCCTCATCTGTAAAATGGGGATGAAAATGGTGCCTCCCTCAGGATAAAGATGAAGACCACAGGGCCTGATACACACAGGACCCCCTACTCAAACGCTCTCTGCGTTACCATCACTGCAGTCCCTGCCAGACACCCACCCATCTGCCCACCGGGACAGGAAGACCTGGCCCTGGCAGTCCCAGCAGCGGCAGGAGGCCCCTCTGAGCCTGGACCCCACAGCTCATGACACCCCCTTCCTCTCCATCCTCCGCCACCCCCTGCAGGTGTCTGGACCTCTGTCTGGGGCCTAATGAGGAAACTCTCAGTTTGGCATCTTTCTAGAATGTGTTATCCTGCTGATTCCAAATGCCACTGTCTGTCCCCTTCCCCTGTGGAAGTCCCAAAGCAGCAGAGCCCCGAGGACCAGGGTCTTGCCCCGACACCCCCACCAGCAGGCAGCTGGCAAAGGTGAGATCCCAGCTCAGGCCCCACAGGGTCGCCGTCTGCGAGGTGGACAAGGAGCCCGCTGTGCAGCCGCCCGGACAGACCCAGATATTTTAACAGCTGCATTGTGCGTTTCTGAGGCGCCGATTCCTAAGCAGGGAGGAAAATCAAGCTTCGCCTCTGCCCAGAGGAGGAGAAACAGACAGCCCTGGGCAGGCCACCGGCAGGGGGAAGGCCTCCGCCTGCAGGGCTCCAGGGTGGTGGAGGGCACACGGGCACCATGGGCACCAAGGCCCCCTTCGTCCGAACCTGGGGCAGGGGAGACACGAGGACAGAGGCCCAATAAGTGGAGAAAATGCCCGAGGGAAGCTCTGAGGTGGGGAAAAGAACCACAGAACAAGGTCCGAATCCCTTCACGGCACCAAGGCCACGTTGGGATCGGTCCCCATCTGCCCCTCCAGGCTCGCCACCCCCCCAGTTTCGCCCCACAGTCGCCCAATTTAACACACCTCCAGCTCTGTCTGAAGTGTTACTTCCCTAGAGCCCACCCGGCCAACCCCTCCCAGGCCAGTTTTGCTTCGTGTCCCCCAAGGGCATGCTCCCGGGTCACTGTACTCAGTCCTGTCGTACGGCCGCCCCCTTTACACCTGCAACGCCTGCCCCAGACAAACGTCCAGACAAAGGTCAAGTCCCTGTTTGGTGACTGACTCAACACACAAATGCTCTCCAGCTCTTAAGCCTGCAAGGATCCATTTCTTCTCCCACCCAGCCTCCCTTCAGCCTTCCCACAAGGTTGGGGCTCCTGGGGACCCAGCAGCTCTGGGGTGGGGCGTGTTGGAGCTCAGGCTGGCCCTGAGGTCAGGAGAAGGGGCTGTCACCAACTTCTAATGGCAGTGTCTGCCAGCTGTGCTGTGAAAAAAAGTCTCCAGGGACTTCCCTGGTGGTCCAGTGGCTAAGACTCCGTGTTCCCAATGCAGGGGGTTCAATCCCTGCTCAGGGAAGTGAAGCATGAAGACTGCCACGCACAGTGCTGAGCACCCAAGTCTATGAATACTTACCTCTTGTACTGTAAGCACACACCATTTTCAAGACAAATAAAACCTGTTGGTTAAAGGTGTTTTTGAAACCATTACCCACCCTAAGGCGCTCTTTGCTCCCAGTGGAACTGTAGGCTAGAGAGTGGCATTTTCAGGTTAGAGGCCTGATGCAAATGGCCATCCCACATCCTTCTAATCGGAACCAAACTGCAGCCTCTAGAGGAGCATTTGCCCAGGTCCGGGGTGGCGGGTGTGGGGTAGTTGCAGACCCAGAATAGATCTCTCCAAACATCTCAGTAAACATCTCAGCATAAGCGACCCAAGTCACAGAGGCTCTCCTGGGGAGGGGTTGGGCCACCCCGGTTGCCAGCTGGGTGGCGGGGGCAATTCTGAGTTGGCTACCAGAAAAGATTAAACTTGCCCATAGCAGGAGAGGACCTTGGTCTGATTTCTGGCTTTAGGCCTACTAGGAACCCTGGGCATCATAAGGCAGCTGGGCAAGGAGCCATCCAGGGTCCAAAGTACGTTTCCTGAACCCCTTCAGTTTTCTCATTCTGATCCCAGAGTTGAGCACCAAGAAGGGCCTCCAGAGGTCATCTGGTCCAGCCCCCTACCCAGGCAGCTCACATACAGAGGAGCGAGCCCCTTCCTTGCCAACGATGCCAAAGAGCCGTCCCCAAGCTCCTTACCAGTTCACACCTCAGCCACTGACCTCAACTGACCACATCGCTCCCCTGTCCCAAGAGTACCCTGACTCACTGTGCAGCTCTGGGTAAGGGTCTGCCCATCTCTGGTCTCAGTGCCCCAGCAGTGAGATGGGCAAGCAGGACCCTCGGGAGTGTCACAGGATGCCACACTTGGGCAGAAACAGGGGTTTTGGCCTGGGGGAAGCAGAGACAGGACACGAGTAAACAGATTGAAGCCACCTGTGTCCACGAACCAGCAAATGTATACTGAGCACCAACAATCTCCAAAGACCTGCGATCTCCCTCTCCACGGGTGATGCCAGGCCCAGGCAAGGGAGCACGACAGGGTGGGGAGGGCTGGCTGCAGATCTGGGGCAGCTGCTCTGCTCTCAAGGCTCCTGGAAGAACCAGGCGGGTGGGTGGCCCAGCATCTCCCACTTCGGCCTGCGCGGCACCCTGCTCCAACTTGCCCGGCCACAGCCCTCCCCCCATTGCCCAGGCCATGCCTGCACTCAGCTCTGCTGTCTGTGCCTCTGCCAGGCTCAGCCACCAGCTTTCCCCGGAGTCTGCCAGCACCACCCTGATAGCTAAAGCCAACAGGAGTGTCCTGCCTTCAGCGCCTGCTAAGCTGTCCTGGGTGGGACTGGGACCCTGCCCGTCTGGTCCCCACCTCTCCTGGGCCTGCACACCCTGGAGCCCTCATGTCCCCACACACCCTTCTCCATCCCCACCCCCTGGCTGTGATCACACCCCAAACCAAGTGTCTGGTTCCCCCAGGCCTGGGGACCTGGCCCTGGATTGGTTGACTGAAGCCCGAGGACCCGCCCACTCAGGGAACCTGGGATGTCCCAGGGCTCCATAAGGGGCCTGAGCTAGCCTGAGGAAGGTCAGGGAGGGCTTCCTGGAGGAAGGGGTGAATAAGCATCTTCCAAAGGAGGACAGTTGAGGTCCAGAAAGGTGTGCTAAAGTTGATGGAGGGCAATGTCTGGACAGTGAGCAGGAGGGAGCAAGCCTGGGCCTCAGAGCCCTGAAGACGTGTCCCGCAGAGGGTGAGCATTAACCGCTGGTGGTTCCCACCGCCTGTGGAAAGGTGTCTAAACTACATGTCTGGGTGCACCTGGCCCCCAAGGCCTCCCTGCCTCCTCAGCCTTGTTCCCACCGACTCAGACCTCACCCTTCGCATGGGATATTTCCAGAAGTCTGCAACCCACAGACACCACCTGTCAGTGTCTGTGCTCACGCTCTCCCCACCCCTACTCAATGAACTCCTATTTATACCTTCAATGTTAAGGCCAGCGCCACCTCCCCCAAGAGGGCTTCCAGGGTTCCCATGTCAACACAGTGCTCAAGAGACACTTCAAGCTCTCTGCCTAACCATCTCTCTAAGTGGTTCAGCTTTTTGACATTTGCTCCCAGACCCTGACACTCTGCCCGTCCCACACTCTTGTGTCTTATATATGTGCAATGTGTGGGAGCCATCAGAGTAATAAATCCAGCATTCCTAAATCAGTTATCTCCTAAACCGTTCCCTAACTAGTGCTTGCCACACAGTCGACGGCTGTTAATAATTATTTAACTGAGACCCTGACAAAAAGAGGCAGCCTAGAAGGTGCCAGATAGAATTCACTACCTGAAATTCTACCAGAGTGACTTCTCGGGCCTAAAAAAAAAAAAAAAAAAAAATGCTTCTATTCACTATTTCAAATTCTACCATTAGAGAGTCACTTCTTTGAAGCTTTTTCATTTTCAAGAACAGTCTATTTAAATGCAAAGTGCCCTGGAATAAGGTCAGTCCTTAAGTGGCTGTCATATAAAAAGTTAATGTCTCTAAGCAGAAGGGTACAGGAACGGAGAGGGCTGGAGGAAGGAGGGAGGAGGGGAGTAAGGAGAATCTGGGGGATGGGTGCTGAAACCCCTACACAGTTTGCCTACGGCTGTCCTTGACTCTAACTGCCAGTCCACACCCTCCTGATAACAAGGAGCGTGCCTCTCTGCTTGTCCCCCACTTCAGCGTGTCTTGGCGTGACACCACATGCAGAATGGAGTGGCTTTGGAGTGCATGCATTTGTTCTTTCTCACTTTCGATGAAGCTCTCCAAGGCACACTCAATCAAGCCCCTTTTGTTTCCCAGCCCTTTTGAAGGCTTCCGGAGAGGAAATGAGAGAGCTCTTTAAAGCCCAAGTCTATACGCAGCCCTGCAAATCACAGTCTCCCTGCCAGCCCCGCCACCCAGACCTGATGTGTGAGTTGAGAGGCTCTGGACTCCCTGGACAGGACTGCCCCTGGGAAGATGCTCCAGGATGTCTCAGCCCATGTGAGAGGCCAAGGTGCCAGGCAGGGTTTCCTCAAATGAGGCAAGTCCTCCAAACTGGCCAGAAGCCACAGAGAAGGCAGAGTTAGGTTCCCCCTGGCCACAGCACTGTCTGTCACCCATCATCCTTACTGGCAGTGGGGTTCGCACCCCAGAGCACATTACATGATTGTAAGGCTTTACATCTGGACTTTGGGGCCATGTGTGGAAAAGGCCCTTCCTGAACCTGGGTCCCAAGACTCCTTCCATGATGGCACCACACTCATTCCCTCCAATCAACCACCCACTGATGGGGACAGAGTCCATCAGAGGATCCTCCCAGGCAGAGAGCCCCTCGGAGGTCCCAGAGGTCCTGAGAGCCCATGCTGTACAGTTCAGGGATCCTCTCCAGCAGGTGAGAAACTGGGGGCGAATCTGACTCCCAGGGAATGGGTTGGCACTATCCAGACATTTTTTATTGTTTTCAAATTGCACTACTAGCTACTAGTGGGTAGAGAGGCAGAGATGTTGCTAAACATACTATAATGGTCAGGACAGCTCCCCACAAAAGAGAATCACCCTGCCAAGATTGAGAAACTCTGATCTAGAGTACTTGAGACACTTCATCCAACCTCTTCTTGATTACCTCACCCCCAGGGATGGGGAGCTCACTACCTTATGCCAGGAGAGGCAGTGCAGTGAATACCGGACCCAAAGCCAGAGTCAGCTTTTTGCTGGAACCTCCCTTGTGGCTCAGCTGGTAAAGAATCTCCCTGCAACAAGGGAGACTTGGGTTTGATCCCTGGGTTGGGCAGGTCCCCTGGAGAAGAGAAAGGCTACCTACTCCAGTATTCTGGCCTGGAGAATTCCATGGACCGTACAGTCCATGGGGTCGCAAAGAGTCAGACATAACTGAGCGACTTGCACATGAGCAAGTGACTCAGCTCTTCCTTACTTCAGAATCTCTTGATGGAGAACGAAGCTAGAAATTTGATATTCCAGGGCTGTTGTAAATGACCATGATTTCCTGTCTCTGAAACGTCTAGTCAGCACCTCACACGAAGAAGGCACCTGCTGGGTGGTGTGTGGCTTCGGGATGTACCAGGAAGCAGAACTCCAGCCAGCCCAAAGACTACTGAAAGCATACCGCCTGCAGGAGCGCATCTGCTAAGCCTCTGGCCTGCCTCCCTGATGCTGCCACAGACCAGAGCACGTGCAACATGTTCCCTGCAGCCATGCTTGCAAAACCCTGGCAGCCACCTCCGTGTTAATAGGAGGGAGATTGTCTTTAATATATTGTATTTTAGCAACACAGTGGAACAGTATTGCAGCTATGTTAGGTCATTGTTACAAAGACAGAAATACAGACATGTTTGAGATCATATGGGAGGTGAAAATAAAGCAAACTTGAATGCATCCCATAATTGCAACTGGAGAATACACTGGAAACAATATATAAGAAAAAAACTCTTGTTAGGATGATGGCATGTGGGTTCATGTTGGGTTTTGGCAATGTTCCTTAATGTAAAAGTCATACTACTTTTTCCATTAAAATGTTATTTATTAATGAAAATAGAGAAAATACCAGCAGAAACTACAAATCTAGCCTTTCTTCTAACTATGAAGCACAGGAACAATTTTGTGTCCTTAACCAGTTTTAAGGGGGGCCTCCTGAGAATACGGGCTGCTGCTTCCAGCACCCCAACTCCAGCAGGGCAAACAGAGGAGGATGGCCTGCCGCCCCCCAGCTCCTCTGCCTGCAGAGAGGACTCTCCCTTCAGGGTCACCAGGGCAAGTCTCCCTCCCTACATTTCACACTGAAGCAACACTACCTCCCTCTTCACAGAGGAGAAACCAGGACAGAGAGAAGCCAGGCAGTGGAGACCCAGCCAGGGGGTCTGACTGCTTTCACAGCCCCCACGGAATCTAGTGTCCACCAGAGTGTCTGGTTCTCCATCCTCAGGGAGGCCCCTCCCCTTCAGAAGCCAGGAAACTGGGCTGGAAACCTGCAGGCTGGCCCCACTGGGCAGCCTGAAACTGAATTTATCAGAAATATTGTGAAAAGTGTCTTCAAATCCTCAGTCTCCCCCTACATCTCCCTTCCTACCAAGGGCCCACTCCAGACATCCCCAAAGGAAATGTTCAAAAGCCGAAAATTGTGCCAGCTGCTTTGTTTTTCCTTTGGCCCAGAGAACCCTGGCCAGTGCCACCGAACCATCCTTGCCCATGACTGAGGCCCCTCAAGTGCTGGACTGTGGCCAGCTCAGGCGAGTCTGTGCTGAGAGCCTCTGAAGTGGAAGTGGGCCCTCCGGACCCCTGCCTCCTTTCCTCACCAGGAGAGAGAAAGGCCACGGAGTGCCAGCGAGGAAGGACCCAGAAAGAAAGCAGGAGGTCCAGAAAAGGCCAAGTGGTGATGATTTGGGGGGAAGAGCAGGCAGGAGCTGATACTATAGAAAAACACCTTTCTTCCTCAAGGGGACTGGATGTGCTGTACAACATCTCTCAAACTTGATGAGGGGACCCCAAGCGGAGGTCTGCATTCCCACTCCTCACGGAACAAAAGAATCAATTAAGGGTAGAAGGAGAGCCCCCAACAATGAAACTGGTTTTGTGCCCCCAGCAGCAAAGCATCCTTCCATCCATCTCCCCCAGCAGTCAAGCATCCTTCCATCCATCTCCCCCAGCAGTCAAGCATCCTTCCATCCATCGCAACTGGGCGCCATCAGCTCCTTCACTGCTAAGAAACTGCCAGAAAGATCAAGCTCGAGGCCAGAAGTGACATCATGCCTCCAATTCAGGACGTCTGGTGCAGACATGACTGCTGCTTCCAACAAACGCCCCCTTTCCTTAACTCCCCAGGATCCACCCCACCTCCAGAGTCTGAAATTCCACCATGCAAAGGCTACCTGTGTGGGTCCTGTTTTTCGGTTCCAAGAGTCTTGGTTAAAATGGCCACACCTTTGAGACATCCAGATGAAAGCTGATTTGGGGGATTCATAGCTACTGAGCGCCTTCCCATATAAGAGCCCCTTACATGGTGCCGGTTTGCATCTTGACTCCCATGAGGAAGATACTGTTCTGATCCCCACTTTAGAAATGAGTAAACTGAAGCTCAGAGACACCAACAACAGAGGCTGGAAGGGCCTGGCCCCAGCTGGGTACTTGGCTTCCAATCTCCCATCCCACCCTCCTGGCAGCCCCAGGAGCGGGCACAGCTAGTGTTCCAGATGAGGAAACATGGCAAAGAGAGGCTTCTGCCAAGAGACCATGAGGAGTAAAGAGACATGTGGGGACCCACTGAAGACACATGGGAGCTTCGGAGTGGGGGGTAAGCCAAGTGCAGGCAAGGACGCCTCGCTGCCGTCAGCAGACAGTGGGCGCAGGGGGGCAGGGTCACCTTGCCAGGCTCCGGAGACTCTCCAGAGATGTAACACTGCTCAGAAACACGTCAGAAAACCCTCCCCAGAGCTGAACACCACGCTTCACTGGGAGAAGGGAACCGGGCCCTGGGAACCTCTCTGCCACAACCACTTAGAGAACTGACATCCCTGTCTGGGCCTCGGTTTCCACATCTCCAACTTGTGCCCACATCCTTCAGGCCTCCTCAGGCTCGGATTTACGTGCTGGAACCAAGGTCCCAAGCGAGGGGAAGCAACACTTGAGCAGGGCAGTCATGGTGAGACGGGCTAAAGGCAGCCGGAGGATATCGGAGAGGCCAAGAGATGACCTGCCACGGGAGCCAGACTCCTGGTCCCTCGGGCGCAGCTCCCAGAGTGCTGGGCATGTGCTCCCAGAGTGCTGGGGATGTGCTCCCAGAGTGCTGGGGATGTGCTCCCAGAGTGCTGGGCATGTGCTCCCAGAGTGCTGGGGATGTCGAGGGTCTCACGACCCGATGTGCTCCCAGAGTGAGTGCTGGGGATGTGCTCCCAGAGTGCTGGGGATGTGCCAGGAGAGAGGCAGCACACTTGGGGTCTGTGGGCTGGGCCCTGGGGACAGAAATGGATCCCTGAAGCCTACCAGCCCTGGAGCCTGCCCTTGGGCCTCACAGCAAGGCCCGCACCCCAGCAGGTAGGAAAGGTGAGACAGGATCTGAGAAGTGCAGGAGGCAAGAGACAGCCAGGGACAGGGCAGCACTGAAGGAGTGTGGGGGCCAGAGTCTGGGTTCGATACAGAAGGAATTGGGGGCCATTGAAGTCTTTGAGCAAAGGGGAGCTAGGATCAACATCTGTTTATCTGTGAAGCTTTGCATTCTAAAAACCAAGGCTCCTTGACACCTGGCAAACCTATGGCAGATTCTAGATGGCCTCTGGTCCCCCGCACAAGCCCCTACTCTCTACTGGGCTGAGCCCTTCACTGTGCAGCTTCTGAGCTCCGAGGAGGAATCCAGCTGTGAGGGTGGACTAAGGGGCAGGTCCACCAGCAAGTGTCACTGCCATAGCAACTCCTGGTGAAGGAAGGAGTGGGTTATCCTACCCAGAGCATGTGGAAGGCTCACCTGAGAGGGACCATCAGAGAGGGCTATGGGGACCTGAATCAGGGGAACAGTATCCTCCTAGAGGAAGGGGACAGCTTGGCCAGGGCCAGTCAGAGGAGACTCCCAGGCCAGCAAGGCCACTTACCAGCCAGGAGACCTTGGCAGGAGTCATCACCTCTCCGAGCCAAGGTTTCCTATCTGTAACGGCCAGTGACGCCATCTATTCCTAGGAAACCGAGGTCTCCAGGATCATCATCCCCCTCAGATCCCAGGAGGCCTGCTGGGGAGGTGGAGTGAGTGACAGCCACCACCCCACCCTCCCACCCCCCTGCCCCTGGAAAGATTCTGCAGACCCTGCTTTGGGCTGTGGGCTGTCTCTCTTCATCCCTTTCCTGGGGGGGGGGGGGTCAGGCGTGTGTCTCCGCACCAGGCTTCCCTTTCGGCGACGACTGCTAGGTAAGACCTGAGTAATAGATGCCTTTCTGAGAACTGACAAATCCCAAGATATTTACGTACTACAGAGAAAAAAATGTTCTGCTGAATCCACATTCCTTCCCCATGCAGTGATGTCTACGAAGCCAAGGAAGGACGCGCGTGTTGTTTTCTTTCCCCATTTGCCTAAACTCAAAGACACCCTTGACACAAACACACACAAAAAGACACACTCAAACACACGCTGACCCCAGACAGCACTGATCTGTACCCTGCCAGGTTTGGGGAGGAGAACAGAGGCGGTGGGTCTGAGTCTAGGGAGGCAGGACCATCCAGTGGTTAGGGTCACACCCCAGCCCTGCCCCTGTTTCACTGTGTATCCTTGGTGAGCTGGTTAATGTCTCTGTACACAGTGAGCTAGGTAACATGGCACCCTCAGCACTGAGAAAGCCCTCAGTAGATGCCAACCATAACTATCATTGAACCATGAGAGTCTAAATTCTCCTGCCGAGTGGGGAGGGTAGAAGGTACATTAGGCCTGGACCCTCCAGGCAACAGCTTCAGGTCTCCCAGGTCCATGTTCCAAGCTGGGCCATCCTGATTCCTTCTCGGAGTCCAGTATTTGGACTCTATAGCTTTTTTCCCCAAGGCCCCAACCTGCTCCAAGCTCAGTACTCAAGGATGCCCATGAGGGCCTGATAAGCCAGGCACAGGCTGCAGGAGGTCCCGGCCCCAGTGCTCAGCCCTGGCTGGGGTCTCCCACACACCCCAGGCCAGGATAGGGGCCAGCAGGATTTCCTGGGTCACAGCCTGTCTTGGGAGGCCATGGGGTCAACTGGCTTTTCCCAGGACATGGCTCCTGGTTTGCAACACAGAGGGACAATCATACTGATTTCATAGGTTGGGGATGTATCTGTCTGGCTGCCGGTCGTCAGTACTACACACAGCCAGTGGCACGTGCGCCCTTGCACTGACACACGAGAGTGATTTCACATGGGGCAGAGCATGGATGTGCAGAAAGGGGGTGCCGATTCCCTCCCCTGTGCCTCGCTCTGCCCTGAGAGCCTGGCTCATGCGACAGTCACCCTGGGGTGGAGAGTTTCTTAATAAAGATTCTCTAACATCTGTTTCCCCCTGAAGCATCCACCATCCGACCCTCTGACAAAGCTGGCAGCCCTGGTGCCCAAACCAAGTGCTGGCTGGACCCAGAGCCTTGCCCTCCTCTGGTTCAACCCACACTTCTGCTGACATAACCAAGAGCAGACCTTGCAACACCTCTAGTATTTCCAACCCAGCCCCGTGGCTTCCCTGCCATAGCTCCCACGGGCAGGACAAGCAGACAGGAGGCCCTAGGTCTGTGTGGAGAGGGTGCTAGGTCTCTGGCATCTCACCTGGCCCAGATAGAGGCCCCTGCTCACCCTGCACACCCTCTAAACACAGGGAGAGGGCTCCTGAGGAAGCTTTACCCCTGCTCTCGCCCCGCCAGCCACACGTACAACCTGAGACCCCCAGACACCCGGAACCAGGTGAGCACCAGCCCAGCAGTTCACCAGCCCTGTCACCCTGTCATCACCCTCCTGAAACAGGCCACAGAGACCAGGGCTCGGCCCCACCCCCATATACATCACCTGCCCTGGGAACCTGGCAGGGAACCCACTTCACTCCCCTAATTATTTTCTCTGGCTGCGGGGGCGGCGGCGTGAGCTGCTAAGACTGCGTCAGGACAGACGGGGGGGCAGCTTGAGTCACAGGAGGGGTGGAATGCGGGCAGGCCAGGAGACAAGAGCCAGGAAGCCGTGGGGAGCGGGGGCTGCCAAAGAAATCAGCACTCGATGACAGGTGAGGGGGCGAGGCCAGGATGGAGAGGAGACCAGGATAGGGAGGTGGCCAGGGCAGGCCCAGGCTCTGAGGACCGGGTCAGGCTGGTTCCGGAGGCCGTGAGGCTGACTGGTCAGCCAGGTGTCCCTGCCTGCTCCCCAGACTCCCCACCAGCTTCTGCAACTGAGAGTCCCCAATCTCCACCTGGCCCATGCTGGGCTGAGGTGCCCTAAGCTACAAGATGCCCTCACTCCCATCTCGCAAACAGGGAGCCCACTTGAAAGAAATGGCTGCTGAGATCCCCAAGTTTTATTTCCAGCTGCCACCATGCCCTCCTGACCTACTCATCCCCAGGCTGTGTAGGGGAAGGGCCTTTAGATCCATGGGGGCTGGGGGTGCCGGCGGGTCCCCAGCTTGCCTCCACCCTCTGCCCCAGAAGATACAGCTGTAGCCCCGCAGCTGAGACAGAGCCAGAGCCCCGAGCACGGAGTGAGGGACACGGGACCTCCTCCCTCACCCTCACCCTCCTCCAGCACCCACCCTCTCACACACTCACACACACATACTTGACAACTCTCCCCATCAGCTCTCACACAAGCTTATACATGTTCACTCGTGTGATCCTTAAGCACACACACTCACAAAGTCACACACTCATTCACACATACTGGTTCATGCTCTCACACTTGTGCACACTTGCACACAGACCGACAGTCACACACTCATTCACACGCACCCATTCACACTTAAATAACATATTCCAGATAGAGCGGCCCCCAGTTTGGGACTCCCTAGACACTCTCTGCCAGCACTGCTTCTGCTTACCACTGGGGAGATGGTGGCGTGGAGGTGGTGCCTTTCTAAGAAAGAAGCTTCATAGCTGTGAGAGGAGGGGTTTCCAGGTGGGAGAGGCCCTGGCTGGGGGCAGAGGGGACCCTCCTTGCTCAGGGCTCCTGGTGCAGCCCCCTAAGATCCCAAGCCCACTGCACACAGGCTGGCCCCAGAGCACCCTTCCCTCCCGCTCCCACTGATCCTTCTGTCCCTTTGGGGAGAACAGCTGCCAAGATGCCTGCATGCCCCTGACACCCAGCCCCTCACCTCTGCAGCCCTATACCCTGCCATTTCCTCTGGACCTCACAGCTTCCTGCTCTCAGCTGGGTGGGGTGGTGGGGATCGGAGCTCAGCCGTGAATCTGAGGTCTTGGCCAGGCTCCTTGCATCCCATCCTCTATCCACAGGAGCAGCTGCCATGCAAGACTCACTGGGCTGCTCCCAATCAGACCCCACTCCCCTACCCTCTGCACGAAGGTCTAGGGCAGGAGAGCAGGCCCAAGGGTCTGCTGGGAACTCAGGGGGGAAATAGCCACATATTCCAGCCATGTATCCTGGCTGGGGCGAGCAGGCAGTCCAGGGCTCTCCCCACTCTGGTCAGCCTTCCCTGGGAAGCTGGCAGCAGTGGCCAGGCCTCCCGGACATACCTGGGATCAACCTTCCCAGAACATCACCCAGGGACCAGGACTGGCTCTTGGTCACTTCTGAACTCTCGCGTGACCCTTGGCCGAGCAGGCTCACAAAAGAGGCCTCCTTCAGGTTTTCTGAAGGATGAATGGCAGGGTCTCCCCCATTCTAGAATGCAGTCCATCACAACTCCATCTGGCCCCTCAACTCCTCCGTCTCCAACGCCACACTCCCAGTCCACCGCCTACTAATCCCACCTGAAGGGGAGTCTCTCACCAAACCCTCATCTTCCAGGTGAGGACCTCAAGTCCAGAGAGGGGAAGACGTTGCACAGCAGGGCCGGCTCAGAACTCACCTTCCCTTCCCAGTGGCAGTCCTACCCTCACAGCACATCCAGAGTTCAGGACTGGAGGGGAGTCAAGGGGATGAAAGAATGAGACCTAGAGCCCACTCTGACCTGCCTCAAGGTCCCCGGCCGCTCATCCAACAGGCCTCCCACCACCCAGCTTGTGTCAGAGGAGCCCCAAGGCACAGCCCCCAGGTTCTCCAGGAGCCCCCCCACACCAGGAAGAGGCACGGAGCACCACAAACACCCAGCACAGCAGGTGCCTGGGGAAGCAGGTTGGAAAGCCCCTCAACAAGGACACAAGTGTGCAGGTGACTTTGGGGTGTTTGCTGGGAGTGGGGCCCCAGCTTCAGCATCTCCATGACCCACTGCCAGAGACTGTCCTGGACCAGAGCCCTGGATTCTAGAAACACTGACCACCCCCACATACACACACCTATCTTACCTTCTTAACATCTGTCTGTCCTACTCAACCTCAACCAGTCCCTCCCAGGGCCAGAGGCTGCAGGTCTCCCCATTGCCCACCGGGCCACCCATTCACAGGCAACAGAGTGGAAGCAGTCAGGTGCAGAGTCAGACAGAACTGGATTCTCTCGTGACCTGCAGAACCCCACCTCTCTGAGCCTCAGTTTCCTCCATCTAGAAATTGGAAATAACACAAACCACTCCACATTGAAAGCATTAAATGTGTCCATATGTGTCAAGACAGGCGCCCAGCAGGTACTCAAAGCCATTGCCCTCTCCCCCCGCCATGCCAACCCCACCTGCCTGGCACCTGCTGCCCCTGGGCTGGCTTCAGGAGCTTCCACGGCTACAAAAATCAGCATCTGGTTCAGTCCCATCTCAGAGGGCTTGGAGGGGCCCTGTCTCACTAACAGGACAGTCCTAGCCCCCAGGCAGGGCTGAGCCAAGAACAGGAAATTGTACCTGACATTTAAAAAGGCCCTGAAGCCAAGCGCCTGGGACACAGAGTAACAGGAGCCCAGGGGAAGGGTCAAGGTGGCTACTTCCCAGCCGGCAGGGTCTGTCTCAGCCCCAGCCATGCCTGTGCCCACAGGCCCGTGCTGTCTGCCCGTGGCACACAAGGGGTCTGTGCAGCCTCCTAGTCACCCCAGAGAGAAGCAGTGTTTTTCCCATTTAGAGGTGAGATGGCTAAGGGCAACTTGTCCAAGTTCACACTTAAAACCCAAGTCTACATATGGGATGTTCCAGACCCCAGACTCTCCATCATTCGGTCTTCCTGCCTCAGGGGACTGGAGGCCAGTGAGGGGCCCTGGCCTGTGTGCTGAGGGGGCAGGGGCCAAGTTCCCCCAGGCCCCGAGGAACAGGAACTGTCCACCTGTGGGGCACGACTGTCTGCTCACGTCTGAAGCCACATGCGTCGTAAGACACATGAAAATGCCCCCAACCAACTCTGCGTAGAAACCACTGAACAGCGCCCAGAGAGGTAAACTCCATCTGAATCACGAGCACCACAGAGCATAATTATTAAATGCTGTCATTTCGGAAGAAAATTAATTAGCAGTAGCTGTAGCTGTCTTGTGTCTGCTGAAGCAGCGTGCATCTCAATTAAAATATAATTGCCGCAGCTTTCATCACAGCAGGTTAAACAGCGTGAGATGCGGAACGGGCTCCTGCTTACACGTGGCTTGACTCAGTGTGGAAGTATCACAGAAGAGGGGGCAGGCAGGACAGGGGTTCCCCCACCCCAGACCCCTGTGTCCATCCATGCCCACCAATCCTGGCAAAAGGCAGCATGTCCAGGTATAGAGATGGAAGTGGAGAGTGGTTCCTTCAACTTCTGCACAAACTCTGCCTTGGGAAAAGAGATTTTATGCCTGGCAAGAGTCGGAGAAGTCTCAAGGGGGGTCCAACTGTGGACAGTGAGCTACAAAGTAGAATGCTGGCTGGACTGGACAGATCAGGAATTACCTCACTACACGGTATCCCCTGGGGGAGGCAAAGGACTCAAGCAAGGACCCCCACTTTGCATGCCTACAAGTTCATGCTAGGAGAAGATGAGAGGCAATAGAGATCAGTGAGGCTTGTGGCTAAGAGGAGGCCACCATGAAGGGCAGGCTGCTCCTCCTCTCTGGCTGGCTCTTCCCACAGGACAGTCAGGATCCAGAGTGCCAGACTCTCAGCAGAGTCAGGGATAGAGTTTTTCCGGTTTCCTGAGTTTTAAAACACAGTGAAAGCCTAACCTAACGGTTATCAATATCTGACCTCTTATCTAGGAATTTCTGCACTTAGATACACAGCAGAGTGTCATCATAGAAAGTAGAGTAGTGATTGCCGGTAGGGGGGCTTTCAACTCATGGATGTGGGGTTCCTTTGGGGGCTGATGGAAACGTTATAAAAATAAATATTGCTGATGGTTGTACAATTCTATGAATAATCTAAAAAATTTTTATTTACCTTTATTTTTTTCTTGGAGTTTTTTTTTTGTTATTTTGACTATTTTTTTAACTTTTTACTTTGTATTGGAGTATAGCCAATTAACAATGTTTTGATAGTTTCAGGTGGACAGCAAAGGGACTCAGCCATGCATATACATGTATCCATTCTCCCCCAAACTCCCCTCCCATCCAGGCTGCCATATAACATTGAACAGAGTTCCCTCTGCTACACAGGTGCTTGTTATCCATTTTAAACATAGCAGTCTGTATATGTCGATCTCAAATTTCCTAACTATACCTCTCCAAAATGTTTCTTATTGACGTATAGTTGATTTACGATGTTGTGTTAGTTTCTGGTGTACAGCTAAGAACTATGGAATTATGAGCTTTAAAAGAGTGAATTTTATGGTATATGAAGTGTAGCTCAACAAGGCAGTTACAAAAAAAAAGTATGGTTTTTATCTCACATGCACCCAACAGCTGCCAGATTTTTCACCAGTGCATCCTTCTCTCATTCTTCAGACGTATCTTGAGGGGCTGGTGCAGCCGTCTTGGGTTGGGAACTGGGCAGACGGCAGGGGGTGCCTTCAGCCCCACCCCCAACATCAGTGGAGCCTGGATGCTTTTCTGAATTGTCAGCTTGTATTAGAGGCTTCATCTTCACCTAGGAATCAGGAGGCTTCTCAGGAAAGGGTGGTAAGTGATGGGGGGAAGGGAGAAGAATGAGACCCGTCTGTTCAGGAACCCAGATCCGGAAGCCCCTGATGGCCTTCCCACACCAGTCCAAGCCCAGCTTCACCACAAAGGTGGACGCTCTGCTCCGGGCCCTGAGGCTATGCCACCTGAATCACAATGTTTCCAGCCCCACACCTGCAGTGCCGTGGACGCAGCTACATGCCCCCACCCTCTGCCAACCGGGAGAGACCTGAAATCAGGCACTGGACAGGGAAGGCGCCCAGAGGATGCACAAGGGATGAACGGCGATCATCATTTCTCTCCAGCACCAGGCGCAGAGGGCACCCCACCCCGGTGAGCTCAGAGGGAAGCAGGGAGCTGCCGGCGTGGCGTCCAACAGCACATGGAGCTGAGCAGCCTCAATGAGCACCTGCTTTCCCACCTGTCTGAGCCGTGACCTTGAGTGAGAGGACACCACAAGATGCCAGGGACTCTTCCCAACTCGAGCCACAGGCCCAGCCGTCCCTTTCCAGAAAAGCAGAGTCTCAGAACAGCCCCGCCCCCCAACCTCAGGGCACCCTGCTCTCCTAACCCTGTAACTGACTCTATAGACCTACCTTCTGGAACCTTCTCTCACTTACCCTTTCCCCCAAAGTACCCTAACAATCTTCCTCAGGCCTTAAAAGCACTTCCACTCTGACCCACCCGTTCTTCTGCAAGTTACTCTCCCCCACAGAGAGCCCTCACAGCTGTTCCCACAAAGCCGCTTGTCAAAGGAAAACGCAGAATGCCAAAATAGTGGAAACAATTCCAAACAACCCCAAATAATGGTCTGGTTAAGTCATCCCAGCATGTCCAAACAATGTAACGTTAGTCATTGAAAATCAGATTTACAGACTTACTTAATACCATGAGACGGGCTTATGTTAAAATACCAAGTGAAAAAATCCAGGGTGCAAAGTTGCACACAAAGCAGGATGCTCTCACTGAGCTCACAGACTGCAGGAGGGATGCTAGAAGGAAATGTACCTGCCACCACGCGCCACTGCTGAATAAAGGCATCACTGACGCTTTCTTCCTTCTTCATTTATACTTTCTGGAACTGCGCACACTGTGTCTTTGAGCACGGATTGTTTGCTTATAACTATGAAAAAAATATGCTCCAAACCATTTGCCCTCATAAGAAGATACAAATCTCTCCTCCGCACCACGACCCAGGCAACAGGTCCCCAGAGCTCGGAGCCTCTGAGCATCAGCATAGCCCCTTTCTGCTGCTCAGCCTGGAACTGGTCACCCTGGGTGTTCCTGGGGACTCAGAATGAGACGTTTCTAGTAAAACATATCCCTGCCACTCACTGGGTGCTGGGTGCCACATCAGTCCCCGTGGTTACCGAATGAATGTGGTCGGTACCCTCAGAAAGATTTGCTAAAGTGGAAGCAAGAAACAAGGAAACCAGGAATTAACTGCAGAAAAGGACCTGAGCTTCTGGGTGCTGGGAAACAAGTGGAGGAGGGAAGCTTGAGTGTTACCAAGAATTTGAATGTTATCCTGGACTAAGGTTTGCATAAGACTGGCAGTGCCAACCTGCTCCTGGTCCAAGGCAGACATTGCTAATCAATCACAGCGCTTTTTCTGAGCAGCCCTGGCAGGGGGTGGGGGTGGCGGCAAGACATCAGACAGCCTCTCCCAATCAAACTGCCCTGGCACAGGCAACCAACTCCCTCCATCTGTGCCTGTGGGCAACACGCCCTGTAAGGACGGGAGTGGCCTGACCGCACTTGACACAGATCCCTCCGGACACAAGGGTGCCTGCTGCAGGGAGAGCAGGCCAGACACAGATGTAGAAGTCCAAGCCCTGCCGCACCACCCACTCTGAGGCCAATTTCCTCTCTCCTCCTAACTTTGAGGAGGCCCGGCAAGCTTAGACCTCTGGAAGGAAAAAGACTCCAGCCTGGCCAAGCAGCCAAATGCACAGAAGGGCTGCACTGGCCAGCTCACGACTGGGATGGGCAGAAGGCCCCCAAGACAGCCCTGGGCACCTGTCCAAAAACTCATGTCCTCCCAGACAGGTCGGTGTCTGAGCCACTTGCTCAAACTGTTCCTTCAGAGCACGTGGCCCCCGATGGCTCGTGTCCTGTCTCCTCAAGGAGACTGCAGATCTCTTCAAAAAAGGAAGGAGCTCTTGATTTACCCACAGGACTCTAAGCTAGAAGGAAGGGTCCTTGGAAACCAGCCAGCCTCACTGTACAAACGGGAAGGCCAGGCGCAAACATATGGAGACACCTCCTGAACTCAGAGCAAGTGAGGGGCAAAGCCAGAGTTCAGTGTGTCCCACCGCATGACCCTCTCTCCTGAGTCCAGCGGATTGCTGGACCCAAGAGGCACCCAAACCTTCAGTGCAGGGCAGTCCTCCCCCTTGAGCACTGGCCCTGGGGCTGCTGGCTGCCACCCTGTGCACCAGCCCACCCTTTGTACCCAGCATGCAGAGAGGCTCAGCCCCTTTGGAGGAGTCGGGACTCATGCAGTGCCCATCAGCAGCACCACATCAGGATCACATGGCTGCTTTTGGGCTTGCTCAGGCGTGCTCTCCAAAGATGCACTCTTATTCGCTGCCACAGGGCCTCATGTGGCCAGGCCAGACGAGGATTCCTGGTGGACTCTGGGCCTTGGCGAGCAGGGCTGAGATGCATGTCATCAGCAGTGCCTGGGCTCCAAAGATTAACTCAGACTCAGCAGGTGGGAGCAGTGGGGGTGTGGTGGGCTCACAGAGGAGGCCTCTGTCCATCTGTCAGGCAGGTGTGGTCAGCACTGATGGCTGAGCCCCACTTACTATCACTACTATAATCAGAGACAGCTGCAGGCACCCAGCACATGGCTTCCCACTGGCAACCCTTCCCGATTCACACAACATTCAGAGGCTCCCAGCCCCATCATGCTTTATTCTTTCCTTTTTGTATATTTTGGCTGCATCAGATAGCATGGGGGACCTTAGTTCCCTGACTAGGGATCGAACCTGAGCCCTGTGCATTGGAGGAATGGTGTCTTAACCTCTGGACCACCAGGGAAGTCCCAGCCCCACTTTCAAGATGAACCGAGGATCCCAGAGGTTCCCTCTCTTGCCAAGACCACAGAGTAGAACTTCTGCTCTGCAAACATTTAGGACTTTGCACCCAGGTCCCACCCCACATCGTCCCTGCCTCAAATCACCTGCCCATCAGGTAACACTTGGCTGTCCTCTGGGCAGTGACATTCCAAATGCAGGGCACCCTCCCCGTGCACCTGGTCACTCACCAACACTCCCAAGTGCCTTCGGGTCTGTGCCAGGCACCCGAGCCATGACCTAGAGGAGGGCAGCTCCTACCCTCAGCACACCCCTGGTCCAGCTGTGGAGGCAGACTGGAACCTAGCACGGGTACCAGATGGAGCAATGTCCAGGAGGAGAGGCATTCCAGGAGAAGGAACTGCCAGGCAAAGGCCAGGAGAGGAGGCAACTGTGGGCACTGAGAGGCCAGTGGGAAGCCGGTGATCAGCAGGTCAGAGGATGTGAGTGCCTGAGGAGGGAGGGCGCTGGGAAGATGGAAGCTGAGGCTCTGCACATCTCATGAGGGGCCACAATCCCCAAGACAGCCCTGGGCACCTGTCCAAAAACTCATGTCCTCCCAGACAGGTCGGTGTCTGAGCCACTTGCTCAAACTGTTCCTTCAGAGCACGTGGCCCCCGATGGCTCGTGTCCTGTCTCCTCAAGGAGACTGCAGATCTCTTCAAAAAAGGAAGGAGCTCTTGATTTACCCACAGGACTCTAAGCTAGAAGGAAGGGTCCTTGGAAACCAGCCAGCCTCACTGTACAAACGGGAAGGCCAGGCGCAAACATATGGAGACACCTCCTGAACTCAGAGCAAGTGAGGGGCAAAGCCAGAGTTCAGTGTGTCCCACCGCATGACCCTCTCTCCTGAGTCCAGCGGATTGCTGGACCCAAGAGGCACCCAAACCTTCAGTGCAGGGCAGTCCTCCCCCTTGAGCACTGGCCCTGGGGCTGCTGGCTGCCACCCTGTGCACCAGCCCACCCTTTGTACCCAGCATGCAGAGAGGCTCAGCCCCTTTGGAGGAGTCGGGACTCATGCAGTGCCCATCAGCAGCACCACATCAGGATCACATGGCTGCTTTTGGGCTTGCTCAGGCGTGCTCTCCAAAGATGCACTCTTATTCGCTGCCACAGGGCCTCATGTGGCCAGGCCAGACGAGGATTCCTGGTGGACTCTGGGCCTTGGCGAGCAGGGCTGAGATGCATGTCATCAGCAGTGCCTGGGCTCCAAAGATTAACTCAGACTCAGCAGGTGGGAGCAGTGGGGGTGTGGTGGGCTCACAGAGGAGGCCTCTGTCCATCTGTCAGGCAGGTGTGGTCAGCACTGATGGCTGAGCCCCACTTACTATCACTACTATAATCAGAGACAGCTGCAGGCACCCAGCACATGGCTTCCCACTGGCAACCCTTCCCGATTCACACAACATTCAGAGGCTCCCAGCCCCATCATGCTTTATTCTTTCCTTTTTGTATATTTTGGCTGCATCAGATAGCATGGGGGACCTTAGTTCCCTGACTAGGGATCGAACCTGAGCCCTGTGCATTGGAGGAATGGTGTCTTAACCTCTGGACCACCAGGGAAGTCCCAGCCCCACTTTCAAGATGAACCGAGGATCCCAGGGGTTCCCTCTCTTGCCAAGACCACAGAGTAGAACTTCTGCTCTGCAAACATTTAGGACTTTGCACCCAGGTCCCACCCCACATCGTCCCTGCCTCAAATCACCTGCCCATCAGGTAACACTTGGCTGTCCTCTGGGCAGTGACATTCCAAATGCAGGGCACCCTCCCCGTGCACCTGGTCACTCACCAACACTCCCAAGTGCCTTCGGGTCTGTGCCAGGCACCCGAGCCATGACCTAGAGGAGGGCAGCTCCTACCCTCAGCACACCCCTGGTCCAGCTGTGGAGGCAGACTGGAACCTAGCACGGGTACCAGATGGAGCAATGTCCAGGAGGAGAGGCATTCCAGGAGAAGGAACTGCCAGGCAAAGGCCAGGAGAGGAGGCAACTGTGGGCACTGAGAGGCCAGTGGGAAGCCGGTGATCAGCAGGTCAGAGGATGTGAGTGCCTGAGGAGGGAGGGCGCTGGGAAGATGGAAGCTGAGGCTCTGCACATCTCATGAGGGGCCACAAAGTGGCACAACTCCAAGGAGCACCAAATAATATGGTCTGCGTGAACCTGAGTGCAATCAGGATACAGAATGGGCTTCCCCAATGGTTCAGCGGGTGAAGAATCCACTTGCCATGCAAGAGACACAGGAGATGAGGGTTTGATTCCTGGGTCGGGAAGATCTCCTGAAGGAGAGCATGGCAACCCACTTCAGTATTCTTGCCTGGAGACTCCCATGCACAGAGCAGCCCGATGGGTGGGGTTGCAAAGACTGGGACACGACCAAGCACTATGCACACAGGATACAGAGTGAGAGCTGCTGAGGTCCACTAGGGGCCTCGGCCTGGGAGCGGAGCCTGCTTGAGCTGGAAAGGCCTCTGCCTGCAGACAACTCTGGGCTGGGAGTGTGCAGCAAAGCCCCTCAGTCCATGGAAGAAAGGGCTCCTGCAGAGCCGAGGGCTTATCAGCCCATGCGACTCACAGACCCCAGCAACACGAGCCCCACCCCCACCACCGCCCTGGGATCAAACATCAAAGGCCAAGCTCTCAGGGTATCCAGCCAAGTCCTGAGCACCTCATCCTGCCAGGTTTCCAACACCCACCACCACCCAGCATCCTGGCCAAGCTGGCTTCATTCAATCCTGCTCCAGGCAACTCCCTCCCTCTGGGGGGCCAAGGAGAAGGGCAGGAGACACAGGCAGGCACCCATCATCAGTCAAGCAGGACCTGTCTTGCCATGCAGACGTCTAGAGGATGTGCACTTATCTGTGTACACACACACACACACGCGCACACTTTGTGCACTCAAACTTCCATAAACTCAAAATCCATACACAATCAGAAATGCACTCACACACAGTGGATGAACTTAAAACACACAATAACAGACGCATCGTGCATTCATAAATACACAAGTCACATACAACAGGCATATGAAACAGACATGTCCTCACACAGCAGCACATGGGCACTGCTTGGTATACACACACAGGAGCAACCCAAGGGACAAGCCCCTGAGCCTCTCTCCTGGAACCCAGGGAAATCACTGCTAGAAGTACGCTCCACAGTTCAGGCCAGGAAGGTTCATTTGTCTCAGCAGCAAGTGGGGTCAGGTGACGAGGTCCCCCCAGCAGTTAGGAGGCCAGGCCAGCCAAAGACAAAGTCCCAGAGACGGGGGCTAAATGCTCAGGGTCCTGAGGTTGTGGGGATGCCCCAGGTCCCAGGGAGCCCCAGAAACTTTCACTCTGCAGCAGAAAGAGCCCACTGGACCCGGGCAGTGCTGGCTGCTCAGCATCAGCCAAGGGCTCATGATGAGCAGGGGGTACGCTGGCTTCTGCACACCTTACTGAAGACGTCACAGGGCTGAGCACAGGTGTAAAGGCCCAGGAGCCTCTCCTGACTTCCCTTCACTCCTCCACTGACAAATCCATCCATCCATCCATCCATCCATCCAATCAACACTGGCAGTGGGTGCCAGTGCCGCACACCAAGCTGAGTGCAAAGTGGGTTCCAACGTCAGAGTGGATCCCGGAGCAGGGAAGCGTCACTTCTGGTCCCAGTGTCTGCTGTTGGACCATTTCCCAGTGAGGAATTTCGTTACCTCTCCTCATCCTCAGGAGGCCATAGGAATATTAGGCCCACCAGCCCTGAAGAAGCCCTCAAATTTCCCAACTGAATGAATGAATAGAGAAAAATATGGGACAACCCCTCAGCCCACAGGTACTATCTGTCTGTCAAAGGTTCCTGGCCCACTTTCCCAGGGAGCCATCCTGCCCCTAGCTGTGGCAGTAAGGGGGACTGCAGCCTGCTGGGCACAGGCGTGTGGGGGACCTCTGAGGGCAGGCAGAGCAAGGCCTGAAGTCCTGGGGCTGAGGGGGAGCTGTGGGGTCCCGTCCAGCTGCAGGCAGCAGGCAGAGGAGGGGCAGACAGCGCCTGCGGGTCCAGGCACGCCGGGACCTACCCTAGCAGGGGTGAGGCAGGAGCCTTTCCCGATCAGAACTGCCACGCACAGAATGTTCTCTAGGTCCAGACGTCAGCCAAGTGCCTACCGCCGTGTCATCTCCAGGACACCCCTGCAAGGCAAGACCAAGGACCTCTGTCCCACGTGTGAGGACAGGGAGGCACAGAGGGACACAGAGCACTCAGGTCACACAACTAAGTGGCCAGGTTGGCCTGACGCCAAAGACAGCACCGAGACGCCGCCTTCACGGCTCAAGTCACCATCTGCTCACAGCAGTGGCAAAGCGGCGGGTTTCATGGCCTCTGCTCTCCAGTAACCTGAACACACTTCTCAGGTGCAGACAGGACCACCGAAAGCACACCACCCTCCCACATGGAGAAGGCTCCACAGCTAGGCTCAGTGGGCCTCGAAAGGAACCCCAGCGCCACCGGTCACTTCACTTCTCAGAACCTCAGTGTCTCCCTGTGTAAAATGGGGATACATTAACCCACTGCACAGGAGCACCAAGCCCAGAGCCACCTGGTGCAGAGTGAATGCACAAAAAACGCACACGTGTCGGGAGAGACACTGCTACTCCATCACCGGAGATGCTGCAGCTTTTCATAAAAAAACACACCAATGCATGGTGGAGTACGAAGTAAAAGCATTTAGAGAAGAGCTTGGGTGGGTCTGGGTTCCAGAAAGGTCAGGAGGAGATGGGCATGGACTGAGCCCAGAGGCGATGGAGGCAGCCGGGGTGCCAGCATTGAAGGGAGCATCACAGGCACCAGGCACAGAGGCCCTGGATGTGCCCAACAGAGCCCGGTGCTTCCAAGGATGTCAGCTCCCTCACCTTGCAGCACCCACGGGGTGTAGTCCTGGACAACCTCCTTTTCCAGATGGAGAATAAGCATAAGAGCCAGGGAACAGAAAAGAACTTGAGGATCAGGCGGCTTGCTGGATGGAGCCAGGACTGAGGCTGGGGCTGCTGGAGAGAAGGTCAGGGGGGTGGGGCAGGGGACCATGGGGGAGGTGGGGAGAAGCCCCCTGGTGCCTGTGCCCCCATGCCAATTTGCTGAGGGTATTAAAAATTTCTTTTCAATTACTCCTTTCTTGGAAATTACTAATAGCGCTCTGATGAAGATGCGGCTTAATTTCCCAGTTGGTTCGGAAATGAGGAGACCCATAATTCTATGACCCTCTTGGCAGTGGCAGACAGAGATGAGAGGGGGGTTGCCCCTTGGGGGCCGATCGTGGATAAAAACATCCCCACTGAACGTGATGGACCCCCGGTGCCAGACAAGGCTGGGGTGTAAGCTGCCTCCCCTGCACCCCAGTACCCTGCTCCATGCACTCAAGGTCCTGGCCTCTCATTTGGAGAAGCTCTCAGCCCACTGGGCCATGACCACCTCCTCAGGGACCCAGGTCTCCACCTCTCTGAGGAAGTCAGCTCCCAACCAAGGAACCAGCTCGCATAGAGTCCCAGGCCCACTGCCTGGAGCGGGGAAAGCCCAGGGCAACTGCAGATGGGAGGAAAAGATGAACAGCCCTTAGTTAGAGCGGCTGTGTGTTTATCAGGTCTTTCGGTCATCTCCACATCTCAGCCTTGCCAAAACCCCATGAATACACCCACTGGATAGGGGAAAGAGGCAGCTCACCGAATTCCTATGGGTGTGGCCTTGGTCTGACTCTGAAGGCTGGCTTCCCTCCATCCCTGCCTCTCACTCAGGAATCATACCCAGAGATAAGGCAGATCTGGGAACAAGCCCCACAGGGCAAGTTCTGTTGATTGGAGCTTCTAGTATCAGCCCCAAGAATTTCACCAAAGTTTTTTAGAACCTCCCTATAATAATACAATCATGACAGCCATTGTTTTTTTTCAGATGCTGACTCTGTTATGTCACACTAAATGATTTGTGAAAATCACCCCATGGGGGTGGAGGGAAGCACGATAACATCCCCATTTTACAGATGCAGAAACTGAGGCACAAAGGTCTTGAGGAGCTGAGTCAGTATCCCACCAGGCCAGTCTGAGCACAGGGACGCTCCTCCACGCCCTGGCCACCTCCCAGGTTTTCTCAGACTGATGAAGAACACAGAACATGTGCTTTGGGATGAGGACTTTCTCATTCCTGAGATGGGGTCCCTCCTGACCACAGTCTTTTCTTCTCTGCTGAGGGTAGCCTCTGTGGCCCCCTACCCCAGGGCTCCTCCCTGAATCCTCTCTAGAGGGGCTGGGGGACAGTCCTCCCCAGGTGAGGAGGTCCTCAAGGTCCCCAGCGGGTGGGCACATGCTCAGAGGGGCCTGCTGGCCAACTTCACACCGGCCAGGGGCTGGAAGGGACGTGCCACCCCAGCCACAGTGCTTCCTGGTGAGGCCGATAGGTTCAGGCTGAGGCGCCACAGCTGGACTGAAGGCTACGGGATCAGGAAGGGTCAGCCGGCTGAGACACGCAGAAGAACAGCAGGAATAACTCATCCCAGCCGGGCCTCGCCAGCGTGAGCCCCTGAACCCTCCGCATGGGGTGTAAGGAAACCCCATCCACCATGCGAGAGGCACTGGGCGGGGACCCAGACATCCCTGCGACCTCATCCACAGAGGGACTCTTGTTCGGAAAACAGGCGCTATCACTGTGACAAATGCTGTCTGGATTCCAGGAGTCTTTTCCTGCTGCTTTCTCAATCCCCAATTCTCCCTCTACACCAACACCTCCTATCTCATGCCTTGCGTCTCTTCCGGCCCGCGCTGGAACACGCCAGAAGATCAGGCAGCGAACTTTGGAAACAAAGGAGACCACGGCCTCGGAGACACACGGTGAACTCTGTCTCACCACCACGCTGACTCTCACACGGCCAGGACTTTGCTGCGCAACCGGACGCCTCTCATCCCGCAGAATCTCCTGTCTGTTCCCTGGACAAGCCCTGATGGCCCTAACGGAGGGCAGATGGCTCCAAGCGTCCACTGACAACGCAGGCAGGCACACCCCTCCCAACTCTGCTGCAGCTATTCAGGACGAACCCCCACCAACCCCGGGGTCCTCAGTGTTCGAGCCTCACAGATTCCCTGCAAAAGGAAGACACAGACGTGAGTGGGTGCTGCAGGAATCAGCCTGGGCTGCCAGGGAAGGCTTCCTGGGGGAGGCAGCGTTGACCCTGGGTACCAGAGCCCAAGGAGTCTGGGCAGTAGGAAGCAGGGGTGCTGTAAGCACAGGGTAGTCACTGTGTTCTTATCGCCCTGAAGGAAACTCCACTTTTATCAGCAAAAGGAGTCCAGGCCCTATCACAGGACTCAAAACCTGCAAATTCTGAAGCTTTCTAAAGCACAATATATACATAATCCCAAAACCTCAACTGAGCCAATAGGACTTTAAGCCTCGGTTAAAGGCAAAAAGGCAGCAGTGGGCCATGCAGTGAAGGGGGCTCTGTCCCCAGAATGTATGAAAACAGTCAACTTTTCTGCAGCATCCAGGACTACACCTGAGAGAGGCCTGGTAGTCCCATACCGGGATGTCTGGGGACAGCATGGGATTGTCAGAGATGAATCCTCCATCCCAAGGGCAGAAGGAGGGTCAAGGAAAGACCCCTGGCAGAGTGGGCACCAGCCTGGGGCTTGTGGACAGGAGGGGCCTCGGGGCTAGAAGCAAGGCAGTGCTCACCGCACCCTAGACAGAGGACCCTCAGCTCCTTCTGCTGGGCATTTGCAGCAAGAACCAGTGAATCAAGGCGACAGCTCATCACTGCCTCAAGAGACACAAAGGCAGACAGACCAGGCCTAACTCAGGAGCCTTTTATCAGAGAAACACCTAAAAACCCAGGGAAAGGACAGCTCCACGGGCGATGAGGTTTAGAAACGCTAGGTCACCATGAAGCAAGTTTCTTTAGTGGAGGACTTCACAGAGCTTTCAAAATAGCACCTCGTGCTTTTAAGACCCTGGAAAGCCCCTGACTAAGGCTTCCCTGGATTGGAAAGATCCCCTGGAGAAGGGAACGGCTACCCATTCCAGTACTCTTGCCTGGAGAATTCCAGGGACCGAGGAGCCTGGTGGGCTACAGTCCATAGGGGCGCAAAGAGTTGGACTGAGCAACTTTCATTTTCACAAGAGGCTTCTCCCAAAGTTGGCCCTTTCTTCCTGAAGAGTCTGTGCACAAGGGGAGCTGGAAACTCCAGGAGCCTTCCTGGCCTCTCCCTCCGCCTCCCAGGGCACAGCAAGCTTGTTGAGGTCTCCCCAGGAGGGCTTGAATCCTTGTGCCTGGCTGGGATCCACCCCTCACTCCTGCTGGGGATGGGGAGCAGGGATGGGGTGCAAACAGGTGAGGGTGAAATCATGAAAAAGCTCCCCTCAGAGTGTCAGTTCTTTAAAAAATTTTTAAACATCCACATTAACACGTGCAATGTACGAGTGTTATTAGCCAATTCCTGGGACACACCTAACGGTCTGGGGATGGAGGTGAGATGCTTGCTCTTGACAACTTGGGAGGCACAGCCTGGGTCTCCTCCAGGTATCTCCTGAGCCAGTGACACCCACTCCCAGCAGGTCTTCAGGTAGCACCATGGAAGGTGGCCACCGCATCCCTCGGCCGAGGCCCCGCCCTTCGTGGCCGACACCGGAGCCTGGGAACCACAAGCCACGTGCTCTGGCCCCTCACCTGCACCTCCTCCCGTGCCCCAGGGCCATCAGTACATCCTCCTTGCCGCTTAGAGGATGGTGGACACATCCAGGTGACAATATAGGAGGCCCAGGAGACTTCCATCCAGCAGGAAAGGTCTGGGGGACACTTAGGGTCTGCATCACGTGGGGCTTTTCTTGGGACCCCGGAGGAAAGATCTTAAAGCAAGATGTCCTCTCAGGACTCTCTGCTTGTCTCCATGGACAGAGAAGTATGGCTTTGGAAAGCCCTGGCCATCTGATCGGCCAGGGAAAACATAAAAGGCCCTCTCATTGAAAAAACCATCTAAGAATAGAACCTGCCCCCAAAATCTGTGAAAATGGTCTTGGGTTTTGACCCCTACTTGTCTCTCACAGCCTGGGCCCACAGACATGTGACGCACACACCAGATCCAGCTTCTGCTCCGTGAGCAAAGTCAGGCCCCCAAGTCGGTCAGAATCTCTTCCAGCGGACAAGATGGCACATGCCGGCCCAGCCAACACAGTAGGGATCTTCGTCATTCTGTCCAGAGCTGTTATTAGAAGGCAGTCTCCTGGCTCTGTGCCAGCACCTCCTGGCTCTTTCCTGGAGGGCTCCCCCACCCTGCCCTGCCCAGTGCCAGACAGCAGCTAGACCCCTGAGTGTCCACTGAATGCCAAGCCTTGCTGCACCAAGCTCCCCACCTCCCTGCCCCCAACAAGCCACCCTCGACCTCCTACCTTCCTTCCAGCCTCCTTCCTTCCCTCCCTCCCACTTCACTGAGATGTAATTGACCAATAATAACATTATAC
>SJYT01003600.1:376273-457693 GCA_006410635.1 Cephalophus harveyi | reverse complement strand
GCCGGGCTCAGCGAAAGATTCAGGTTCAATCCCTGGGTGGGGAAGATCCCACGGAGAAGGGCACAATAACCCAGTCCAGGATTCTTGCCTGGAGAATCCCCATGGACAGAGGAGCTGATGGGCTACAGCCCACAGTGTCACAAATACGACTGAAGCAACTGAGCACGCACACACACAACATAATGATTTCATATGTATGCATATTGTGAAGTGATCAACACAGGAAGTCTAGGGTGCAAACATCAAACTCATGTAGTTACGTATTTTTTTCCTCATGATGAGAACTTTTAAGATTTATTCTCATAGCAACTTTCAGATATAGAATATATTGTTTATTAACCACAGCTATCATCTAAGCACTACATCCTCAGGACACAATGTTTGTTCTATTTATTTATTATTTAAATTTTATTTAGTTTAAGTAAAATGGACTACATCACTGTGTTAGCTTCAGGTATACAACAGCGATTGGACGTTTCTATACATTACAGAATGATCACCTGTCCCTTCCTGCCTCCCTCCCTTCCCTCCCTCAGGAGACATTGATGAGAGCCAATGCTCTCTCACAAGATGAAAGAGACAGAGATCTGATACCTAGTTAGCCAATCAAAAGTGTGACAACAGTCAGATAGGAGTCTGTCCTGGGGGAGGGGGGAGACGTGGCCAGCTAGGCCAGTAGTGGGATACGACTACAGAACCCAAGGCCAGTTGGGAGTCAGGAGGCTTGGGATCAGTGCTGAGTTTGGACCAGCCATAGGCCCTTGACAGCCCACTCATGGCACACAGGGCAGGGGAGGCTGTCCATCTCACGGGAAGCCTTCCCACTCCCTTTGCCATCCATCCAGCACATCCCCTGCCCCTTGACATCCTGAGGATCCTCACCCACCCCAGGCCAAGCCCCACAGCTAGGGGCTCTGGGAAGGCAAGAACCAAGGCTGCCTCCTGGGTCCTTTACTCCACTCGCAGCCGCAGCTCAGACATCCTCCCGCAACCAGGTCAGTCCACACAGGCTTTCCCATCGTGCCCTCAAGTTGGCTACACAAGACCAGCTTCCTCCTTGGCGACCTGCCTTTCTCCCATCACCCAGCTCCTTTATTTTGAAAAGCAGTGAAGCTACCAAGATCCAGACCAGCAAAGGATGGGGAGAAATGTCTGGCAACAGTATCGGCTGTGGCAAAGCCAAGGTGCAGCCCAGTCTAGACCGTCTCCCCGCCCCACGTCACCGCCCCTCTATCCTCCCAGCGCTGGACCAGCTCGTCAGGATTGCACAACAGGGCATTCGGGGTCAGACCTTCCCGGACAGGGTTTAGAGGAGAAAAGTGCGCCTAATGAAGAGGAACTAAGGGGCAGGATTCCAGAAGGACCTGGAAATACTGCGGCTGTTTTGTTTTGTTTTTGCAAAGAGGCAAACACAGAACTTCAGGGCATGAGAACAGAGTAGAAAGAGACAGGGGTGAGGTCTGAGAAAGCTCAGAGAAGGAAAGATTGATGAAGCAGTGGTCCAAGAGCTGACGGAGACATTGTTGGGGAGGAGGGGCTGGCCTAGCCAGTGGGAAGGCAGGCGGGGGCTGTTAGGGGCTCACAGGGACAAGTAACCGAGGACCACAGGTGATGATTAAAATGTGGTCACCTGCCCAGAATAACCTGAAGACAGCCTCTCGTTCCCCCTGACATATATACAAGTGCCAGTGAGGAAAATTTCCCCAAATCTCCCAACACAACCTCCAGAGGTCACCCCAGGCCCTAGGGAAGCCTCGATCCTTCTGATCCTTGGAAGGTCCAGACTTTCCGACATCACCAGAGGCACAGTGATGCCCTCTGGGAGGCCCCAGACTCTCCTCAGAGCCCACTCCAGGGCCACTCCCCAGCCAGGCATCCCAAGGAAAGATCAAATCCCAGGGCCCTGGGGGACAGTCATATCCCCCTCACCTGGCTGATGCAGCAAGTGAGGACCAGAGAGGCAAGGGCCTTGCCCAAAGGCACACAGTTAGCAGGAATCACCTTGCCCTTCAGGGGCTGACTAGCCATGGCCCAGGGAAGAAGGCCACCAGAGGACCTCTGAGACCACCAGGGGCATCCCCAAGGACTAAGGCCCCTCATTTGTCCAAAGTGCCACTGGCTTGGGTGTCTCAGAGGCAGAAATACCCACTTCCGTCTGTACTCCCTTGCCATGTGGCCTCACACAGCCAATAGGACTTCTAGAGCAAAGAAGAAACCTCCCATGGGGTGGGGGACAGGGAGAATCATTTGAGATCCAATCCTGAAAGAGCTTGGCCCCCAGTCACTATGCCCCTTTCTTCCCCTTTTTCTGTAGGAGAGGAAAAGCTAGAGGTGCCCAGCCCTGGGTCAGGCTGTGTGTCCCTTGACAAGCCACTGCCCAACCTCAGCTTCCCCTTCTCTACAACAAGACCAGCGCAGCAAGACCCAGGGGCCCGCAGGCCTTGTTGGCCTCTTCCCATGGAAGTCTGGCCCCACAGAGTGGCCACAGCTGGCCTGGTCCCAGCCTGCGGACAGTGGGCTCCCCAGGGCCTGCCCACGGCCCTCTCCTCAGGACAAGGAAGGCGGGGGTGGCTGACGGCCGGCTGCCTGATTTATAGCCTCCTCCAGCCGCCCTTTGCAAGGCGGCAGGCCCAGCAGATATTTTCCATGGCCACGGCCGAGTTCAGACGTTCAAGGGAGCCGTGGGTCTGCGCCCTGGGCCTGGCCCAGCCTCCCATCTCCTGATGGCGCAGGCGGCCAGGGGCCCAGGCCCTGGAACAAGCACTCCATCACGGGGGAGAGCGAGGCGGAGCCCAGAATGCCCCAGCCAGGGCCACGAGCCCCAGGCAGGGGAGGGCCAGGCCTCCCAGCCAGCGTGGTTCACACCAGGCCCTTCCCACTTCCGTTTTCCCCTTCTCCCCGTGACAACATCTTGAACGAGAGCCTCTGCTGGCAAGCCCGAGCACCCTGGGGTTTTCTGCCCCGACGCGGCTCCCACGCTCAGCTGTGCACGCAGCCCTTGGACAGGCTGCTGAGATTGTGTGTGGTGCTAGTGGTGAAACACAAACCTCCGACCACACAAATGTTCTTGGAGGCCTCACTCCCTCCAGGCAGGATCAGCCCGGATAACTAGGGAGGTGTCCCTGTCCCTCTCGGCACCAGACCCTTCCCCAGTCACCCTCCGGCCAAACCAGACGCTCAAATCAGGCCATGAGCACATTCAGAGAAGGATGATCCATACCATGGAATCTCTATACCGTTTAAAACGGAGCCTCCAACCCAGCTTTCTGCTTCCAGTCAAGATGGAATAACAGGAACTAGATTCAGGTTCCCACCCGAAACCACAGACAAAATATTTGCCTGTAGTTTTCAAGACACTGAACTGCAGGCGACAAAGGGAAAGTGGTCCTGAGAGACAGAAATAAACAAGGTGGTGAGCACTCTAGAGTGCCCCAGGGTGAGGGCAGGGTGGGGACAGGGGGAGGGCAGACCTGGTGGATTCCCTGACCTGCAGAGATGGAGCTGAAGTCCAGGCAGACCAGGGCAGTGACAGCTTGCAAGACAGAATGCCAAGAGGGAGAGCTGAACAGAGAGACAACCTCAGAGACTGGCAGGGCACCGCAGGGATCGCTGCAGACTACAACCAGCGCATGCAGCTCTGCACCAGGGCCAGGGAAGCAGCTAAAAGGATGAGAGGGAGGCTGCCCAGTACAAACAGGGCCACTGCCTGCTCCCAGACTGGAAAGAAAAGCATTGGGCAGAGAACTCAGAAGAATTTTGCCTCAACAGCAACGAATAACTAGCCCTGGGCTCTGATCCCATCTAACTAATCTTAAAAGCAAGGATAAACCTTTCAAATAAGTCAACCATGTCTCAAAGAAAGTTCAAAAATATTTACAAGATAACAAAAACGTTCAGTACCCAACAAGATAAAATTTACAATATCTAGTATCCATCAAAAATAACCAGGCATGCAAAAAAAAAAAAAAACCCCCACAGGAAAATACATCCCATTATAAGAAAATAATCAATTAATCAAAACTGAATCAGAGTAGACACAGACATCAGAATTTGCAGATAAGAGCTTTCAAACAGTTAGTTAAGAGGAGACAGTAAAGATATAAAAAGACCCAATCAAACCTCTAGAGATGTAAAATACACTAAATAGGATTAGTGGCAGATTGTGAGCGCATGTTCGGTCACGTCTGACTCTTTGTGACCCCATGAACTATAGCCCGCCATGCTCCTCTGTGGGTTTCCTGGGTAGCTCAAACGGTAAGAATCTGCCTGCAATACAAGAAACCTGGGTTCAATCCCTGGGTCGGGAAGATCCCCTGGAGAAGGAAATGGCAACCCGCTCCAGTATTCTTGCCTGGAGAATCTCATGGACAGAAGAGCCTGATGGGTTATAGTCCATGCGGTCGCAAGAGAGTCAGACATGACTGAGAGACTAACACTTCCATGCTCCTCCGTCCATGGAATTTTCCAGGCAAGAATACTGGAATGGGTTGCCATTTCCTACTCCAGGAGATCTTCCCAATCCAGGGATCAAACCCATGTCTCTTGCAGGCTGATTCTTTACCACGGGCACCAGCTGGGAAGCATCAGTGGAAGATTAAACACTGAACTTAGATGACACAATGAATCTGAAGAAACAGCAATAGAAACTAGCCAATATGAAAAGCAGAGAATCACAAAAGAAGAGAGCAGGTGACAACTTCAAGATGCCTAATACAAGTGTAATTGGAGTCCCTGAAAAAGAAATGGAGAAAAGAGAGCAGAAAGAAGAAATATTTGAAGAAATAATGGCTAAAAGGACATTCCAAATTTGATGGAAACTGCAAATCCAAAGAAAATCTGAAAAAAAAGAAAAAAAGGATCCAGAGTAGAGGTTATCAGCTAAGATTTAGAAAGTCACTAATTCTACTCAATATTCTATAATGACCTATATGGAAAAAGAATTTTTTAAAAAGTAGATATATCGATATATAAACCTGATTCATTTGCTATACACTTGAAACTAACCCAACACTGCAAATCAACTATACTCCAATAAAAAAAAAGTTTTTAAAGTCACTGATAATGACAAAGGAGCGAGTTCATCAAGAGCATATAACAATTCTAAACATGTATGCCTAAAAACAGAGCTTCAAATACATAAAGTAAAAACTGAAATAATTGGTTTAAAGGCCAGTCAATATGATTCACCATATTATCCCATCCGAGATCAAGGACAAGAAAAGGATATTTGCTCTTATCACCTGTAGTCAACACTGTACTGGATGGTCTAGAGGCAGTAAAATAAGGCAAAACAACAAAATAAAAGGCATCCAAATTGTAAAGAAAGAAATAAAATTGTCTTTATTCTCAGATGATGTGATCATTTATGTTTAAAACCTGATAAAATCTGTAAAACAAGATACAAGTACATTATACACAAGTCATTTATATCTCTAAATACTAGCCAAATAAAATTTTAAACTACCACTTGTAACAACTTCAAATTACATAAAATATCACAGGATAAATCTGAAAAAGACATACAATGCCTGTAAATTAAAAGCTATTTTTAAAAACTGCTGAGAGAATTTAAAGAAGACCTAAACAAATGGAAGGACACCCTTTGTTCCTGGGTTGGATTCCTCAGTATTGTTAAAATGTCCATTCTCTCCAAATTTATCTATATTCACTATTTTCAATCAAAATCTGAAAAGCAGGGCTTTTTTGAGAAACTCATATGAAAATGCAAAGCATCTAAAATAGCCAAAGCAACATTAAAATTAAAAAAGGAACAAAGTTGGAGGGCTAAACTGCCTGATTTCAAGACTTATTATTAAACTTAGTAACCAAGAAAGTATGGTGTCAGTGCCAATACAGACAAATAGATCAAAGGAACAAAATATAAAGTCCAGAAATAGGCCCACACATATTCAGGAAATAGATTTTTTTTGTAATGGTGCAAAAGTAACTTGGTGTCGAAAGAATAATCTTTTAACAAATGGTACCGGAGCAATTAAGACAGCCATTTGCAAATAAATATAAGCAGACCTCGGAGAAATCGCAGGTTTGTTTCCAGAACACCATAATAAAGCAAATATCAAAATAAAGCATGTCAACACAAATTTTCTGTTTTCTGAGTGCATATGAAAGCTGTTTACACTATCTTGTAGTCTATTAAGTGTGCAATTTCATTGTCTAAAAAAACAACATATGTACCTAAAGAAAAAACACTTTATCGCTAAAAAGTGTAGCCTTGAGCAATTCATAATCTTGCAATAGTGACATCAAAGATCACTAATCAGGGCTTCCCTGGTGGCTCAATGGTAGAGAGTCCACCTGTCAATGCAGCAATCACAGATTCGATCCCTGGGTTGGTAAGATCCCACATGCCATGAAGCAACTAAGCCCGTGCACCACAACTACTGAGCCTGTGCTTTTGAGCCCGGAAACTGCAGCTGCTGAGCCCACACGCTGCAACTGATGAAGCCCCCTCGCCCTACAGCCCACGTTCTGCAACAAAAGAAGCCACCGCAATGAGAAGCCTGTGCACTGCAATGAAAAGAAGCCCCCACTCACCACAACTAGAGAAAAGCCCGCGCAGCAATGAAGACATAACACAGTCACAAATAAATAAATGAATAAAATTATTTTTTTAAAGATCACTGAAGGCACATCATCATAACAAATATAATGACAAAAAAGTTTGAAATATTGAAAGAATTACCAAAACAGGACACAGAGACACAAAGTGAGCAAATGCTATTGGAAAAATGGCACCAAAAGAATTGCTTCATGCAGGATCACCACTGACCTTCACTTTGTAAAAAAATACAGAATGTGTGAAGTGCAACAATGCAAATACAGTAAAATGAGATGTGCATGTATAGAAATCACTAACTTTAGTCCATACTTTGTACTGTATCCATATGAATTCAAGATGGACCACAGACCCAAAACATTAATATCTCTTAAAAGAAAACATAGAGGACTTCCCTGGACCCAAGTGTCCATGAACGGATGAGTGGATAAACAAAATACAATCTATCTATCCAACGGAATACCATTCAGCCTTAAAAAGGAATGAAGATCTTCCACATGCTACAGCATGGAAAGTGACAGTGAAAGCTGCTCAGTCGTGTCCGACTCTTTGAGAGTCCATATAGTCCATGGAATTCTCCAGGCCAGGATACTGGAGTGGGTAGCCCTTCCCTTCCCCAGGGGAATCTTTCCCACCCAGGGATTGAACCCAGGTCTCCTGCATTGCAGGTGGATTCTTTACCAGCTGAGCCACCAGAGAAGCTACAACATAAATGAATCTTTAAAACATTATGCTAAGTGTAATAAGTCAGACACAAAGGGCAAATATTGTATGATTCTGCTTACATAAAACATCTAGAATGGGCGATTCATAGAGACAGAAAGTAGAATGGGGTAGGAGACACACTATTAGGTACAAAATAAGCTATAAGGAAACACTGTACACATAGGGAATAGAGCCAATATTTTATAATAACTATAAATGGAACATAATCTTTAAAAATTGTGAATCACTATATTGTATACCTGTAACTTTTATAATAGTGTATATCAACTACACTTCAGTTTAAAACAAGAAATAGAAAAGAACTTAACAGGGATGGGGGAGTGAGAGAATGGAGAGTTACAGCTGACAGGTTATGGAATTTCTGCTTGGGGAGATGAAAGAGCTTTGAAAATTGACACTGGTGATGGTAGCACAGCACTATGAATGTAACTAATGCCACTGGATTGTACCCTTAAAATGGTTAAAGTAGAAAATGTTGTATCATATATACATTTTTTCTACAATTAAAAAAACAATAATATAGCATACAAAAAAACCATTGAATTGTACATTTTAAACGGGTGAATAGTATGGTTAAAAAAAAAAAGGACTATCTAAATGTGAGCCAAAATAAAGTTTGTTATTTTATTATTATTTTTTTAGCCACACCACATAGCTTGCAAAATCTTAGTTCCCTGATGAGGGATAAACCCACGCCCTCAGCAGTGAAAGCACAAAGTTTTAACCCACTGGGCAGCCAAGGAATTCCCAACAATTTGTTACTTTTTAAAAGTTGTTAAAAGTTCAAATGATGGACCATTCCAAGAGTTGGCAAGGATGTGGCAGAACTTGGGTTCTCATATGCTGCTGGTGGGAATACAGAATAGTGTAATCCTCTTTGTCAAACAGTTTTATTGTTTCTTAAAAAGTCCAACCTCGTGACCTAGACACATCTACTTTCTGAGCCAGACGCCCCACCCCTCAAAGATTTACTGGGCAGAAGAGAAAAAGTCGTATGACTACTTGTACAAAATGTTCACAGTGGCCTTGTGTGTGATAGCCAGAAACTGGAAACAACACAAATGTCCATCAGCAGACATCTGGATAAAGAAATTAAGGTATATTCATCTGATAGAGTACCACTCAGCAATAAAAGGAGGGACCACCGCCTGAGAAACATGGATGGATCCCAAAGTAACTGCCCTAAGTGAAAGAGACAGACCAAAAAAAAATCAAAAAAACAAAACACACATCCTGTATGGCTCCATTTAACTCCAGAAAAGGCAAACAGGTCTATAATGATCGAACACACATCACTGTTGGGCAAGCGAGGGGGAGGGAGGGACAGATTATAAAGGGCAGGAGGAAACGTCTGGGGATGATGGATATGATCACTATCTTGGTTGTGGTTTGCAGACATAAGTCGAAACTTATCAAACTTTACATTAAAAGAAAACGCCACTGAGATGTAGTTTTCCTTCCAACTATCAGACTGGCAAAGACCAAAAGGTTTGATTAGAACATTCTGTTGGCGTGGTTATGAGCACTCTTGCTGGTTGCTGGTGGGTGTATAAACTTCATGGGAAATGATCTGGCAATGTCTATTCAAGCTACAAAAACTCCCACCTCTATGTCCAGATATTTCATTTCCAGAAAGTCATCTACAAAGATACACTCATGTATGCGAAATGACGTATTCCAAGGTTATTCAAAGTAACACTGTTTACAGTGGCAAGTGTCCATCATTAGGAACTAGATTAAAAAAAAAAAATGCACACACAATGTTACACCTCTCTAACCTAAGGAATGAGGAAGCTCTTCACGTGTTTACATGAGGTGGTGAGTGAAAAACTCAGGTTACAATACAGATGTATCCTATGCTTCCATTTGGGTATAAAAAGGGATGAAAGACTATCTAGTCATTTTCATGTGACTCACATGAAACATTTTGTGGAAGGATACACACCAAACCCAGTATCACTGGTTGGCTCTGGGAGAACTGCACGGGCAGAGGAACTACCGCAGAGCTGGGAAGACTTTATACATGTGTACAGATACCTCTTTACCCTTTTTTTAGATTATTAACCATGTGAATGCATGACTGTTCAATAAACAGATAAGTGTAAATAAAAATTAAAGGTTAGTGGAAAATGAGTAAGGTTGATCTATCATAGACACATATGGGAAGAATATCAAGGCATATTGTTAAAGGCATACTCACCAAGAAAGCAAGGGGCTGAACACTATCAGTAGTATGATCCCATTTATGTAAAGATAAATGATAATGACAATAAAACACTGGTCTATGTCAACGGGAAACTGGAAACACACGTATAACCATTATCAGTGATTATCTCTAGGGAATAGGATTTGGGGGGAACCAGGCAATGGCAACCCACGCCAGTACTCTTGCCTGGAAAATCCCATGGACGGAGTAGCCTGGTAGGCTGCAGTCCATGGGGTCGCTGAGGGTTGGACACGACTGAGCGACTTCACTTTCACTTTTCACTTTCCTGCATTGGAGAGGGAAATGGCAACCCACTCCAGTGTTCTTGCCTGGAGAATCCCAGGGACTGGGAACCTAGTCTGCTGCCGTCTATGGGGTCACACAGAGTCAGACACGACTGAAGTGACTTAGCAGTAGCAGTACTCTCTCCACATTATACATTTCTGAATCTTTAACCTTGTTCTGTTTGCATTTAGGTTTGTATCAGAAAAAAAAAAAAAAACTGATAAATTTTTACTGGTATAATGTTTGAATCAGAATAACAAATATACCTTTTATTTTTATTACAATCAAAAAGTAAACAAGAAAAAAAAAACCCCTAGGCAGTTACATTTTTTAACCACTTACCTAAAAACATGAGAAAAGAGTTTAATATAATATGACCTCACCTCTGATCAGGAATTCTACCTTTAGAAATTCATCCAAGGATGTCATCAGTTACAGCCAAAGAATTACATCTGTGGAGAAACATACCCCTGAACGTAGTAGTAAGTGAAAACCTAGATTATAAAACAGCATGTGTAATGTGATAAAATGTTAGTAAACATAGGGAGAGAAGTCTAGAAGAACATTCACCAAGGTACGGGAGATCCCACACAGAACATGGGGAACAGAAACCCAAGGTCACAGTGACTTCAACTTTCTTCTTTTTAAGCCTTTCTTCACAATTAGTTTACAGGTGACCTATTTTTGTTCTGTTTTTTTTTTAAAAAGAAAGTTAAGTAGACTAAGAAACTTAGAGCCTTAATACATATAAAGCTGTTTTTAGAAGACTTGCTTATGAGTGTGAAAAAAAAAGTAACTATGTCCAAATGAGGGGGATCAGGACTTCCCTGGTGGTCCAGTGGTTAAGAATCTGCTTTGCAAATTCAGATTCGATTCCTGGTCTGGGAACTAAGATTCCACATGCCGAGAAGCAACAAGCCACTGCCACAACTAGAGAGCCGGCCCACCACAACAGAAGATCCCACATTTGGCAACTAAGATCCAATGCAGTCAAGTAAATATTAAGGAAAAAAAAGAGAGAGAGGGGGATCAGCCACGAACAGTTTGCCAGAGCCTACAACAAATGCTTACAAAAGATATCAAGTAAAAATTACAGGATGCAAAACTATAAACCATACAACAGCAAACTCTACATATTGAGGAGAGCAAAGATAGGAACAGAAAAATGAAGATGAGGATTAAGCAGACCAAAAAACAAAATAAAAACCTTAATAAGCCTAGAACAAACCTCTTGTTTTATTTAATACGGTGGCCACCGAGACCCCTGGGTTGGGCTGAAATGAGAAGACAATTTTAGGCTAGGGAGCCTCACTGCAGCTGTCCTGGCTGGCAGAGTACCCCTGAGGGTTCACAGAGGGCTGCCCTATCGGAACCATGTAGTCAGTGGCTTCATAAAGCCACGTCTGTTCTCTGACCAGCAACCTGCAGCCTTGAGCAGGTCCATTAGCTGAAGAGCGTGACCACCGTCCTACCTTGTGAAAGGATCTGGCCAAGAGTCCCATTACAGAAAGAGCTCTCCGGAGTGCAGCAGGACAGACATGGCCCCGCATCGTCACCCTCAGGTGGCCAGTCCCAGGGAAGGTCCAGAAGGTGCCTAGCAGTCTGAGACAGGACACAATCAGGCACTCCCTCTGGGCACGAAAGTGTCCAGGTGCCGGTAAGAACAGGCTCTGTCAAGATGTCTTTTAGCGGAAACTGTGCTGGGGACTCTGGTTTAAGCCAGGAGCAGTGCAAGTGACAGTTAGGATTTCGGTTGACTGGAGTTTAAATGAGTCGCTAGCAGGACGTAGCTGCCAAATATACAGTGCCCACCTGGGCTGCCTTCTTCATAATAATCAAGATTCCACAGCCACGGCATGGAAGCAAACTAAATGTCCATCAACTAAACGTATAAAGAAGATGTTGTATCTATGTACAGTGGAATAGTACTCAGCCATGGAAAAGAAGGAAATAATGCCATTTGTCGCAACATGGGTGGACCTTGAGACCATCATATTGCATGAATTAAGTCAGATATATGTGAAATCTTTTATGTGGACTCTTAAAATCATACAAATAGACTTACTTACAAAACAGAAACAGACTCACAGACACAGAAAACAAACTTATGATTACCAAAGGGGAAAGGCGGGTAGGGATAAATTAAAGAGTTTTGGATTAACAGATACACACTGCTATACATAATATGAACAACAAGGACCTAATGTACAGTACAGGGAACTATACTCATATCTTGTAATAACCTAACAATGGAAAAGATTCTGAAAGCGAATATATATGTGTGTGCGTGTGTGTGCGCGCGCACATGCGCATGTGAGTATGTGTGTGTGTGTGTATGTGTGTGTGTGTGTATAGAACAGAATCACTTTGCTGTACACTTGAAACTAACAGAAGACTGCAAACCAACTATAGGTTAGTGTTTAGGTTAGTGTTAGTTGCTCAGTCATGTCCGACTCTTTGCAGCCCCACAGACTGAAGCCTCCCAGGCTCCTCCATCCATGGGATTCTCCAGGCAAGAATACTGGAGTGGGTAGCCATTTCCTTCTCCAGGGTATCTTCCCGACACACGGATTGAACTCAGGTCTCGTGCATTGCAGGCAGCTTCTTTATCGACTGAGCCACCAGGGAAACCAACTACATTTCAATTTTTAAAAAAAGATTTCATGCTATGTACCAGGGACTTGACACACACAGTCTTTCACCCCCACTGAAGCCCCACAAGACAGGTCCACAGGTATACTCACTTTACAGATGAGAAAACAGAGGCACAGAGCTGGAATGATCAGTCTGTCTCCAGTGCCTGATCCACAGAACCTTCCAAACTAAGGGCTCATGCGCCTGTTCCCTCCCAATGCCAGCACCATAGCTGGAGCAGCAAGCTACCACCTGGGCAGTCCCCCTCTGGAGTGAATGCCAGAGCACAAAACAGATGCCAAGCTGGGTTTCATGGAATGCAGAGGACCCAGACTTGCCCCTCAAATGGGGGTGTCTGGGGGGTACACAGAAAACAAACTTATGATTACCAAAGGGGAAAGGCGGGTAGGGATAAATTAAAGAGTTTTGGATTAACAGATACACACTGCTATACATAATATGAACAACAAGGACCTAATGTACAGTACAGGGAACTATACTCATATCTTGTAATAACCTAACAATGGAAAAGATTCTGAAAGCGAATATATATGTGTGTGCGTGTGTGTGCGCGCGCACATGCGCATGTGAGTATGTGTGTGTGTGTGTATGTGTGTGTGTGTGTATAGAACAGAATCACTTTGCTGTACACTTGAAACTAACAGAAGACTGCAAACCAACTATAGGTTAGTGTTTAGGTTAGTGTTAGTTGCTCAGTCATGTCCGACTCTTTGCAGCCCCACAGACTGAAGCCTCCCAGGCTCCTCCATCCATGGGATTCTCCAGGCAAGAATACTGGAGTGGGTAGCCATTTCCTTCTCCAGGGTATCTTCCCGACACACGGATTGAACTCAGGTCTTGTGCATTGCAGGCAGCTTCTTTATCGACTGAGCCACCAGGGAAACCAACTACATTTCAATTTTTAAAAAAAGATTTCATGCTATGTACCAGGGACTTGACACACACAGTCTTTCACCCCCACTGAAGCCCCACAAGACAGGTCCACAGGTATACTCACTTTACAGATGAGAAAACAGAGGCACAGAGCTGGAATGATCAGTCTGTCTCCAGTGCCTGATCCACAGAACCTTCCAAACTAAGGGCTCATGCGCCTGTTCCCTCCCAATGCCAGCACCATAGCTGGAGCAGCAAGCTACCACCTGGGCAGTCCCCCTCTGGAGTGAATGCCAGAGCACAAAACAGATGCCAAGCTGGGTTTCATGGAATGCAGAGGACCCAGACTTGCCCCTCAAATGGGGGTGTCTGGGGGGAAAAAAACTAGCCCAGGGAAGATGCCCACTGTCCTCCCTTAGGGAGCTAGGCTCTGCAGAAAGGATCACCTCTTGCCGAAGGAGACACAGGAGGCAGGTCAGGACTGATGACAGGACCATACATACATTCTCACCATCAGGGCAGTCAGGGACAGGTCTTCCAGGCAGAAGTGTATCTGCAGAGACAAAGGTTGGGCCCTGCCCTCTTAGAGGATACAGCAGAGCCCCACATGAATGGGAAACTGACCCCGACTGATGCAGATTTGGGACCTCAGGCCAAGTCCAATAAAACCAGAAAACCTCCACAGCATCTGTAAAATGTCTATAATTCCTACTGCATGGGTTTGTTATCCTAGCATGACCCATGGGGATGGTGGTAAAACAGTGCACAGATTCTAAAGCCCTGCCACTTGAGACCATCACGGCAATTAGAGACAGAGCACCTCCTATGGGAATGCCAAGGCCAAAGCTTCTTCTTTATTCAAGCAAATCAGTGCTGTGATCATCCATGGGTCTAAAAACCCCAAATAACCCTCTCTCATTGCTAAAATAAAGAAACTGCAATCCCAGGCCCTGAATGTCATGACTTAAAGGTTGCCTGAAATGATCTTTTCTAACCACCTCATTTGATGGACAAAGAATAAACTAGGAGAATCTCAGAGAGGGACAATGGCTTGCCCGAAGTCTCATAGTAAATTCCAGGCAAAGCCAGACTAGAACCCTGGTTACCGCACTGCATTTCCAATGCTTTATCCACTGAAACATCCTGCCTCCCACCTAAAAACTCTTCAAAGTGGTTATAAAAACACTGAATACAGAGATTATGTGTGGGACACAAATGAACTATAACACATGCTTGGATTATTTAAAATACAACTCTGTTATGTTACAAACTAATCACTTTATAAACGTGCTCTTGCTCGCGAAGGAAGCCAATCCTATAGGAAGCCAATCTGAAGACTGCTTGGTTGGCTCACGTTTCTGTACAGAATTGTCAAAGTAAACTGAACAAAATGTCCATGGAAAAATTTCTCCCATAGAGAAATTTCCTCTAATTCATTGATCAACTATTCAGTTCAGTTCAGCATGGACTGCAGCATGCCAGGCTTCCCTGTCCATCACCAACTCCTGGAGATTACTCAAACTCATGTCCATCGAGTCGGTGATGCTATCCAACCATCTCAACCTCTGTCATCCTCTTCTCCTACTGCCTTCAATCTTTCCCAGGATTAGGGTCTTTTCCAATGAATCAGTTATTCGCATCAGGTGGCCAAAGTACTGGAGTTTCAACTCCAGCATCAGTCCTTCCAATGAATATTCAGGACTGATTTCCTTTAGGATGGACTGGTTGGATATCCTTGCAGTCCAAAGAACTCTCAAGAGTCTTCTCCAACACCACAGTTCAAAAACATCAATTCTTCCATGCTCAGCTTTCTTTATAGTCCAACTCTCACAACCATACATGACTACTGGAAAAACCATAGCTTTGACTAGATGGACCTTTGCTGGCAAAGTAATGTCTCTGCTTTTTAATATGCTGTCTAGGTAGATCATAGCTTTCTTCCCAAGGAGCAAGCATCTTATAATTTCATGGCTGTAGTCACCATCTGCAGTGATTTTTGGAGTCCAAGAAAATAAAGGCTGTCACTGTTTCCACTGTTTCCCCATTTATTTGCCATGAAGTGATGGGACTGGTTGCCATGATCTTAGTTTTCGGAATGTTGAGTTTTATGCCAGCTTTTTCAGCCTCCTCTTTCACTTTCATCAAGAGGCTCTTTAGTTCTTCTTCACTTCCAGCCATAAGGGTGGAGTCATCTGCATATCTGAGATTATTGATATTTCTCCTGGCAATCTTGATTCCAGCTTGTGCTCCAGCTCTTTGCAACCCCATGGACTATATAATCTATGGAATTCTCTAGGCAAAAATACTGCAGTAGGTAGCCTTTCCCTTCCTCAGGGGATCTTCGCAACCCAGGGATCCAACCCAGGTTTCCTGCATTGCAGGCAGATTCTTTACTAGCTGAACAACAAGGGAAGCCCGATCAACTATTAAGCACAAATAAAAAGACAATAGCAAGACAGTATTGGTGGGTGTTATAAGCAAGGGAAACCCCAGGGACAAATGGAAGCCTAGGTCTAGGAATGATTTCAAGGAGGTGACCCCTGACTTACTGGCTTCATGGATAGGAGATGAAGGATATGTCAAGAACCAACAGCAAAGGACTTTAAAATTCCTATAGTCAGTGGATGGATGGATGGATGAATGGACAGAAGATGAATGAATGATGGATAGATAGAGGATGGGTGGATCAACAGATAAATTGATGAATAGATGTATCATTAATGGAAGGATGGATAATGGACGAATGGATGGATGATTGATAATAGATGGACAGAGGGTAGATGAATGATGATGGATAATGAATGGATGGATGGAAGATGGTGGATGGATGGATGGATAAGTGGAAAATAATGGAAGGATGGATGGATAGGTGGATGGATGATGGGATGCATGACAACTACTACTCTTAAATCACTGAAAGTGTTTTGATGTATCATAGTTGAGAGCGTTCTGAGAACCAGGTTCATCTTCTCATTCCTTTCAACTCATCATCCCCTACACAGACCCTGAGGTAGAGTTATCTTCCCGTAGCAGGTCAGAATAGGTGAACACCATATCCCTTGCCTACACATGGGCAAGGGTTGACAGGGTGAGAAGAGGTATGTGCATATTTGCTGGAAATCTCCTGTTTTCCACAGTTGGGCCTGGCCTGCGTGCATGTGTGAGTGCACAATTGCTCAGCTGTATCCAACTGTTTAAGACCCCAGGGACTGTTGGTCCGCCAGACTTCTCTGTCCATGGGATTCTCCAGGCAAGAATACTGGGGTGGGTTACCATTTCCTCTTCCAGGGGATACCAGCAGAAAAAAACTTGAGAAATGAAGTTGACCCAAATCCAAAAGGAGGAAAATGATAAGGCAAAGGTAATGATCCCTTTACTCCACATCAGATCCCAAATGTTCCAGTTCCAGAAAGAACCTGAGTCCCCACATGTTTATATTTCATGTCCTGAATAAAGATAAGCCATGGGTGACATTAAGTTGGTGGAGTCATCCTTGGGAGCACAAAGCATCCCAGACTCTCATAAAGGGACCCTCTGCATCCTGCTGAACCTGCTCCTTACACTTCATCCTCCAAGTAACACTGATGCCCTAGAGGTTCCAGAAATGCCTCTCTCTGCCCACCATTTGCTTGAATTCCTCTTCCTGGATGGCCCTTCCTTCTCCTGCCCCTCAATGGGTAACGCCATTTTCCTGGAGACCCAGCTCTGGGCCTCTCTTGGAGGAAGCCTTCCCAGACTTACTCAGGCACAACTGCTGGGTTGAATAAATAAGCTACCACCAAAGGTCCCCACCCCTGGCTTTTTGTTATTCGGACCCAGGACTCTACAATCCCTGACTGGCCAGAAAGAACCTGGTACAAAATTCACTAAGCAGGAAATTTAGCCTGGGGCCAGAAAAGCAGACAGCTTCTCTCTGATGACTGTCTGGTGCACTATCTGCTCCTGACCAACATTCCTAGGTACCGGCCTTTTGAGGTCACACCAGCTAATCCCTGGCTTTCCTAAAGCAGCCTCCCAGTGAGGCATGGAGAACACAGGAGAAATCTGCTGGGATTTCGCTGGCCGCCAGCTCCTAACCAAGTTAGCAAGGTGTGAGCCTGCGGCAGTGAGCTTGATCCATGCCAGGCCCATAACAGATGTTCCAGTAAGTGCTAGCTGATTGACTGATGGATTGCACAAGGAATTCCTCTTGATGGCAACTGCCACCCTGCTTCAAATTCAGGTCACAGAAAAGAAGGTTGATGATTTCCAGCCTGGTGAGAGTGTGAGTTGTGAATAAGCACCTCTGCCTGCTCCAAAACCCTGGCCCCAGCACCATGCTGGGTCAGCCAGGGAGGGAAACCCCACAGCAGGCCTCACTAGTGACCTCCACCCAGGATCACAGGCCTTGCTGGTGACCCCCACCGAGGGTCACAAGCCTTGTTTATGACCTCCCCAAGGATCGCTCATTTGCAGCACTGGTACATTTGGGCTGGCTCATCCTGTGTCATGGGGGCTGCCCTGTGCACTGCTGGCCGCTAAGCAGCATCCCTGGCCTCTACCCACTAGATGTCAGGAGCAACACCACCATTGTTGTTGTTCAGTCACCAAGTCATGTCCAACTATTTGCAACCCCATGGGCTGCAGCACGCCAGGCTTCCCTGTACTTCACTATCTCCTAGAGTTTGCCCAAGTCAATGTTCACTGAGTCAGTGATACCATCCAACCATCTCATCCCCTGTCACCCTCTTCTCCTGCCTTCAATCTTTCCCAAGATCAGGGTCTTTTCCAGTGAGTCGGCTCTTCACATCAGATGGCCAGAGTACTGGAGCTTCAGCCTCAGCATCAGTCCTTCCAGTGAGCATTCAGGGTTGATTTCCTTTAGGATTGACTAGTTTGATCTCCTTACTTTCCAAGGGACTCTCAAGAGTCTTCTCTGGCAACACAGCTCGAAAGCATCAAATCTTCGGTGCTCTGCCTTCTTTATGGTCCAACTCTCACATCTGTACATGACTACTGGACAGACCATAGCCTTGACAATATGGATCTTTGTCGGCAAAGTGATGTCTTTACTTTTTAACACACTGTCTAGGTTTGTAACTGCCCACTCTGCCTTTATGACAACCAAAAATTTCTCCAGACACCAACAAATGTCCCCCGGGGAACAAACAGCCCTGGCTGAGAATAAGTGCTGTAGCCTTTGCACCAGGCAGACCAGGGCAGCGCTCAGAAGACAGCTTCAGGATAGGGCCCTGGTTTGGGCATCAGTAAATCTGCCTCTGCTCAGGGCTCTGCCTCCCACCTCCCAGGTAAGCATGGAGATCATCCAGTGTTTCTGAGACTCAGGTTCAGTCGGTCAGTCAGTTCAGTCACTCAGTCGTGTCCGACTCTTTGCGACCCCATGAATCACAGCATGCCAGGCCTCCCTGTCCATCACCAACTCCCGGAGTCCACTCAAACTCATTCATGTCCATCGAGTTGGTGATGCCATCCAGCCATCTCATCCTCTGTCATCCCCTTCTCCTCCTGCCCCCAATCCCTCCCAGCATCAGGGTCTTTCCCAATGAGTCAACTCTTCGCATGAGGTGGCCAAAGTACTGGAGTTTCAGCTTTAGCATCATTCCTTCCAAAGAAATCTTTTTACTTTCATCAAGAGGCTTTTTAGTTCCTCTTCACTTTCTGCCATAAGGGTGGTGTCATCTGCATATCTGAAGTTATTGATATTTCTCCCGGCAATCTTGATTCCAGCTTATGATTCTTCCAGCCCAATGTTTCTCATGATGTACTCTGCATAGAAGTTAAATAAGCAGGGTGACAATATACAGCCTTGACGTGCACCTTTTCCTATTTGGAACCAGTCTGTTGTTCCATGTCCAGTTCTAACTGTTGCTTCCTGACCTGCATATAGGTTTCTCAAGAGGCAGGTCAGGTGGTTTGGTAGTCCCATCTCCTTCAGACTTTTCCACAGTTTATTGTGATCCACACAATCAAAGGCTTTGGCATAATCAATAAAGCAGAAATAGATATTTTTCTGGAACTCTCTTGCTTTTTCAATGATCCAGAGAATGTTGGCAATTTGATCTCTGGTTCCTCTGTCTTTTCTAAAACCAGCTTGAACATCTGGAAGTTCACGTATTGCTAAAGCCTGGCTTGGAGAATTTTGAGCATTACTTTACTAGCATGTGAGATGAGTGCAATTGTGCGGTAGTTGGAGCATTCTTTGTTTTCAATGATCCAGAGAATGTTGGCAATTTGATCTCTGGTTCCTCTGTCTTTTCTAAAACCAGCTTGAACATCTGGAAGTTCACGTATTGCTAAAGCCTGGCTTGGAGAATTTTGAGCATTACTTTACTAGCGTGTGATATGAGTGCAATTGTGCAGTAGTTTGAGCATTCCTTGGCATTGCCTTTCTTTGGGATTGGAATGAAAACTGACCTTTTCCAGTCCTGTGGCCACTGCTGAGTTTTCCAAATTTGCTGACATATTGAGACTCAGGTTACCCACCTGCAAAATGAGGCCATATTTTGCAAGTCACTGGGCTGGCAGAAGGCACTCAGTTAATTGCTTTACATTGATTTGTACATAGCTGTTCCGAAAACCTCAAGCTAACATCACTCATCTCTCCACAAAAGCTAGAAAAGTAGTACTGGAAACCTACTAAGGCCTACTGAGGGCCTCAAGAACAGCTGTCCAAATACTTTGAACAAGTCATTCCACTTTTAAGAATCTATTCTAGGGAAATGATTAGAATTTCAGGTAAACATTTACACACAAAGATATCTATTCCAGTGTTTATCTACAACAGCAAAAACTACTGATAGGAAAAAACCTAAATGCCCAACAATATAATAGAGTAAAATAAAATATGTTTATGGATGGACTTCCCTGGTGAACCAGTAGGTAGGACTCCACGCTTCCACTGCAGGAGGCATAGGTTCAATTCCTGGTTGAGGAACTAAGATCCCACATGCCACACGGCATAGTCAAATTAAAAGAAAAAGTGTGTGTGTATATATATATATGTGTGTATATATATATATATGTATGTAAATACTTGAGTAGATAAAGAAATATTAGATAGCCAATAAAAATCACATAAAGAGTATGCATTAATAATGTGGACTGTCCATGAGATAATGTTACAGTGAAGTTACTGTTACAATTAAGTTATGATGTAACTTCAACTTTGTAAGAAAATATAGAGCCAAAAAATTATTTCTTAGAAACAAAATAAAGACTGGAAGGAAATTTGACAAAATCTTCCCCTCTGTGCTATTTCCTAAGTTTTCTATAAAGAAGAAAAGTGAAAAAAAAAAATTACATCTTAGTTTTAAGATCTTGTGGGGAAAATATTTTGTTGTTGTTAATACTTTTACATCAGAAGGCAAGGTTCTGCTCGAAAGCCCAGGTGCTAAACCAGAGTATAGCCCTGAACAGAGCCTGAGCCAAGCGAAGAGATGGATGTTCAAACCTAAATAAAACAGAAATGAAACCTAAGGAAACAGAAGCAGAAGAAAGAGGGTGTGGGCGGGCCTGGGCTTCTGGGGAAATGGGAGGTACCCACAGGGTGAGCTGGGCTGGACAGGAGAGCGGGTGGGACCAGGTCTGGCCCAAGTGCTGCACTGTTGCTGTCGGCCTGGCCGGGCAGGTGGCTGGGCAGGTGGCTAGGCAGCTGGAGAGGGACACACAGTGCTCTGGGAAGCAGGTCAGTGGGTGCCCAGGGCTGGGTAGTGGTCTGGGGGCTTGGCTTCGCACTGCTGACATCACTGCAAGCAAGGACAGGACTTATACCATGGGCAAGATGGGGGCTAGGAGGTCTGTGAGTCAGACCTAGTCCAACAAACCAACCTCCAGGCAAGATTCCAAAGGGGCCATCAGCCTGATGCTACCTCCATCTTTCTTGCCCACCACCAACCACCCACTCAAGGGGGTCCTTGGAGAAGGGAAGAGGCGTGTCAGTGAAGGAGCAGCACTCTAGTACGGAACCGCAGCTGCTCTCGATAAACAGTGGAGCTGGGCACTAGTGGTCTGGGGGTCCGTGGACTGAGGGCCGAACTAGAAAGGAATGTGGCACCCAGCTGTCAGACACCAGGGACACAAAAATGCCACCAGGCCTCATCCCACTTCCCTCGGGCCTCCCAGTGCCAGGGGCATAAGCGGGCAGTGTGCCCCCAATCTGCCCTGGGAGGTCTAGACCAGCCCATCCTTTATGGCAGGTTCCCTGCACCAGTCCATCTCCCTCATAGCAGGCCCCCTGCACCCAGCCCATGCCCATCATGGCAGGCCCCCTGCACCAGCCCGTCCCCCTCATGGCAGGCTCTCTCCAGCTCCAGGCCTGAGGCCATCACGGCTGGGAGGCTGTGATATCCCACACCAGCTCCTCTCACTCAGTCTATATCTCCTTTCTGCCCTTCTCAGGAAACCATAAAGACACCCACAGCTAAGTTAAACCTCAGTCTGGGTCACTCTTACCAAAGACCTGCTCAAACTCTGCAACGCTAACCTAGACCCAAAAAGGGTCTAGGGACTTCTGGCAGCTGAAGCAAGGAGGCAGCCATCATGATGCACAGGTATAGTTTCTTATATGGGAAGAAACAAAGGAGCCATCCAAAGGACCCTCAGGTCAAGAACCCATGGCACAGAAACTAAGGTGCTGGTTTAATAAGCTCGTTGCTCTCTGGTTTCTCCAGGTATCTTTCTCAGCAGACTGTGGGATTGTCGGAGCTAGCTGACAGTCTCAGAAAGACAGCCCATTTCTCTGTGATGTCTGGAGCAGCAGCAGCTCAATTCTCAGCTAGTTTATTTGCCCCAACCTCCAGTCCACCAAATAGCTGGGAAGTCTAAATGCTGCTTATCCATCCAGCCTTACAGAAGGAAATGCTCTCCCTTTATTAAATGCAAAAATCAGTGAGGTGAAGAGCATCACAGGAAGAAATCATTAAATCCCCATCACCTTGCCCTAAAAATCCTTGATTAAATGCAGATCTCAGGGTCCCCCCGCCAAGGGAATTCACGGTCTGTAGGTTCTCCCTGGGGGGGCCTGAAAACTCAAAGTGTTACTAGCTCAGCTCAGCCTTGTCTGACTCTACGCGACCCCATGGACTGTAGCCCACCAGGCTCCTCCGTCCATGGGATTCTCCAGGCAACAATACTGGAGTGGGTTGCCATTCCCTTCTCCATGGGATCTTCCCAACTCAGGGACTGAACCTGGATCTAGTGCATTGCAGGCAGATTGTTAACCATCGAAAAGGTTGAGGGGCTTGAGAATCTGCATATTTAACCAGCTTTCCACCTGAATCCCTGGCAGGAAGGAAGTCCGCTGGAGGCTTTCTTTTCAGATTTGCCTCTTTAACTCATTTCCAGTTATGACTTCATTCTCCTCTGCTAGTTCTTTTTAAGTGCATCTTAGAAGAAAAAAATCTAATTCATAAAGGGATTTGGTAGTTAAAAGACTTCAGAATGTGTGTGTATATATATATATACACACACACACACATACTTAACCTAGGAGAAGGAAATGGCAACCCACTCCAGTATTCTTGCCTGGAGAACACCATGGACAGAGGGGCCTAGCAAGCTATATAGTCCATGGGGTCCAGAGTCAGACAAGACTTGACTATACCACCATACTTAACCTGAAGAGTGGATACATATCGACACTACATTCATGCATGTAAGTAACATAAAGACATTAGAGTACTACATCTTAGAAAGATGAAGACATCCAAATCACATTCAAACCCTGCCACCCTGCTTCATCCTGCCGCCAGCACACCTGACAACTCCTGGCTAAGTGACTGCTGAGTCAGATTCCTCTCTCCTTACACGAATGAAGCACATTCAGCCAGCGACCATCAATGATGTCCCCTCACCTTGATCTCCGTAGAGAGTGAGAGTCAGCCCTAAATACTCTGTCGCTGCCTGGACACACAATGTATCACCCCTGCACAACGCTCTGCTATCTGCAGAAATGGTTGAGTGATGTCCTTTCAACCCATCATCTGATCACGATGACCTCAATTTTTGGAGAAGGCAAGTCAAAACTCGACACTTATCTTCAGAGATACAAGACATATTTATGTGTCAGCCCACCCTTCATCTTGGCTGTAGCCTTCAGGAAAGTCTGAAAAGGCCGTTGCAGACCAAGTGCTTCCCCCGCCCCCACCAATGTCTCCACATCCACCCCACGCCCGCTCACCCAGTGACCTTATCCCAGAGGAGCTCTGAGCACTACAGCTGACTAGATAGTGACAGGCGGGGAGGTGGGGGAAGGAGGGTGATTCCTTGAGAAGAGCCTCACTACACTCTCCCAAAAGCAGAGGCAAAGATCAAAACCCCACACTCTGTCCAGACCTTGGTCCCCCCCACCAACCCTGCCTGAGGTCTGATTCTTAACGATGACTGCGAGAGGCAGGGTGTGCTAACTACCAAGAAATTGTGGCTGGAGGATCTGAGAGATCACACCTGCCAAGTCCCGTCCCTTCCACAGAGAGGCCAAGCGACTTGCACCGGGTCACCCAGCTCCTAAGTGACTGGTCTCACACTCTTGGAGGGTAACCCAAGGGTTTAGGCTCATTACTCATCACAGGGCACTTATCCATCACTTTTACTCTCTTCCTCAACTTTTTCCAGAAGAAAACACATCCTGCAAAGATGATATACACAGGAAAGTCTTCCTAGTATATATATATATATTTTTAGTGGGACAGTCCTCTGCCCAACTTTCTAAATCACTGCCACCTTCATGGGCAGCTATTAACAACTCGCTCTGAAGATGGTCTCGACAAACCAGTGACAAAGATGGGGGCAGGGGGCATTAGAACCCCTTCAGCCTACACCTGGCTTAGACAGACTCATCCTTCAAGACTAGTTCAAAAGCAAAACCCAGCTAGGTTCCCAAAGTAGAGCCTCTACAGTCCCAGGAGACGTATTACAGTGATGGTCACTTTGGATTTATTTCCATGCATTTATGTCCTCCCCCAGAAGGCACTTGTTAAGACTTCCATCCCCTGCTTCTTAAACCTCTGCTTGGTGAACTATAGATCCTCCTGGAAAGAATCAACACATTAAGAGCTATTTTCTGGCCATCAAGGCCTGCCTTTGCCACAAATACTTGCATACTAATCTCCCCATCACAGGTTGAAAAATATGGACTTCTTTTTTTTTTAACTCCCAACATAATGAATGAGTTTAAATATTAGAAGTTGAAATTATTAAGTAAATCATTTCACCTGCAAAGCTTCTATTTGCATAACATTAATTCATGGTGGCAGCTAAAACAAATTCATCACATTCTGTATATTAGAAGCTGATTTATGTAGGAACTGAAAAAAATCATGAACTCAAAATTATATTGACATGATGTACGGACTCAATGGAGAAAGATTTTTCTCTTTCCTTCTTTCCCTTTGATTTTTTTTTTTTAACATCATCTGAACAACTGAATTATGGTGAGAAGGAAAAGAATTTGAGGAGAGGAAGGAGGCAAGGACTGGCATCTCAGAAAATGAATAATGCTCCCGCCTCACGTGTGTGGCAGGCTCCCGGTGCGGGTATACACACACACTCCGGTTATTAATGTCAAGTATGCCAAAGATACGCTGGGAAATCATTACCATTCATCGCCACTAACCGCCATTAAATTTCAATCAATTCAACTTAGCACAAGTGTACTTGAGCGGCCCTTACAGTTCCTTATAAATGTGGCTCAAAAGTCGGGCTGACTTATTGCATTGTCCACAACACAAAGGAGCATTGCTAAGCGTCTGCTTGGACCCGGGACCGACGCTCTTTTAACATCCTGAGCATTCAAAGATCCTTCTTTTTCTGAGAGCTAAGAGGTCTTCAATCCCCACAGATCAAGACGAATGGGGGGTGGGGTGGGGCGGGGGATACTATTTTAAGTGACCACCATTACTTTCCTGCCTTGGTGGGGGAAGGCGGATGGTTAGGGCAAAAGCAGGCCTTCGTGGCTCCAGTCACTCGCACATATGCCTTCTGGAAAAAGTTTTCTGATGCCGCCAAAAGTTTGGTAACGTGGCCGCTCTTCTGGCTTTAGTGAAATGCTCTCAATTCACTCTGCAAACTGTCACCTAAAGTCGAAGGAATCCCCTTCTCGGAGAAGTGGGTGGGGAGCCACTGGGAAGAGGGAGGGAGGGCCAGCGGCCGTGGGCAGGGAGAAGCGCCTTCCCCAGGTGAGCGCGGGCGCGCTCCGCTCTCCCACCCGGCGCCCAGGGCGCCCGATCTGGATCTGGGCCGCTGGCTTTCTTCCCGAGCCGCCACGAGCAGGGTCCGGCCTACCGCCACTCGCCGGGGGCGGCCGGTGCGCGGCCAGGACAATGTGGCCATTGTTTGGGCGCCGCAAACCCAGCCGGCGGGCAGGTGGGAGGGACGCGGCGCCGCCGGCGCGCGAGCCGCTCGGGGCGCGGAGGGGTCCCCGTACTCGGGCACCGTCCCGGTGGCCTGGACACGCGGCTTCCCGGAGGCCTCGCAGCCAGCCCTCCGCGGGGCAGAAAATGGAGAGGGGCGGGGAGACGGAGGAGGGAGCGGAGGGGGAGCGAAATAAAAAGATGCCTAAGGAAGGAGGAGAGGGAGGGAAAGAAAAAACAGGAGCGAGGAGAGAAAGAAGACGTAGGGCGGAGAGAGGCGGGACAGAGAGAGCGAGAGTGAAGACTGGGGGAAAGGAAGATGGACAGGGAGGAGACAAAGCGGGCCGAGAAGAAGGGCGAAGCGGGTGTAGGGGAGACAGACCGACGTGCAATCGAATCCGACCCCAGGCTACCCAGGAAGCCGCTACAAAAAGCTAAAGTTCACTCTGTTTCGTAGAGGGAAGCGGCTCCAAAGAACCCAGCCGAGTCAGCACAGCGTAATCACACCAGGGGCTTTGCTTAATTACAGGTCTGAAAGCCGGGGCTGGAGGAAGGGCCCTACTTAACTGTGTCCCGGGGAAGGCCCAGGCACTCGAGAGGTTTGCCAGGGTGGAGAACACAAATATCCCCACCCCTACCCCGTCCCCTAAGCCCAGGGAGCCCCGATCCCGGAGGAACCCGGATCCCGGAGGTCGAGGCTGAGGTCTGCAGCGGGCACAAAACCATCAGGATGGAGTGCGGACGGGAGTCCGGGCCTGAGACGGCGCTGGTCAGCAGAGAGGCCCCGCCTCAGCCCGGGGGCAAGGCCACCCCCTCCCCCCTCTCCCTCGCTCACTACCTCTCAAGAGGCCAGGGGCCCTCCGCCCAAGGGGGGAAATCAATCCCTTGCTAATGAATAAAAAGTCCCTTTTATTTCACTTCTGTGTTTGGTTCATTAAATTTTCCACAGATTTGCAGAGAAGAAAACATAATCAATAAACCTTGACAAAAAGTGAACGTGTGAAAAAGGCCGGAGAATGGAAAACTGAGATAAAAGTGATATCCGATCACAGATTTCAGGGCCAGATGACGAGCCGGGGCTGCCGCAGAATCTCAATGGACCATCACCCTTTTGCGGCTTTCCTTCCCTTTGCTGAAACTCTTCTTTCAAGACAATAGGAAATGCACTAAAACTTTTTTCTTATGCTAATGCCTGAAACCGGGCACTCACAGTTAAAACACATTGCCCGGCAACCTGTTTTTTGGGGGCTGTTTTTTTACGACACACATGCACACACACAAAACCACATGAACTTATTCACTTTAAACCAAAAATCTCAAAAACAGTTTATATGAACTCTTTGGTCACATCTTAAGTGAGTTATTTTCCCTCACACAGTATGATTTTTAAAAAGCTAGAAGCAGAACACAAGCAACTATATTGGGGATGCTTTTGTTGATAAATGAGATGAGGGAAATAAAATACTAAACACGCAGAAAGTCTGTTGTTATCACTAGGGTATTCCCCCAGGGGGTTAAACATAGTTTTGTAGGTTTAGGATATTTTGGTCACCCTCCAAATCTAAAAACAATGATCAAGAAAACATGGAAAGAAAAAAAAAAAAAACAATGATCGATGATTTTTTTTTTATCCTTTGGAGTCCACAGCAAACATTCAAATTCATTTTGGAATACGCATTATTGAATCTGGTGGCAAGGATTTATTTAAAACCAATGAAGCTGTTGTTCTTTACCAAAAGACATTGCCAAATGACAAAGCCATCCCAGGACCCCTTCCCAAACCATCCTTTAAACAAACCTGAAGCCACAATTAAAGAGCAGGCTCCCCTCCTGCCTTCTTTAGAAGCCAGTGAGCCTTGATCACTGAAACCGGGCTTATTCTGGTGGCTTGTACAATCACCTCTGTGGCCTCTCTGAATTTTCTGGAATCTAAGAGTACAGTTTTCCTCTTTGGTATTCTTCACATGTTTCAAGTGTGCACGCCTCTGACACTTACTGAAAAGAAGAAAGCAGGGAGCTGCTACCCTGGGGAGGGGTTCCTTTTCAAAGGTTCTAGGGGGTACAGCTGCAGCCCTCCAAGGCTAGGTCCCCCTGGCCCGAGCACCATCCCTGAGCACCAGGAAACAGGGCTTGGCACAGGTAGAACCCCTCTGCATCCTAAAGAAGCAGGACAAGTGGCTCCACCTCCCTGGAGCTGGCCTAGGAGCCAGCGTCAGGGATAAAAGGAAATGAGGCTGAACACACTTCTCCCAGGAAAAGGCAGGCTGCCCTACCCCTTGAGTCCATAAAGCTATAGGGCTTGCCTTTTGCGCTTCCACAAGTCAGCTGGGTGTGTAGGGGTCACACAGTCTTTCAAAGTGCACATGAAAACTGCCTGGTCCCAGTTAGAGGGACTTGCTGGCATCTGTAGGGTGAAGGTCCCTCTGCCTTCCTCTGGGTGGTCAAGAGAGGTCCTGCTGAAAGAAGGGTATTTATTAGGCAAATATACAATTTTGTCGGCCTGCCTGCTGAATCGCCAGGTTGGCTAATCCAGCCCTAAGGGCTGCACTGTGTACAGGGCACTTGTGGGAGTACACAAAGCATGAAGTATTTGTGTATCTTTCAGTCTGCAGTGCAAACAAGTCAGCTACAGTACACAGCCTCCAAGACCCCTGCAGCCGGGCAAGGAGTCATTGACAAGCAGCCTTGTAGCCCCCTCTTCCACGAGTGAGCCGGAGCATCCCCAAGAACACACACCAGCCCTCCTTTCTAAGGCTGCCCGGCCAGGAGGGCCTCTCTAACCCCACACACCCTTCAAGATGGGCCAAACCAAAAAGTCCCCTCCAAGGCCACGGGCAGGGTCCGTGTGAGTTTGGAAGCAGCCTGGGATGCTCTGCTGAAGGGGTCTGAACCCTGTACAAATTCCCCTCCAAACCATTCCCATGGAAAATGAAAAAAAAAAAAGAAAAGAAAACTCTCCCTAACAGTCAGGCCTGCCTTGGTCCTCAATGAGCCCGGCCCTGATTTGGGAGTGCCTTCCTCCTTCCCGTTGGCATTCTCAGCCCACTGACTTTGAAAAGAGACTGAGCTGACTACAGTCTCACTCAGATGCCAAGCCAAGGGAGAGTCGGGTCACCTGAGGCCTATTTCCTGGGTGAGTGGGGGCCTCACCTCCGTTGGAGTGCTTCCTGCCTGAGTTTAAATCCCCCTACCATCACTAACCTCACGAAATTAGTGTATTTGTCCCAGCAGAGGGGAAATACAAACCATCCTAAATATCACAAACCAGAACTAATTTTTGAAACTCTTAGACAAGTGACAATTCTACGTGTCTGGGTTTGACTGGGACCTTAAATCTGGGGGAGAACCCTCGGCCATCAGGGTCGAAGCAGTAGCTCTGAGAAAACGAAAGCAGGAAAGATGAAGGAAGAAAGAGGCACAAGAAAGGAAGAGGTGGGGTCCTGCAGGGGTGTATCTGCAGTGGTCTGGATGTCTCCTGCCTCCGTATAGAATCAGTGACCCTGGCCAGACCAGAAGCTGGGGCGAGCCTGAAGGCCACCAGAACTCAAAGCAGCCAGGCAAGTTAGGGTGCCCGGCCCGGCCCTGGGGAGACCAGCCCAAGTGGCTACACAATGAGTTTTTTTCCGGGCAGAGGCAAATGCAGAGCCACTCTGAGGCCCCCACACAGGGAAGCCACCGAAGGAAGGAAACTCCCAGGCAAGGTAAGGAAGTGGGCGGGGAGGGGGCTTCTGGGTCAGGTGGTAGAACAAACAGATCTCCTCGGGAGATTGGTGACCAGCCCGCCTAGTCCGTGGCTTTCCATCGCTGTATATTTTGGATTTCAGGGTTTATTTACTTTCCTTTTTGGCACCGAGCCCCCTGAGCACGCCAATACAATATTTGTTTAAACACTATTTTATGCCGCTTGCGAGGGAACCGTTTACTTTCAAATGCTCCAACATCCCCCTGAGCCTCGTCGGCAAACAGCATATGAGCGTTTTACAACTGCTCCCTTTATCTGGAGCTGTCGGGATTAAACCTTCACACGCCCGGCGAGGACGGCAGGGCGGGGGTCCAGGGACTCGGCCGCGGCCACCGGGCTGCAAAGTCCTCCCAGGAGCTCGAGCGCCGCGCGGGATGCCCTAGCGAGAAGGCAGAGCAGCGCAGTAAAAGACCCCCGCGTCCCAGCACCAGACTCCGGGGAAAGGTCGACTCTTCCCCGGCCGGGATCAATTCTGAAAGTCACATCAAAATGACACAAAAGAGAGGGGAGCGGAGGGAGGCACCCTGCGGGATATCCAAAGCCCGCGAGCGCCCCTGAGACAGGGCACCCGGGGCGAGGCGCTCCGGCTCCATCTCCAGATCCTCGCGTAGTGGAAGTCGGGTTTCCTAGGAAGTGACAGCAATTACTGTTGGGCTGAAAAGGCGCCCATTCTCAGAGCGGAGGGCAAGAAAGGAGGAGGAGGAGAGAAGCAAGGAGGGAGGCGGGAGGGAAAGCCCGACCGAGGGGGAGGGGGCGACAGGGCCCGAGGAGGGGAGGAAGGAGCGAGAAAGAAAGAAAGGCAGGGCTTGGGACGGGCAGCGCGGAGAAGTGCAGTTAGAAGTTCGCAGCGGCTAGCTGCAGCCCCTCCACCCCCGGCACACTCCCCGGAGACACACTCCCACAGCCCACCTCTGAAGCTCGCAGCATCCCAGCCTCCCTGCCCTACCCCCAACTCCCGAAAAAACAGCCCCGGGCTAGGGGGCGGTGGAGACCCGGTGGAGGCAAGCTCGGTCGCGCTCCCCAAGAAGGCAGGCTCTTTCCCCCAGGTGGGAAGGAGGATGCAAAATCGCCCCCTCGGTCCCGAGTTCCCACCCCTGGACTCCCCTTAGGTCCCAGCCTGGTTTAGTCAGAACCCGGACGCGGGCCGCCTAGCTAGCCCCCGGTGCCCGAATCCCCGTGCCATGGCTCGGGTACCCGGCCGAGGGACGCTCCAAGACGGCGCAGCATCCCAGTCGGCCCGAGTTCGGCCGAAGTAGGGGGCACTTCGCGACGAAAAGCAAGCAAAAGAAGGCCAAAGCAACTTTACCGAGGGAGACAAAAGTTTGCCTCTAGCACGCAGGTGGCCTTCGGGGCGCCGGGCGGTGGCTGCGGGCCCCCATCCCAACTTGGTTGGCGCGGCGATCCACCGCGGGCTGCCGTGTGCCCGGGCTCACTCGGCCGGGGCGTTGCGGGCCAGACAGGGGAGGGGACCGAAAGGAGGGCGGGGGCCAGGCAGCCCCTATAGCCGGCGAGCGGGCAGCTCCCCTAGGCTCCGGCGCGCAGGGCAGCCCGCGCTCCTTCCTCCGGCTCCTCCCGCTCGTCCTCGTCTTCCTTCGCGTCCGCCGCCGCCGCCGCCGCCGCCTCCCGCTCCTCCTCGAAGACTCATTGATGGGAGTTTGAAAAAAGTCCGCGGAGCCGTGCTGCCTCGGCTGGCGAGCTCCGGCACTCCCGCGCTCCAGCCCGCCGCGCGCCCGCACGGCGCAGCGCCCCCGCGCGCACGGCTGCGGCACACAGGGCGCCGCGCCCCCGCCCAAGCCGCGCGCCCCCGCCGGGAGGGGATCCCGGGGACCTGGAGGGGAGGGGCGGCCTAAGACCCTCCTCAGCGCCCTGGAGAGACAGCACACCTACGAAGAAAGTTCCAGCAGAGAACGAAAGAGCGCGCCACTCCCCAACACTTTTTTTTAAGGCGCCGGGGTGGGTGGGGGGTCGCTAACTCAAGTCAGATGAGCTCCGGAGCCGAGACGCAGGGACGGTTCTGTTTTCAATCTCTGAAATCCCCCGCCCTCCCCACCTCCCTCTTCCCCTCCTCCGGGAGATGCCCGGGTCGGCGTTCCCAGTGCGCCCGCTTCTCCGGGCGCCGGGGCGGAAGCGGGGGACTGGAGAGCTGGCGGGGAGGGAGGCAGGCTTTGGGGGGGCTGGTTCTACGCCGACTCTCCGGCTGCCACCAGCGCGCGCAGGTGCCGGGGTCCGGCCTGCGCCCCCCGCCGCGGCTAGCACGAGTCGCCCTCTGGGCGCCTGCTGGTGAGAAGCGTAGCAGCCTTCTAGGTTTGGTGCCTGTGTGTTTGGTAGGAAGGGTTTTTGTTTGTTTTGTTTTGTTTTTAGAGACTCCAGTCGAGCTGCCGCAACCAGATGGAAGTAATCAGAACCCAACAACAACAGAGGAAGGAGGAAGAAAAAAACCTCACTGAACTTTTGGACCAAAGTGTGTATGGGTGTGTGTGTGAAAGAACTTGCTTAAGCAAACTAGGTAACAAGCTTTGGGCCCTCAGGCCTCACCGCAGCCCAGAAAGAGCTGCTTGGCTGGAAGAAGCAGGGGACAGCTGGCCGAAGTGGCCCCCAACCCATGGCCAGCCTCCAGCCTTTAAAGCTGAGGGTCCTCCTCCAAAAAGGGGACCCTCGCTGGCACAAGTTTCTAAGTTTTCCTTCTAACAGTTGTGGACAACTTACTATGTGCTAGGTGACATGTTGTATTTCTTTTGAATTATATAACCTACAAAACTCCAGGAAGTAGATTTTCTTCTCCCCCATTTTACAGGTGAGAAGACTGAGGCTTTAAGTGAAGTAGCTTGTCCCAGGTCAGAGCATTGAACTGCCATCCTCCATGAGTTCAGTAGTTTGTACCATTAGTTTAGCCAAGGGTGTTAAGAACATTTCTCTCTCTTCAGCCCTTCTTACTACAGTTGCATCTTATCTAGAATGTATGGGACTAAAGTCTCAGAGACCCAGTTCTGCCCTCTTTTCACAAGCCTGTTTTACTGATGTGACCTCCCTTTGTCAGTAGCTCTTTCCATGTGCCACTGGCCTGACCAGCCCTTCTCTAACTTTATTTTCCACATTTTAACAGAAGAAAGAGCATTATGATCCCCATTCCCTATTACCCACCTTCCTTTTAATTTCCTTACATTCATTTAGATGACAGGACAATTTCTTCTTGATCGAGGAAAAAATGTGTGCAGAACAATATTACAACAATCTGATGCTAATTTTGTTTTTCTCAAGTAGGCTCTCCAGATTGAAAGAAAAAAAAAATCCTTCAGGGTTTTTAAAAAACAAATCTTGGAGAAGTCAATGTATTTATCAAAGGAAAGAGGAGTTTGGAAGGGCTTTCTCTTTAAATATGATCAGATTCACCATTCCTCCATGCTATTTGTTTAAATTCCTGCTGAGCTTTCAGACACAGACTCTAAGGAGACGGAAAAAGTAAACTCTCCCTCCCTTCCTTGGCCATATTTTAATGACCCTATTCATATCTACCCCATGAAATGTGCAGAATCATTTCATGTTACTGGAATATTAGCAGCATTGGGTGATTACTTCATTACAAGCTTGTCTCTGTTGGTTTCCTTGTGTTGTTCAGTTTGTGAAGAAGTTTAAACAAATCGACATTTTAGGATATTTCCTTTTTCTCTGTTTTTCTTCTCAGTCCTGCTCCAGTCCTGCTGGAATGCAGGCACTCTCATAACCTTTTCTGGCTTATTTTGGCAAGGAGGTGGCTGTTGAGATGAAGATGGAATCTTTTCAGTTTGAGAAGGTGTAAACATCACGCCTTGATCTCTAGATGGTCAGGAGTCTGGGCACTGGGAAAAAAAAAAAAGCAATAGAAGGTGTGGAGTGGAGGCAAACTGGCAGAGCAGAGAAATGAACATTAGACACAAGGTCGTAGTCCAAGTCTAGTGCTAAATGTATGACCTTGGGTGAGGCCCAGTTTGTTTAGTCCGCATCTTTCTGTATGCCCGGTACCATGCCAACTGATGTGACATCACAGTGAGTGGGACGAACAAGATCCTTCTCGTGGAGTTCATTGTTTCATGAATAAACAGTCAGGGGACTTCCCTGATGGTCCAATGGCCACTCCCAATGCAAGGAGCTCTGGTTCGATCCCTGGTCAGGGAACTAGATTTAACATGCCGCAATTCAGAGTTCACATGCTACAACTGAAGATCTCACGTGCCACAACTAAGACCCAGAACCGTCAAATAAATAATAAATATTTAAAAACACACGTAGACAAATGTATAATTGCAAACTGGGTAAAGAAGAAATACAAAGTACACCAAAAGATCACCATAGGGGACCAAACCTAGCATGGGAGGCAGCAGTGGGGAACACAGAGAAGGCTTATCTGGGGGAGTGAGGTTGCACTGTCTGACAGGAAGAAGGAATGAAGGACTAAAAAAGTCAAAAATCGTGGGATGGCATTAAGTAGAAAAGCTCTGCACGGCAAAGGAAACAATCCACAGTGTGAAAAGGCAGTCTATGGAGTGGGAGAAAATACTTGCAAACCATATACTGACAAGGAGTTCATTTCCAAAATAAATAAGGAACTCCTAAAACTCAATAGCAAAAACACAAATGACCCAACTAGAAAATGAGCAAAGGAGAACAGAAATTTCTCCGAAGAAGACCTACTGATGGCCAACAGATACATAAAAGGTGCTCAGCATCATTCATCCTGTGGAAATGCAAATCAAAACCACAAGGTGGGAATTCCCTGGCTGTCCAGTAATTAGGACTCTGTGCTTTTACTGCCAAGGGTGCAAGTTCAATCCCTAGTTGGGGAACTGAGAGTCTGCAAGCTCAGCAAAACAAACAAACACACCACAAGGCAATATTAGCTCACACTTGTTAGGGTGTCCATCATCAAAAAACCAAAAGATATTAATCACAAGTATTGATGAATTTGTAGGAAACACAGAATCCTTGTGCACTGTCAATGGGAATGTAAAATAAGATTGAAATGGTACATAATATTGTAGCAATTATGGAAAATACCATGGAAGTCTCTCACAAAATTAAAAATAGAAATAAATCCAGCCATCACACTTTCAGTTATAGATCCAAAAAGAGTGTAGTTAGGACTTTGAAAAGATATCTGCACTCCTATGTTCCTTGCAATGTTATTCACAATAATCAAAACATAGGAACAACCCAAATATATGCCATTAGATGAATGCATAAAGAAAATGTGAAAGAAACGTACCACGGAATATTATCCTCAAAAAAAGAAGATCCTACCATTTGCAGTCACAGAGATCAACCTGGGAGAAATTTTAAGTGAAATAGCTCAGTCACAGAAGGACAAACACTGCCTAATTCCTCTTATTTGAGGCATTTAAAATAATCAAAGGCATAGGTTAGTGGTAAAGATTCCTCCTGCCAATGCAGGAGACCCAGGTTGGGTCCCTGGGTAGGGAAAATCCCCTGGAGAAGGAAATGGCAACCCACTCCAGTATTCTTCTCTGGGAAGTCCCATGGCAATCCTGATTGGCTGCAGTCCATGGGGTTACAAAAGAGCTGGACATGACTTAGTGCCTAAACAACAACAACACACACAAAAAATAAAAGAAATAGTAGAATAGTTGTTACCAGGGATGCAGTTGGGAGGATAAGGAAATATAGTTGTTGGGTCAGTATAAAATTAGTTGCACAAGAGAAGTAAATCCCAGAGATCTGCTGTACAAAACAGAACGCCTGCACCATGCTTGTCATTAACAAGAAGGAATTGTGTACTTAAAAATGTAAAGGGTAAAAAAAAATGTAAAGGGTATATCTCATAAATTTTTTTAAATTTTTATTGGCATTAAGGTGCTTCACATTGTTGTGTTAGTTTCTGATATACAGCAAAATGAATCAGCCGTATGTATACGTATATCCCCTCTGTGTCACCACAGAGCATTAAGTAGACTATCCTGTGCTATACAGTACATTCTCAGTAGTAACCTATGTTATACAGGTATCAATAGTATATATGTGTCAATCCCAATCTCCCAATTCATCCCACCCCCGCTTTCCCAGTGGGTGTCATCCATTTGCTCTCTATTTATGTGTCTGTATTTCTGCTCAAATACACTCATCTGCACTATTTTTCTAGATTCCACATGTATGCGTTAATATATGATAATTATTTTTCTCTTTCTGACTTAATGTCACTTTCTCTGAGTCTCTCGATCCATCCACATCTCTGCAAATGTCACAAATGTTTCCTTTTATGGCTGAGTAATATTCCATTGTGTATATGTGCCACATCTTTATCCATTCTTCTGTTGATGGGACATTTAGTTTGTTCCCATGTCCTGACTATTGTAAATAGTGCTGCAATAAACATTGGTATGCATGTACCTTTTGGAATTACAGTTTTCTCTGAGTGTGTGCCCAGGAGTGGGATTGCTGGATCATATGGAAGCTTTGTTTTTAGTTCTTAAAGAAACATTCATAGTGGTCTCCACAGTGTTACATCAATTTTACATTCCCATCAACAGTGTAAGAAGGTCTCATATTAAGTGTTCTTCAGTCAGTTCAGTTCAATCGCTCAATCATGTCCGAATCTTTGCAATCCCACAGACTGCAGAATACCACGCTTCCCTGTCCTTTACCATCTCCTGGAGCTTGCTGAAACTCATGTTCATTAAATCAGTGATGCCATCCAACCATCTCATCCTATGTCAGCCCCTTCTCCTCCTGCCTTCTATCTTTCCCAGCATCAGGGTCTTTTCCAATGAGTTGGCTCTTCTCATCAGGTGGCCGTATTTGGAGCTTCAGCTTCAGCACCAGTCCTTCCAAAGAATATTCAGGGTTGATTTCTTTTAGGATTGACTGGTTTGATCTCCTTGCTGTCCAAGGGACTCTCAAGAGGCTTATCCAACACCACAATTTGAAAGTGTCAATTTTTTGGTAGTCAGCTTTCTTTATAGTCTAACTCTCAAGTCTATACATGACTACTAGAAAAACCATCACTTTGACTATACAGACATCTTTTTGGCAAAGTAATCTCTGCTTTTTAAGACGCTCTCTATCTTTGTCATAGTTTTTCTTCCAGGGAGCAAGTGTCTTTTTATTTCATGGCTGCAATAAAAATCACTGATTTGGAGTGATTTCTTAGGTGGTAAGTGTTCTTACCACATAGAAAAAAAAAAAAAGTCACCAGGAAACTTTGGGCGATGAAGGATACATTTGTTACCTGGGTTGTGGTGATAGCAACACAGCTGTATACCTAACAGAAGCATAAGAGATTAAGAAGAGGTAGCAAGAATACACAGAAGAACTGTACAAAAAAGGCCTTCATGACCTGGATAATCATGATGCTGTGGTCACTCACCGAGAGCCAGACATCCTGGAGTGTGAAGTCAAGCAGGCCTTAGGAAGAATTACTATGAACAAAGCTAATGGAAGTAATGGAATTCCGGCTGAGCTATTTAAAATCCTAAAAGATTTGAAATGCTCTGAAAGTGCTGCACTCAATATGCCAGCAAATTTGGAAAACTCAGCAGTGGCCACAGGACTAGAAAAGGTCAATTTTCATTCCAGTCCCAAAAAAAGGCCATGCCAAAAAATGTTCAAGCTATGCCATACAGTTTCACTCATTTCACATGCTAGCAAGGTAAAATTCTTCAAGCTAGGCATCAACAGTATGTGAACTGAGAATTTCCAGATATATAAGCTGAATTTTTTAAAAGGCAGAGGAATCAGAGATCAAATTGCCAACATCCATGGGATCATAGAAAAAGCAAGCGAATTAAAAAAAAAAAAAAAAATAATTTGGCTTCATTGATTATGTTAAAGCCTTTGACTATGTGGATCACAACAAACTGCAGAACCAGACCACCTTACCTGTATGCAGGTCAAGAAGCAACAGTTAGAACCAGACATGGAACAACAGATTGGTCCAAAAGAGGGAAAGGAGTACAACAAGGCTGTATATTGTCACCTTGCTTATTTAACTTATATCCAGAGTACATCTTGTGAAATGCAGGGATGGATGAATCACAAGCTGGATTCAAGATTGCCAGAGAAATATTAACAACCTCAGATATGTAGATGATACCACTTTAATGGCAGAAAGTGAAGAGGAACTAAACAGCCTTTTGATGAAGGTGAAAGAGTAGAGTGAAAAGCTGGCTTAAAACTCAATGTTGAACAAACAAAAGTCATGGCATCCAGTCCCATCACTTCATGGCAAATGGAAGGGGAAAAAAGTGGAAATAGTGACGAATTTTATTTTCTCGGGCTCCAAAATAACTGCAGACAGTGACTGCAGCCATGAAGTTAAAGATGCTTGCTCCTTGGAAGGAAAGCTATGACAAATCTAGACAGTGTGTTAAAAAACAAAGACATCATTTTGCCAACAAAGGTCCATTTTTGGACAGCAAGAAAATTAAACTAATCAATCCTAAAGGAAGTCAACCCTGAATATTCATTGGAAGGATTGATGCTGAAGTTGAAGCTCCAGTACTTTGGCCACCTGATGTGAGGAGCCGACTCATTGGAAAAGACCCTAATGCTGGGAAAGATTGAAGGCAGGAGGAGAAGGGGACAACAGTCAGATGGTTGGATGGTATCACCGACTCAATGGACATGAGTTTGAACAAACTGGGAGATAGTGAAGGACAGGGAAGCCTGGCGTGCTGCAGTCTGTGGGGTTGCAGAGTCGGACATGACTGAGCAACTGAACAACAAATGAGCTTTCCAGTAGTCATGTATGGATGTAAGAGCTGGACCATAAAGAAGGCTGAGTGCCAAAAAGTTAATGCTTTTGAATTGTGCCAGAGAAGATTCTTGAGAGTCCCTTGGACTGCAAGGAGATCAAACCAGTCAATCCTAAAGGAAACCAACCCTGAATGTTCACTGGAAGGACTGATTCGGAAACTGAAGTTCCAGTAGTTTGGCCACATGATGCGCAGAGCAGGCTCATTAAAAAGACCCTGATGCTGGGAAAGATTGAAGGCAAAAGGAGAAAGGAGTGGCAAAGGATAAGATGGTTGGATGGCATAACCGACTCAATGGACACGAATTTGAGTAAACTCTGGGAGATAGCAGAGGACAGAGGAGCTTGGCCCGCTGTAGTCAGTAGGGTTGCAAAGACTCGGACATGACTTAGTGACTGCCCAACAACAACAGAATACCTTAATGAGGCACAATTATGACACCAATTCTACCTCAGTAAAGCTGGGGGAATTGAAAGAAGTGAGGGAGGGTCAGTGAGCAGAGGGAACAGGGTGGGGGTGTGCTTTTCTAGTTTTCCCTTTTTCTTTCTATAAAAAGAGCCTGGTGACAAGAAAATCTAGCCCCAAGAAAGATGTGGCCCATGCTCATCACACAGTGTTCCAGTCACTAGGGTCGTGTAGCAAATTGCCCCCAAATTCAATGGTGTAAAACAGCCATTTATCGTGTTCTAAAGTTCTGTGGGTCAGGATTTTGGACAGGGCATGGTAGGGATGGTTTGTCTTCCCTCCACAGTGTGGGGGCCTCAGCTGGAAGATTCCAAGGCTGGCGCTGGTATCATCAGAAGACATGGTCACTCACATGCCTGCTGTTTGTTCATGCTGGCTGCTGGCTGGGGGGCCTTGGTTCCTTTTGGTCTGGACCTCTCCATGTGGCCTCATTACAGAGATTAGCTTGGGCTTCCTCACAGCATGGTAATAGCTGGGCTCACAGGGTGAGCATCACAAGAGATATCCAGGTGGAAACCCTGTCGCTTTTTGGGAGACTTTGGAAGTCACCCTGCATCCCTTGGCTGCATGTTATTCATTGAGACACAAGCTTCTGCCTAGGTTCAAAGAAAGGGAAACTCGACTCAGCTTCTCTGTGGGGAGTGGCAGGATTCGGAAGAGCATATATGTGTGTGTGTGTTATTTGACATATATATATCTATATATACACTTAAGTATGTATATATATATTTGCACATGTGCATACTAAGTCACTTCAGTCATGTCCGACTCTTTGCGACCCTATGGACTGTAGCCCACCAGGCTCCTTTGTCCATGGGATTCTCCAGGCAAGAATACTGGAGTGGGTTGCCATTTCTTTTTCCAGGGGATCAAACCCAGGTCTGTTATGCCTCCTGCATTGACAAGCAAGTTCTTTACCACAAGCACCAGCTGGGAAGCCCATGTATACACACACACACACACACACACACACACACACACATATATATGTATACATATATTTTGAATCACTTTGATGTACGCCTGAAACTAACACAGCACTGTAAATCAACTATACTTGGATTAAAAAAAAAAACCAGAACAACAATTTGCTTAGGGGCAGAGAATTGGCAAGAAGGAATGGATAACAAAGAAACATAAAGAAACTTATGGGTGATCACTAGACTCATTTTGACTGTTGGATGTATACAAAAATTAAAATTTTTATATGTGGAAAAAAATTATGAAAGACTCCTAATTAAAATGTGATGAAATTTTTATAAGATACTGAACTGATCCAGCCCATAGTATATTGAATTTAACTGAAATTAGTTGCTTCTCTAAGGAGTTACTGAGAAGCAGTGGATAGTGTGGGAGATGGCTTAGTTTCCAAGGCATCCACCTCCTGGGGTTCCATCCATTCCACTGTATTCAGCAGAAAGATAACGTAGAGTTGGCTTGCGGGCTTCAATAAAAGAACATTTACTTTCAAATCTTCCCAAATGCATGCACATCATTTCTCTCCTTTGAGTCCTCCTCCGATACCCTTTTTTTTTTTTTTTTTTCCAATATTTCAAGTTATCTTTTTAAACGTTTGGTGTCAGGGTTTCATTTTGCACCCAGGTTACTTGGGGAGCCTCCTTTGCCAGAAGTCAGCAAGGGAGAGGCAAACTCTCATTTCCTCTGAATCAATCCAAGAAGGAGAGAGATGGCTTAGGGGCCACCCAGGGTCAGGCCATGTGGCGGAGGTTGTCAGCAAAGTGGAAGCAGGAAACTGGTGTGGGAAGATGAGTGTTGGTCCACAGCTGAGGCCAGCCCACAGGGTATATTAGACAGCAAGCCTTGGGGACTTCCCTGATGTGGTTAAGAATCGTCTTTCCAATGCAGAGGATGTGGGTTCAATCCCTGGTTTGGAAACTAAGATCCCACATGCTATGGGACAACTAAGCACATGCACCACAGCTACTGAGTTCACACGTTGCTAGAGAGAAGCCTGTGACGAAAAATCTCACCTGCCACAACCAAGATCCCTCGCGCCACCACCGAGACTGTGCTCAGGGGCTAAGTTGTGTCTGTCTCTTTGTGACCCCATAGACTGTAGCCCACCAAGTTCCTCTCTCCATGGAATTTTCCAGGCAAGAATACTGGAGTGCATTGCCATTTCCTTCTCCAGGGGACCTTCCTGACCCAGAGACAACCTGCATCTCCTGCACTGCAGGCAGATTTTTTACCACTGAGCCATTGGGGAAACCAAAACTCAACTGTACGTCAATGTTTTTAAAAAGTCTCTATAACTGAAGCAATTTGGTACTGATGAGTGGATGAAAAGATAGACCAATGGGATGGAATACAAAATCCAGACATAGACCCAGTTGTGTATAGAAATTTCAATTTTGATAAAGTTGGCATCAGGAATGGGTGGGTGAAACAAGTGTTTACCCATAAATTGTACTAGGAAAACTGAAAATTAAAGCTAGACAAGGGACTGTTTCTCACTTATTAGACTGGCAAAGACCCAAAGTTTGACATCAAAATCTGTCAGTGAGGCTGTAGAGAAACAGACACTCTTATACATTGCCGGTGGAAATGTGAAATGGACAACCATGATGGAGGGAAATTTGCAATATCTAGCAAAATCACATATGCACTCTTATACATTGCCAGTGGAAATGTGAAATGGACAACACTGATGGAGGAAAATTTGCAATATCTAGCAAAATCACCGGAGAAGGCAATAGCAAGCCACTCCAGTACTCTTGCCTAGAAAATCCCATGGATGGAGGAGCCTGGTAGGCTGCAGCCCATGGGGTCGCTAGAAGTCGGATGCGACTGAGCTACTTCACTTTCACTTTTTGCTTTCACACAATGGAGAAGGAAATGGCAACCCACTCCAGTGTTCTTGCCTGGAGAATCCCAGGGACGGGGGAGCCTGTTGGGCTCCTGTCTATGGGGTCGCACAGAGTCGGACACGACTGAAGCGACTTAGCAGCAGCAGCAGCATTTTTTTTTTTTTTTTTTCCAATATTTCAAGTTATCTTTTTAAACGTTTGGTGTCAGGGTTTCATTTTGCACCCAGGTTACTTGGGGAGCCTCCTTTGCCAGAAGTCAGCAAGGGAGAGGCAAACTCTCATTTCCTCTGAATCAATCCAAGAAGGAGAGAGATGGCTTAGGGGCCACCCAGGGTCAGGCCATGTGGCGGAGGTTGTCAGCAAAGTGGAAGCAGGAAACTGGTGTGGGAAGATGAGTGTTGGTCCACAGCTGAGGCCAGCCCACAGGGTATATTAGACAGCAAGCCTTGGGGACTTCCCTGATGTGGTTAAGAATCGTCTTTCCAATGCAGAGGATGTGGGTTCAATCCCTGGTTTGGAAACTAAGATCCCACATGCTATGGGACAACTAAGCACATGCACCACAGCTACTGAGTTCACACGTTGCTAGAGAGAAGCCTGTGACGAAAAATCTCACCTGCCACAACCAAGATCCCTCGCGCCACCACCGAGACTGTGCTCAGGGGCTAAGTTGTGTCTGTCTCTTTGTGACCCCATAGACTGTAGCCCACCAAGTTCCTCTCTCCATGGAATTTTCCAGGCAAGAATACTGGAGTGCATTGCCATTTCCTTCTCCAGGGGACCTTCCTGACCCAGAGACAACCTGCATCTCCTGCACTGCAGGCAGATTTTTTACCACTGAGCCATTGGGGAAACCAAAACTCAACTGTACGTCAATGTTTTTAAAAAGTCTCTATAACTGAAGCAATTTGGTACTGATGAGTGGATGAAAAGATAGACCAATGGGATGGAATACAAAATCCAGACATAGACCCAGTTGTGTATAGAAATTTCAATTTTGATAAAGTTGGCATCAGGAATGGGTGGGTGAAACAAGTGTTTACCCATAAATTGTACTAGGAAAACTGAAAATTAAAGCTAGACAAGGGACTGTTTCTCACTTATTAGACTGGCAAAGACCCAAAGTTTGACATCAAAATCTGTCAGTGAGGCTGTAGAGAAACAGACACTCTTATACATTGCCGGTGGAAATGTGAAATGGACAACCCTGATGGAGGGAAATTTGCAATATCTAGCAAAATCACATATGCACTCTTATACATTGCCAGTGGAAATGTGAAATGGACAACACTGATGGAGGAAAATTTGCAATATCTAACAAAATCACATATGCATTTACCCCTTTGACAAACACATCTCATTTCCAGGTATCTATCTTAGACACAATACAAACAGGCATATGCAGGGGCTTCCCTAGTCATCCAGTGGTTAAGATTCCACCTTCCAAGGCAGGGGATGCAGATTCAACTCCTGGTCAGGAAACTAAGATTCTGCATGCTGCTGGGAAACTAAGTCTGTGCACCACAACTAAAGAAGCCCTTGTGCTCTTGAGCCCATGCTCTGCAACAAGAGAAGCCACTTCAATGCAAAGCCCTTGTGCCAGAACTAGAGAGTAGCCCCTGCTCGCCACAACTAGAGAAGACCAGTGTGCAGCCATGAAGACCCAGTGCAGCCAAAATAAATGAAAGTATATGCAGAAAACTATCAATAGCAGCACTATTCATGATATCAAAGAATTGGAAATTATCCAAATATCTCCATGTGAAAAAATTGTGTGTGTGGAGGCAGACGCTTTAACCTCTGAACCACCAGGGAAGCCCTATATATATATATATATATATATATATATAAAGTTTCTCTTTTTAGGAGATTGTAGCTGATAAACAAGGAAGGAATGACAAAATCAAAATATCACCGTTTCATGTTGCTGTTGTTCAGTAGCTTAGCTGTGTCCAACTCTTTGCAACCCCATGGACTGCAGCACACCAGGCCTCCCTCCTTCCCCATCTCCTGGAGCTCACGCAAACTCATGTCAATCAAGTCAGTGATGCCATCCAACCATCTCATCCTTTGTAACCCCCTTCTCCTCATGCCTTCAATCTTTCCCAGCATCAGGGTCTTTTCCAATGAGTCAGTTCTTTGCATCAGGTCGCCGAAGTGTTGGAGTTCTAGCTTCAGCATCTGGTGGTCCAGTGGTTAAGATTCTGCACTTCCACTGCAGGGGCAAAGGTTCAATCCCTAGCCAGGGAACTAAAACCCCACATGCCACACAGCTCAGCCAGAAATTAAATTAAAAATTTACAAAACACAACTCGTGTTATTTTAAGCACAGTTTGTAACAATTTGTCATGGCAGTGGTAGAAATAAATTCAGGCATGTACAGAGTACGGGCTGGGGCTGAGACATGGTAGCCAGACCTACCATCGAATGTCCATGTGCTCTTGGACCCCTTCCACACAACATGGGGTGATCTCTTAGCCCTTCCTGCTCTGATGCTCTGTTTAACACAAGTACCTAACTGGCCTGAATTTTGTAGGTAAAAGAGTTTTTCCCCTGCTGCAAAGCACAGGGTCCCTTGGAGGTTCTTCAAAAGTTGTCAGACTACCATATGACCCAGCAATTCCATCTCTGGGCATACTTCTTAAGGAAATGAAAGCATTATGTGGACAAGATTTGTGCACCCTCTTATTCACAGCAGCATTATTTACAATAGTTAAAACATGGCAAAAACCATCAACAGATGAATGGATAAAGATGTGGGATACACACACACACACATATACACAATGGGATATCACTCAGCCATAAAGCAGAATAAAATAAAGTCACTTGCAGTTACATGGATGGACCTAGAAATAATCGTACTAGATGAAGTAAATCCGACAGAGAAAGACAAGTACCATATGGTATCACTTCTATGTGGAATCTAAAAAAAAAATGACACAAATGAACTTATTTACAAAACAGACCCACAGACTTCAAAAACAAACTTATGCTACCAAAGAGGAAAAGTTGGGGGTGGGATAAATTGGACGTTTGGGATTGATATATATACACTACTATATTTAAAATAGATAACAGTCAATTCAGTTGCTCAGTCATGTCCGACTCTTTGCAACCCCATGAATTGCAGCACATCAGGCCTCCCTGTCCATCACCAACGCCCGGAGTTCACCCAAACTCATGTCCATCGAGTTGGTGATGCCATCCAGCCATCTCATCCTCTGTCATCCGCTTCTCCTGCCCCCAATCCCTCGCAGCATCAGGGTCTTTTCCAATGAGTCAACTCTTCGCATGAGGTGGCCAAAGTATTGGAGTTTCAGCTTTAGATAACCTACAAGGACCTATTATATAGCACAGGGAACTCTACTTGATATTCTGTAGTAACCTAAATGGGAAAAGAATCTGAATATATATATATATATACACTGTCTCTTATACACATCTAGATGTGTATAAGAGACAGTAGGTATATTTACATTGTTGTTTAAAAAAAACCTTGAAAATAAAAACTTAAACCCAATAAACAACTGCCCTTCCCTCTACTCCTAGACCCAAGTAACCACCATTATAGTTTGTTTCTATGAATTTGACAATTTTAGATACCCCATATAAGCGGAATCGCTATTTTTTCTAGTTTTATTGAGAAATAGTTGACATGAATCACTGTGTAGATTTAAGGTGTATAGCACGACACAATATATGATGTACATATATTGTGCATAGGTGGGAATTGGGGATTGGGTGAAACGGATGGTCCAAAGGTACAAACTTCCACTTATAAGTCCTGGAGATGTAATGTACAGCATAGTGACTACAGTTAACAAGACTGTATCTTATATTTGAAAGTTGCTAAGAGAGTAGATCTTAAAAGCTCTCATCACAAGAAAACCAATTCTATAGCTATGTGAGGTGATGAATGCTAATTAAACTTATTGTGATGATCAGATTTGCAATATCTACATGCATCAAATTGTTACACTGTATACCTGAAGCTGATACAGTGTTATAAGTCAATTATACCTCAATAAGCTGGAGAAAATAAAATAAAAGATTGTATAAAACACAGACCCCTGGCCTCTTTTATCAGATGGCTGTTAGGGTGGCGGTGGGTGAGGGGACACCCAAGGGGCAAGACCAGTGATGCTGGCGAGCTCTGACTGCATGTGCCTGGTTGTGCTTTGGTTTCCTACAGCTACGTTTCAGCCTGTGCTCGTGGACACTTTGCTGGCTGCCCCACACTCTGCTGGCAGCATGCAGAAGCTGGGGAGGCTAGGTTTCCACTGGGCAAGCAGAACCCCCCAAAGAGGCCTGCTGCAGCCTCTCTGCCTCCTCTCAGGACCCTCCCAGGGCCCTTCCTGGGCACCTAGTGAGGGGGGCCCTGGCATGAGGATGGCTCTCTGCTGGGTGCTGTGGGGCCTTCCTGGCCCAGATGCTGCCGCCCTGCTCTGCTCTGCACGCCAGAGCTGGCGGCCCCCACCCTCGTGCTTTGATCTGGTGGCAGACAGGCCCTGGGGTGCTCCCTGTCTGTTCCTGTCGCTGGGGCTGAGCCAAGGTGGAATGTGGGAGGCCTGTGTGCTTTAGGGCTCCCCACCCTGCCTGAGCTGCACAGCCCATCCTAAGGTGGCCCTGTCCCAGAAACCCAGAGCCACACTCGGCCAAGTTCATCTGGGCCTCAGTTTCCGCATCTGTCACACAGAGACAGTAAATAACACTTTCCTATGAGTTGTTCTGATGATAGAATCAGAAATTTTCTAATGAGCTCTTAATATGCCAGGGCCTGTTCAATAGATCTTAAGTGTTTGATTATTAACTATAGCCTCATAAACCATGATGGAGTCGGTGTGAGGCTTGTAGCAGTTCACTTCTGCCCGTGGGCCCCTGTTTCCACGTCTAGAATGAAGGAGTTGGATGGGATTGTCTCTGTGGCGGTGCCTGCTTCCCCGCCCTGCTCCTGGTCTGGTGGGCAGGCATCCAGCACAGGCTGAGGCTCGGAGGAAGCTTGGAGGAGACAGCAGCACCTGGGGGCCTGGCTCCTGGTCCCCTGCCTACTGCCCGGGGAACCTCATGTAAAAGACGGGACTGGCAGAAGGTGAGACCCTCCCGTGCCTGCCCCTGCCTGTCTTCCCAAAGCACGCTACAGACCCGCCCAGATGGTGTGTCTGGGGGAGAGATGCTGGCTGTCCTAATGTGTAGAAAGAACAAGGCTTGGTGAGTCAGAGTCAGCCTTCACCCCAGCCCCCCTCGCCCTACCCCCATTGTCTCTAAAATCCCAGCTTTCCAGGGGTTGGGTTCCACCACCCTGTCATGAACCATAAGGCTCCCCCTGGGTGTGGTTTTCCTCCAAAATTTGAGTACCGGGTCTGGCCATAGTGGACGGTGGTGTATCAGATCTCAGGGAAGATGCTGAGGACCAAGGAGCCCCATCATCTCTGGGTCCTGTGTGATGATCCAGACGCCAAAGTTGTGTTCACAGACTTGGTGACCAGGAAGGCTTTGGGAGTCGGGGAGGGGCTTGGTGACATGTCAGCACATCCCATCACCCTTCCCATTTTGGGCACTACCCGCTCAGCCCTAGATCTAGCTGCCAGCACCCCTGTCTTTTGGCTTGTGAGGGGAGGTTCTGTCTGGACACTGGGGGCCACTCTGTCTGCACAGCAGCAGGAACCCCCAGGAACTGGGTCCCTTGAGAGCAGCCTCTGTCATGGGTAAATGGGAGCTGGGGGACAAGCCGCTCAGCATCCACCCCACTGGGGGGTCCCCACTGTCTCCCAAGGCCCTGTGGGATAACCAGCTGCCCACGGTTGAAAACTGCTGGATGGTAAGCTCTATATCGGCTTCCTTCCTTCCCGTTTCTCTTCTCCACCTCTGTTACAAGCTGACTTGCATCTCTCCCCACCAAAACTCATACGTTAAAGTTCCCACCCCCAGTCCCCCAGAATGGGACCTTATTTGGAACAGGGTTGCTGCAGCTGTAGTTAGTTAAGATGAGGTCATTTGGATGGCCCCTAATCCAATATGACTATGTCTTTATTGGTGTTCAGTCACTCAGCCGTGTCCAACTCTTTGCAATCCCAGAGACTGCAGCATGCCAGTCTTCCCTGTCCATCACCAACTCCCAGAGCTTGCTCAAACTCATGTCTATTGAGTCGGTGATGCCATCCAACCATCTCATCCTCTGTCGTCCCCTTCTCCTCCTGCCTTCAATTTTGCCCTGAATCAGGGTCTTTTCCAGTGAGTCAGTTCTTCGCATCAGGTGGCCAAAGTATTGGAGCTTCAGCTTCAGCATGAATATTCAGGGATTGATTTCCTTTAGGATTGACTGGTTTTATCTCCTTGCTGTCCAAGGGACTCTCAAGAGTTTTCTCCAACACCACAGTTCAAAAGCACCAATTCTTCGGTGCTCAACCATCTTTTTGGTCGAGCTCTCACATCCATACCTGACTACTGGAAAAACCATGGTTTGACTATATGAACCTTTGTTGGCAAAGTGATGTCTCTGCTTTTTAATACTCTGTCTAAGTTTGTCATAGCTTTTCTTCCAAGGAGAAGCATCTTTTAATTTCGTGGCTGCAGTCACCATCTGCAGTGATTTTGAAGACCAAGAAAATAAAGTCTGTCACTATTTCCATTATCTTTATACAAAGGGAGAATTTGGACAGAGTATTTGGACATGCAGGAGAAACAACACGCATGGACAAAGGCAGAGATCAGGGTGATGCTCCCACAAGCCAAGGAATGCCATAGACAGCCAGCAAACCACCTGAAGCTAGATCTTGGAAGGAACCAAACCTGCCTACACCTTGATTTTGGACTTCTGGCCTCCAAAACTATGTGGCCATAAATTTCTGTTGTTTAAACCACCCAGACTGTGGTGCTTTGTTGTGGCAGCACCAGCACACTAATACTCCCCCCATGCTGGTATTTTGTAGACCTGCCAGATAAAGTATTTGCACTCTGTTTCATCTCAGGGTCAGAAATTCAAGCTAAGGGACAGGGGAGAGCAGGGGAGGCTGGTCTCTTATGGCAGGAGGAGGCCAAGGGGAGGACATAAAAATGACCCTGGGAACTTGAACCGGGATCTGGGGATGCTCTGGGTGATGCTGCATGTAGTCATGTAGAGGATGTGAGGGTGGGTAATGGGGGTTCCTGTTGTCCAGCAACTGCTCATGCCAAATCCTTCCTTAGCAACCTGGCTGAAGGAGGGAGGGATGCCAGACACCTGCCTGGACTGGGGCAGGAGGAGGGCTGGGTGGTTAGCGTGGGTGCAAAGCAGGAGCCCCCAGGAGCTTCCTGTAAAGAAAGCTGTCTTTCTGAACACCAGGAGTAAGTGGCCAACATGCCAGCCTCAAACAGGCTCCCTGAGACAGTTACTGTTAATAAGACAGAAACCACTAGCAAATACACAGGGAAGAAAATCTCATAGTGGAGTCATGGGAAAAAACCAATTTGGTTTTTGTTAAAATTTTAATGTTAATTTTGGAGAAGCTAACTGTTTGCTGAAAGGGGAATGATTTAGTCCACATGAGTCCTCTTTGTGACTTGCCTGAGGTCCTAACTCAGGCCATCCCCTGCTCTTGAATCCTAGTCCCTATTCCTCGTTGGACCATGTGGCTCTGGTTATGGGCATATGTGACTTGCCTGTCCTGGTTGTTATTGCGAGCTAATGTTCCAAGTAAAAGTCAGGCCAGGAGGAAGGTGTGAAGGCTGGGCTGTGCCAAACTCAAGACTCCATAACGTGGGCTTCAGTTTCCCTCCTCTCCAAATGGAGGGGAAGAGCATCACAAAGCTTTTTGCTCACCCACTCTGGAGGCAGCTGGTTGTGGGGGAGCCTCCCGGGCCTCTCTCCAAGAGGCTGCTGGCTCACGTCATGGANTGGGCTGTGCCAAACTCAAGACTCCATAACGTGGGCTTCAGTTTCCCTCCTCTCCAAATGGAGGGGAAGAGCATCACAAAGCTTTTTGCTCACCCACTCTGGAGGCAGCTGGTTGTGGGGGAGCCTCCCGGGCCTCTCTCCAAGATGCTGCTGGCTCACGTCATGGACGGCAAGATTGGGGTGGGCCCTGAGGGTGGCGTGTCGGTGGGAGGGCGACGTGGGGGGCGAAGGTTGTGGGTTCTGGGCACTGGGAAGGGTTCCTGATGGTTTGGGTGGAACTTGAAATTCTGCCATTTTCCTTCTTATCTCACCATCGAAAGGAAATCAGACAAGAGAACGTGAGCTCATCTAATAGGAGTCTTTTTTTTTTTTTTGCCCTCCTGTTCCCGTTAATTAAATCTTCTCCCTTCTGTTGATCATCTTCAGAAACTCTCTGAAAGGTCTTTCTAGACTGATGGCCCAGCTGACTGGGCCACCAAGCGTGTGTCTAGGGCGTTCCCTACAGGGCCACAGGACTGCTGACTAGCCTCCAGCACCACTTGGCTTGGATTTGAAACTCAAATCTGTGATTATCCAGCTGTGTTGCTGTCAGTCAGCAGGGTACTTAGCCAGTCTGAGCCTTAATTTTCCCATCTGTAAAATAGGACCAGTGGCAGACCCACGTATCCAATACCTACCTGACATCACTCCTTGGAGTTGTACAGCAGCCTCAGAGGCAACCTGTCTGAACCTGAACTTGTCACCTTTTTCTCCAACCTGCTCCTCTTTCGGCATTTACTACCTCATCTAGTGGCCTACCCTAAGCCAAGCCCCACACCTGAAGGACCTGTGCAGAAAGCTGTAAAACTAGCTCCTGTGTCAATTCCTCCAGGAAGCCTGTCTGGATCACTCTTCTTCTCCCAGTGGATTAAATAACCTTCCAACAGAGTTCCATGGCATCATGTGTGTGTCTCTTTAACATATTCGACATATTATTTTTTAATTATCTGTCAGTGCATCTGTCTTACTAAATTATGAGTCTGTTAAGGGCAGGGAGAACAGTTTGATCTTCTTGGAATCCCTAGAACTTAGTAGAGGTCCTACTTGGGATGGTTGGGAGAGTCTAACCTCTACTATCTTAATCACTCACTTTTCCTTCAACCCAAAATAATCAAGAAATTCAAATTAAACAGTGTGCTTGCTTCAAGATGGATCCCCTAGCCACAGCCTTGGACCAGACTGCAGTTCTGGAATCTTGCAGTGTGAAGCCAATGCTCCCACCCAGGGTCTAGTATGCAGTAGGAGCTCAACAAGTAGACACTCCAATTATTAGTGGATCCAAGAGCTCCCTTGATGCCCTTTCTTTCCTCCTTTCTTCACATTCAATTAATTCCCATGTCCTTCACCCTCTCCCTTCTAAGCGTATCTCTTATTTTGACATCCTTCTGTCTGCCGGGCAGTGTGTCGGTCCAGGGCCACACCATCAGTGTCAGAGCCAGTGGCTCCACACCCCACTGCCCTCCAGCCATTGAAAGTGCTGTGGTCCTCTCAGAGGACCAGGTTCCCATCAGGGCATCCATCCCTGCTGTCAAACCCTGCTCTGTCCTCTTCATCTAACCAGCCCTGTTGTTCCCAAGAGCCCCGTGTCCTCTGTCCCCACCACACCCCCACCTTAGACTCCCCTCCTGTACGCTAATCTCTCTCTGCTTCATCACCTGTGATACACAGTCATGCACTAACCTCAGTTCTGTGTCTTCCTCAAACAAAGACAGGACCAAGGTCCCAGCATCCACCACCTAGTAGGTCTTCAGCTCATGTTTGTTCTCTTTTCACATCACTTTTCTCTTGACTCCTAGGCCTATTTAGTGAAGGACCCACTGAGAAAGTCATTTTGTTTCATAATGTTTATTTTTCCATCTTAAGATATGTTTTCTACCAATAAGAGCCAAAATTATGCTTGGATAGATCTCTTAAGATAATTTACTGAGACTTATTGGTTTCGAGATTTTTAAAGACAAATGGTAAAAGACCATCAATGCTGATCTTGTGGACTGTGCTTGAACTAAACATGCATTCTTAAAAAAGAAAATCTTAGCAAGTCATGTACATGCTGTCCTCTGTATACTCATACATCTCATTGGAGGATCCTGCATGGCCCTTCCCAGATAACACCTCACAGGCCTGCTAAGGCATTTCCATCTGCTTTTTCTGTGTGCAGGAGTGACCAGAGAGACCTGTGTGGACCTGTCGTCCCCTGGCTGTTTACAGATACCCCATAACACTCCCCTAAACCATCTTCCTCCTGCCCTTTGCACCAGAGAAGGACCTCCTAGATATGACTTCCCCCTCCAGAGGGAGCCTGAGATGGGCAGGGAACTCAGCCTCAAAGGGACACCCAGGGCTCTCAGAAGAAGGAACCTGTAGAGAGGAGACCCTCAACCCATTACTCTGTCCCCGGATGCACTTCTTCGTTGGCGGTGACTATATTGACTCCTATTTTGCAACTGCCTCTCAGTTTCCATTCAAAGATGGCAGTCTCTCAGTTAGAAATAAAGCGTTAGGGGGTTCCCCTGGTGGCTCAGACAGTAAAGAATCTCCCTGCAATGCAGAAGACTGCCTCTCCTCACAGTTAGAAATCTGTTTCTTATTTCAAGAAATAAATGCTTGTTCTCTTGGATCAGACTGCAGTTCTGGAATCTTCCAGTGTGAAACCTGTGCTCCCACCCAGGGTCTAGTGTGCAGTAGGAGCTCAATAAGTAGACACTCCAAGTATTAGTGGATCCAAGAGCTATTTTATTTCTTTTATTTCAAGAAATAAAAAGGGATCCCTGCGAAGGGGGTTTTCTGAGTTGGCCATAGTCCTCCCTGGGCACTGACTCCTTCTGTTGCTCGCCCAGGGTGCTCCCCAACCAGCAGCATCTGCAGAGCCTGGGAACTCATCAGGAATGCAAATTCTCAGGTCCCACCCCAGGCCTGCTGAGTCAGAGTCTCTAGGGGTGGGGCCCAGCCAGCCTCGAAAGAGACTCTGTTCATCTTCAAATGTGAGAAGCACTGAACTAATTTCTAGCTCCAAGAAGTCTTCAGAGGAACCACTTAGTTCTAAAAGATCCCATGAGGATTCAGTCAGGGACCAATGATGGTTTACTTTCTGTTTAATTCAAGCCTTAACCATCCGAATCCCCTGGAGGGCTTGTTAAAGCACAGCTTGCTGGGCTCCACCCAGAGCTTCTGATTCAGTCCATCTGGGGTGGGGCCTGAGCATATGCATTCCAAGGTCTCTAGTGTCAGTGATGACATGATACTTGTCTGGGGACCACATTTTGAAAACCATTGTCTTCAGTAATTTCCAAAAGAAACCCATGACTGACTAACAGATAACATAGGTCTTATGTACTCAGCATAAAATCAATATCATACTCGTTGATACCTCTTCTTAGAGAGTTATTTTTAACCATTTTTTTTAAATTGCAATATAGTTGATTTAATGTTGTGTCAGTTTAATGTGCACAGCAAAGTGATTCAGTTATACATATATATTATTTTTCAAATTCTTTTTCATTCAGTTCAATCAGTTCAGTTGCTCAGTCGTGTCTGACTCTTTGCAACCCCATGAATCGCAGCACACCAGGCCTCCCTGTCCATCACCAACTCCCAGAGTTCACTCAGACTCTCATCCATCGAGTCAGTGATGCCATCCAGACACCTCATCCTCTGTCGTCCCCTTCTCCTCCTGCCCCCAATCCCTCCAAGCATCAGAGTCTTTTCCAATGAGTCAACTCTTCGCATGAGGTGGCCAAAGTACTGGACTTTCAGCTTCAGCATCATTCCCTCCAAAGATATCCCAGGGCTGATCTCCTTCAGAATGGACTGGTTGGATCTCCTTGCAGTTCAAGGGACTCTCAAGAGTCTTCTCCAATACCATAGTTCAAAAGCATCAATTCTTCAGCGCTCAGCTTTCTTCACAGTCCAACTCTCACATCCATACATGACCACTGGAAAAACCATAGCCTTGACTAGACGGATCTTTGTTGGCAAAGTAATGTCTCTACTTTTCAATATGCTATCTAGGTTGGTCATAACTTTTCTTCCAAGGAGTAAGCGTCTTTTAATTTCATGACTGCAGTCACCATCTGCAGTGATCTTGGAGCCCCCCAAAATAAAGTCTGACACTGTTTCCACTGTTTCCCCATCTATTTCCCATGAAGTGATGGGACCGGATGCCATGATCTTTCGTTGCAGGTAGATTCTTTACCATCTGAGCCACCAGGGAAGCTGTGAACATGGGGGTGCGTGTATTTCTTCTAATTGGAGTTCTCTATGGATACATGTCCAGGAGTGGGCTTGCTGGTTCACGTGGCAATTCTATTTTTCAGTTTTCTTAGGAGCCTCTGTACTGTTCTCCATAGTGGCTGCAGCAATTTACATTCCTACCATGTAGGAGGGGTCCATTTCTCTTTTTAAATTTTTGTATTTAAAATAAGTTCAAAGACTTTTAGGGGCAATAGCTCACTGTGCCACAGCTTCCTCATCTGTAAAATGGGCAAATCGCAGGACCTACCGCAAGGGATGATTATAAGGGTTAAATGAAGGAGTCACACACCGTGCCCAGCCAGAGCCTGGCACACAGTCTTCTCCTTTCTAAAAAAAAATCACCTATTATGTGTATGAGCTAGTGGTTGTGTTGGACTAAGAAATCACTGCCATAACTCCTGCAAATCCCAAATCCTATGAAGTGCATAAATGCAAATGCAATGAGAGTGAATTGCATTCTGTGGGGGCAGAAGCCCACCTGCCTTCAGCCATCCTGGCCTTGACTGGGATCTGGAATCCCCTCCACGGACAAACAACCAGAAAGGGTGATGCTGAAACAGTTGCTTAGTTCATTTTCTTTTCTTACTGCATTTCGGATTATGAACGTGATATGCACTCCATGGTAAAACATTCGCATTACAGACCTCTCCCCTCCTTCAGCATCGCTGGTGGTGTGGGTTACATATCCTCCTCTGTCTGGGAATGTGGAGTGTATAGGGTCAGTATCCTTCATGTTTCCCTTCGGGGCAAGTTCGATAGTAACACCAATCCAAGATCACTGGCACTGATTGGAGTTGGTGGTTCCAGTGACTTTTATGGCATAAAAAGGATCTGCTCCCCACATTTTCCCTGAACACAGGACATCCTGATACTGAATCAGGATGGGGAAGCCTAACCCAAGGCGACTGAGTAGATCACCACAACAAGGGCTCTGTAGTCAGAAGCTAAGTGTCCGTTTCCCACCCCCAGCCCCTCCTCAGGAGAAGAGAGCCATCTGCTGTGTTTCAGGGACTAAAGCTCCTCTGCTGTCTTGAGTTACCTTCCCCGATCGATGCCTGAGTGTTGTCTTCTCACGTCTGCCCTCCGAGTCAACCTACAGAGGCCCCGCACAGTGCAGAGAGGCAAGTCCAGGGGTCACAGATGTCATCGCCCTTGGCAGCAGAGACCAGCGCCTTCTCAGGACGCGGCCAAGCATCGCCCCCCAACAGTTCCTGGAGCCTTTCCAGCCCACTTCTGCCTCGGCTTCAGGATGCTTCTGAGCATTTTCCCTTCATAAGAGAGGGTGGGGATCATTTTTACAGCTACACACTAGCAATTCCACATTTCGCCCTGTCATCCCCGTTTACAAGGTTTGGAAGGCCTCACTCCTTCTCTCAGGACTAGGGGTCCTAGACAATTCCAGCAGCCCCCACCCTCTTCTATGGCCTGGGTCCCCCCACCAGTACCCAGCAAGGACCCTGACTTTTTTGGCAGGGTCAAGTGAGCCGCCTTGGCGCCTTTTCACCTCCTTTCTCAGGGCTGGGCATCTTCTCATCTCTCCCCATTTCCTCCTTCCAGAGTCTGCTGAATGTCCCTCCTGGAAACCACTCCCTCCCTTATAACCCCACAGCCCATCAACTCCCCTTCACATCCTAGAACAACTCATTATTTCAAATACATATAGACGTAAACCGTATGATACTATATTGTTCTGAAAGGTGCTTTTTCCCTTCAACATTTTTTAGACTTCTTGTCCTAAGAAGGTCCCCATACCCCACAGTGATGCACACGATATGCTGGGCCCTTCTGTTGATGCGCGGACTGTTTTCTCGAGATGGAAAGTGTCACAAAGAACATCTGGGGCATAGATCTTTGCACAGAGTGTGAAAATCGCTTGGGATGTAAAGCTCAGTGTAGAATGGCTGGGACGAGTGGCAAATGTTGCAAAGTAATTCCAAAGGGCTTTTCTACTTCCACCAACAATGAATTGGCCCTCCTTACTCCTAAGGCCCATTGGGACTGGACGCTGGCCCATCCTTTTGGAAGCACTGTTGGGCGGCATCTCCCAGTGGCCAGGCTTCCCGGCGCTTTTCTCCTGCTCCCACTAGTTGGTTGCTCAGACTTCCAAGGTCCAGAATGCCTTTGGGGGCGGGGGGCGGGGGGCGGGCTGGGCGACATCTGAGATGCGGATTAGAACAGGAACCCAAAGCTTTGAGTATTTAATGAAAAAAGCCTTTGTTTTGCTGATCGATTGACCTGCTGGGGTTTTGACATGCTTTTCGGTTTGGTTTTGTCATTTCTGTGGTTTTGGAAGTGACAGGTGTCCAGAGAGAATGCGCATGTGAATCCGCTGGTGGGTGAGAGGATGTGGCTGGTGAGGAACCTGGGGGAACGGTAACAATGACTTTAGGCCAAAGCAGTTGATTTCAGGTCTTATTTCCCCACCTTTGCACACTCACCCATTAATCAAGATAGGTGTTCATTTCATAAAATAATTACGAAGTGCTTTCCATACATCAGGCACTGGGCCGGGCTTGCAGTGCGGAGTCCTTAAACTCATACAGGTGTGTGCTGGGTGGGGGAGGGAGTGTGCCTACCGGAGACCCCAAAGTAGGAAGGACCACAGTGGGGAGAGAGAAATGAGGCTAGAAGATAGGCAGGGCCCGGACCCCACAGGTGTTTAAATGAACCCCAAGAGCAATGGGAGGCCCCCAAAGAATTTTAAGCATGAAACAAACAGGATTTAATATGTGATATTTAAGGACATGAGGACCCAGGTGACTCCAGGCGACCCCAGGCTTGGCATCATTGACCTTGGGCAGCGGACTCACTGTTTCCTTTCCTCCAGATAATTCTAATTCTTCCTTTACTCCTGGCGTGGGGCTGAGAGTAACTGACAGTAGCCTTGGAATTGGGCAAGTGCTGGGAGAAGTGCAACCAGCCCCCAAGGGTTACGAGCATCATTAGTCCTCACAGAGGGAGGAAGAGAGCCTGGGGAACTGGACAGGTGGGCTACAGGGCTGGGGCCTCAGGGCTCCCTCTCACATCATCTCCTCCTCATTGCCACATGCCCAGGGCCCACCCAATCCTTGAGAAAGACACAGAGACTCTCCAAATCCACTATGCTAAAGTTTTGAAAACGCAGTGGCTGAACCCGTCTGGGACCAAGAACTGAGCTAGTTCCCTGCGTCCATTGTCTCCTTTAATGCTTCTCACTGCCCTGTGAGAGAGAGGGTGGCAAGCCCACTGTTCAGAGGAGGAAACTGCCCATCCAAGGGGCTGAGCTGTCCCAGGTCTGTTCATCCTTGTCTAGCCTCTGAGAAGCTAAAAAAATCATTCCAGGTGTCTGACCTCAGAAAACCTGCAGGTCCTTCAGGCCCCCTTACCTCCCACTCAGCTGGGCCATCGGGACTCACTGTCGTGGGGGGTCAGTCCACCAGGCCCCACAGGCAGTCATGTCTGGAGATGTCTTTTTGGTAATCACAATGGAAAGGAGGGAGGTTGCTGTCATTAGTGGACAGAGACCAAGGATGCTGCAAAACAGCCTCCAAGGCATCAGTCTTCCTGCAAAGGCCCAGCGTTGCTTCACAGTGTCCACAGAGCCATGTTAGAAAGAACTGGATTCCAATTTAGCTGAAAGAGCTGCCTTCTGTCTGGTAAGTGACTTAGACGGCAAAGAATCTGCCTGCAATGCGGGAGACCTGGGTTTGATCCCTGGGTCGGGAAGATGCTCTGGAGAAGAACATGGCTACCCACTCCAGTATTCTTGCCTGGAGAATTCCATGGACAGACAGAAGAGCCTGGTGAAACTTTCACGTTCTGTCCCTTCAGGGAAGAGTGTGCCTGCGAGGAGGAGGAAAGGACCCAGGCCAGGGTAGGGAGAGGGGGAAGGGATCTTTGCATCCTTGCATTCCATTCTCAACCAGCAGGTGATCAGGGACTCCCAGGAGAACTTTTTGTGAAGGTGAGAGTATTCCATACCTGCACTGTCTAACCCACCAGCCACTCACCTGTGGCTACTGAGTGCTTGAAATGTGCTTCTTTGCAATTGAGTACTCAATTACTTTACTCAAGTACTAAAGTACTTGAAAACTTCACAACTGAGGGATGCATTTTTCTTTATTTTCAATTAATTTACAATTGAACTTGAATGGCCACAGGCAGCTAGTGGCTAGCTCACGGGAAAGTGCACTTCAAGAGCCCTCAGTACTGCCACCCCCTGGGGCATCATGCCTGCTGGGGGAAAGCCTCATTCACAATGAGATGCTAATTGCAAGGCCGGAGTTCAGTGTTCCAGAAAGATTACACCAAAGAGAGGGGCTCAGACGCAGAAGGTTAAGGGCTACAACCTACAGGATCCCCCAAACTGGCACCTCATATGGAAATGGCAACTCACTCCAGTATTCTTGCCTGGGAAATCCCATAGACAGAGGAGCCTGGCAGGTTATAGTCCATGGGGTCACAAAGAGTCGGATACGACTGAGTGACTAAACTAACCCAACAAGGGGGCCGCTGGGCTCCACTGCTTCTGTCACCCAGGGGCACGGTGGCAGAACTCAAGGGGCCTAAGGGGTGGCCTCTGGCCCCAGTGAACAGAGCAGGAGTCCAGACACACAGATAACAGAGTGACACTCTCGCAGGTTGCATCCACAGCATAGATTTTTAGGAGACACAGATCATTTAGAAACCGCAAGACTCTGACCATAATGTACAAGCTTTGTCATAAAATATCACTGCTGAAATGTGACAGGGGTCAAGTTCCTGGGTAGAGCTTTGATTCTGGCAGAAGAGCTGGGCGGTCAGCTCAGGTAATCATTATTCCTAAATGTCAGATATGATTTAGTGAAAATCTGCAGATTTCTGCATAATTAACAGACTCGATGGACGCGAGTCTGAGTGAACTCCGGGAGTTGGTGATGGACAGGGAGGCCTGGCGTGCTGCGATTCATGGGGTCGCAAAGAGTCGGACACGACTGAGCGACTGAACTGAACTGAACTGAACAGCCCTCAGATGTCACCGACTGTGACCACCCCCTCCCCAGTGTGCCCCAGGGCCTCCCTTCCCTTCTGTTCCCCACAGTAGTTCTCACATGTGAAAATCCGCTCATGTACTTGGTTGATTTTAGACATGTGCCTTGCCTGCAAGCACCTGAGCTTCAGGAAGGCAGGGTCTTCTTTGACCCCTTCAGCAGCTCAAGTATCAAAACAGTCATCACTGTCCAGTGAATGACATATTAGGCCCTTTGAGTGGGGTGGTGCTTGTCACCTCAAACGCAACAAACAGGAGGGCAGCCCAGGACCAAAGCGACTTGCCTGGGATAAACTGGTGTGAGCAGGGCAGGGAGTGACACCTCACCCACCCCCAGTAATGTCTCGCCTGTGCCCTGTGGGGACAGAACAGTCACAGCCAAACCGTGGTGGCACACGGGCCTGGCAGCCCCCCACGCTTCCAGGGAAGGGCTGGGACCCATTCCCTCACCCAACAGAGAGCAGAGCTGAGTGATGCTCAGAGCGAAGTTGCTAGAGGCATGTGTCCAGTGGGGCTTAACCTGGAAAAGCCAGAGGGCCAGACAGCATTCTTGCAACAAGAAAGGGCACCAGTGGGAAAAGAAGGTCTGGTGACAGAGCTTTTAATGGACAACCTACAGTAAAGTCTTTTCCCATGGATGGTGACCTGACTTCATTTTCTTAAAAAAAAATATATATATATATTGGAATATAGTTGCTTTACCATGTTGTGTTGGCTTCTACTGTATAGCAAAGTGAATCAGCTACACGTAACACATATATCCCCTCCTTTTGGATTTTATTCCCATTTGGGTCACCACAGAGCATTAAGTAGAGTTCCCTGGGGTATACAGTAGGTTCTCATTAGTTATTTATTTCATACTAGTATCAATGGTATGTATATATCAATCTCCCAATTCATCCCACCCACCCTTTATTCCCACCTTGGTATCTATACATTTGTTCTCAATATCCATGTTTCTATTTCTGCTTTGTAAATAGGTTCATCTGTACCAGGATTCCACATATATGCATTAATATACAGTATTTGTTTTTTTCTTTCTGACTTACTTCACTCTGTACAACAGTCTTTAGGTTCTTCCACGTCTCTGTAAGTGGCACAATTTTGTTCCTTTTTATGGCTGAGTGATATTCTGACTTGACTTCATTTTCAAACATGAACTGAGAGAACAGACTCTGTACTATGTCAATACTTTTAGACCATGAAATTTTTGCACTTTATGTCCCTGGATATGTTCTAGTGTCTCCCAGTTTATAATCTATGGGAATTTTAATAGAATTTGTATTCTGCTGTTGTGTGAAAATAAATCTTAATCATGTTGAATTGGTTCACAGTGCTTTTCAGGTCCACTATATCCTTCTACTTTTCTGCCTATTCATTCTATTAATTTTGGAGAGTTTGATACTGAAACTCCAGCTAAAAATCTTATCCACTTAAAAAGTGGAACTATATGTAATTTGTCCTGTATTTTCCAAGTCTCCTGTAGGTGTGTTATCATACTTTGATAATTTAAAAAATAAAAAAGAAGGAAAAAGCAAAAAACATGAACTCAGAGAACATTTCCACAGCAGAGGATGCTGCAGGACTTCTTAGTAATTCAATCCGGGGTCACACTCAGAAGACATTTTAGATTTACTTGTTTGTGCCTCTGTAGGAAGGGGAGAGGGAGGGAGGAGCCCAGGTGGAGATGGGGAGAGGGAAAGTGTGAAACGTCACACAGAGATTTCAAAGGGACAGTCTTTCCATATGTGATGTGAGTGTTCCAGCAACTATTGCTGTGTTAACAGTAGACACTTAGGAAATTAACAGCTAAAAACAACTCTTTTACCATGCTCGTGGATTCTGTGGTCAGGAGTTCAGTTAGGGCCAGGAGGCATGGCTTCTCTCTGCCCTGTGCTGTCTGAACCTGCCAGCCAGGACTGGAGCTGGCACTGCTGGCCAGGAGTATCTAGACGTGGACCGTCTGTGACGTCTAAGTTTCCTCACAGCATGGCAGCCCTGGGGGCTCTCAGACCCCCTCCCTGGAAGCGCAGGGGTCCCAACACAAATCACCCAGCAGACAAGGCAGAAGTTGAATGGACTTTTCTGATCTAGATTTAAGTCACTTGTGGCATTTCTGTTGCATTATTTTGGTGATGAGCTAGTCATGAGTCCATTCAGATTCAAGCTCAAGGAAAAGGATATAGACTCCATCTCTCAAAGAATCTGTATCCACAAGGGAAGAACAAGCAGTCTTGGATCAAGTCACCCAGAGGCTCATTAAAACACATACACACGCACATATAAATATGTGTGTGTGCATTATATATATATAAAATATATACTAATTGTCTTTTTTATTGTTTATTCATAATGTGACCATTTACATTTTTTTGTATTTTAAATTGTGGTCAAATATACAAAAAGTTTACAGTTCAGTGGTATTAGGTACACTCACACTGCTGTCAGATCCACCCACAGACCTCTTCATCTTGTCAAAATGAAACTCTGTCCCCATTGAACATTAACCCCTCTCCCACCTTCTCCCATTCCCATGTCAACAACCCTTCCACTTTTTGTCTTTATGAATTTGACTACTCTAGGAACCTCATACAAGTGAGACCACACCGTATTTGTCTTTGTGATTGGTTTATCTCACTTAGCATAATGTCCTCAGGGTTCATCCATGTAGCAGCACGTGTCAGAATTTCTTGCTTTTTAAGGAAGGGCTGAATAACATTCTGTTTTATATATATATCACATTTTGCTTATCCATTCATCTCTCAACGGATACTTAGATTGCCTTCATGTTTTGGCTATGGTGATAATGTTGCTAGAAGCATAGTACGCAAATATTTCTTCAAGACCTACTTTAAATTCTTTTGGGTAAATATGTGGAATTGCTAGATCTTATAGTAATTCTATTTTTTATTTTTATTTTTTGGTCATGCCATGCAGCTTAGTTCCTGACCAGGGATCCTGATCCAGATCTTAGTTCCCTGACCAGGGATTAAACCTAGTGAAAGTGAAAGTGCCAAGTCCTAACCACTGGGCTGCCAAGAAATTTTCTATTTTTAATTTTTTGAGAAAATTCCATACTGATTTCCATAAATGCTCCATTTTACATTTCTGCCAACAGGACAGAAGGATTCCAATTTCTCCACAACCTCATCAATATTTGCTATTTTCTGCTTTTTTGATAAGTCCTGGTGGCTCAGATGGTAAAGAATCTTGGTAGGAGCCATCTTAGTGGGTGTCAGGGATTAAATATATTTTATTTATATTTAATCCTGAGAAAATCTGTTGAGATACAGACCATGATTATCATCCCCAGTCTTAGAAAAAAGAAAACTAAAACCTGGGCAGCTGGTAAGTGGCACCAGAATTCAAACGGAGACCTGCCAACCACCAGCCTCTTTCAGTGGGGACTGATTGGAACCAGGATGCCCCAAACTATCCAATTGTTCCCAAAATTCCCCGTTACCTTTCCTGGGTCTCTTCCCACCTCTTCCACCCCCTGGGCTCCTACCTTCCTGTATGAACTCACCAGCAGACACGGGACTGGATTTCTAAGCACATTCAGAGATGTCCACCCTGATTTCAACCAACCAAGGGAGGCAATTAAGAGTGTGTTGTACACAAGCACGAGGTTGTGTGTTGTGATCGGGACACTCCGGGCATTTACCCAAGGGATCAACCCCTCTGAATCTCAATTCACTCTTCCATAGAATGAAAGGATGTAAGGGAAGGTGAGATTTCAGGAGATAAAAGGAAGTGCAGATCTGAGATGAAGATAAAACAAAGTGCAGATCTGAGATACTAGGTAAGTCTTATTATTTTGCATGGTTTTCTTGCAGTTGAGTGGTGTTTCCTCATATGGTGGTGAGGGGATCCCTCTGTACTTCTGGGGAGCCTCCAGCTCCACCCCTCTGCCTCCAAAGAAGGGGAGAGCCAAGGGGACTCTGTCATTTCAGGCCGCGTTCGGGAGGTAGCACGATGAACACTAGCTTTGCATGTGGACAGCTGGCATTGATTCTGGCTTTGCATGTGGACAGCTGGCATTGATTCTGGCTCTGCAACTGAGCAGTCACTTAACCTCCTTGCAGCCTCGGTTTCCTGGGATACAAAACGGGTTCAAAATGCCATTTCATCGCTTCTGCGGCAATTTAAGGACTTGTGTTTGTCCAGGGCCCAGCACGGTGTCTGGAACACTGAAGATGCTCAGTAAATGCTGGGTTATTTTCCCTTGTACAGGGAGAGGCCGCAGCGATCGGAAGTTCCAGACACTTCACACAAGCCAGAGCTGGAATCGCAAGTTCCCTAACTGGAATGTGCGTCCCGCTGGTGAGGACCGCTCGGAATGACTGGATTCTTAGCTCCACACTGCCAGCTGGTGGCAGAATTTCTCTCCGCCCTTTCAGAGGCGGGATCCAATTTCAAAGTCTTGGAATGGAAACATTGGAGCAGAGTGTCACTCCGTGTTCCCACACCCTCACCACCACTGCTCCCCCAGGGCCTTACCATCCCCTTGCCGCCGCTGCTGCTTAGTCGTTTCAGTCGTGTCGGACTCTGCACGACCCTATGAACAGCAGCCTGCCAGGCTCCTCTGTACAAGGGATTCTCTAGGCAACGTACTACAGTGGGTTGCCGTGCTTGCCTCCAGATCTTCCCAATCCAGAGATCGAACCGGGTCTCTGGCATTGCAGGAAGATACTTTACCTCTGAGCCACCAGGGAAGTCCCTCCCCTCCCCCTAGATCCCATCGAACGCTCACAGCAATGAGGTTGTGTCTATACAACAGCATTTGGGGGGTATACCTCCGCATGGGCTGCCTGTGCTCAGATCCCAGGAAGAAGAGAAAAGAAAGGGGAGCGTACCTGGGTGGGTCTGGAAGAATGAGAAACACGGACCTTTTGTGGGAGACTTTCTGTTCCCCGGGGGGGGGAGGGGATTCCCTGAACTGGAGGATTCTTCCAGTCCCCAAAACTCTGTTCACTCTCCCAATGGGATTGTAGGCTCTTTAAGCCTCAGAATAGAAATTTGGGGCTTCCACATGTTGCAGAGAGATGGGAACTCTCCCCAACCTTAACATAAACAGACAGCAGTCCAGGAGAGGCCAGAAATGGAACCCCCTGTCTGGTGCATTTCAGGGTGAGCCTGTGGTGGCTGGGGGTTGCTGGGAGGCAGTGTTTGGATCTCAACCAGCAAGTCTCTGCTGTCTCTTAGAACCGTTCCAGTGGGACGGCAGGTGGTGAGGATGACTAGGTGTGGGGACCAGGAGACAGTGGTTCCTGCAATTCTTGGGATGCTAGCGAGGCATCTGGATCTACCTGCCTCACATGTGAGAAGCCTGCGCCCCAAGCCAGACCACTGGCCAGGCCTGGAGGAGGTGGGAGTGGGGTGGGGGGGAACCCAGGGAAGGATCTGCAAGCTTATACCCTGGTGCAGCCCAGGGGAGAGGGGGTGGCCAAGGCTGCTCTGCCGGCTGACTCTCTCAAGAGTCAAAAGCTCTTCTGGGCCTCCTCCCTGACCTCTGCTTTCCTCTAACCCACTTTTTGCAAGTCCTTTAGCATAAGATATGTCTAGTTTTGGACTTCCTTGGTGGCTCAGACAGTAAAGCGTCTGTCTACAACGTGAGACACCTGGGTTCGATCCCTGGGTTGGGAAGATTTCCCTGCAGAAGGAAATGGCAGCCCACTCCAGTACTCTTGCCTTGAAAATGTCTCGTTTTGTGGCCTCAGCCAAACGAAAACCAAAACGTTTCCACTTTATCTTCACATTGCTTGAAGCCTTGTTTCTCCCCTTCTCCTCAACACGCTTTACAGTCTCTCACCTGTGGGCTGGAGCCCCTTCCTTCCTCTCCAGCCTGTGGCAGGGCTGCCTGAGGCGCTTCCTGGGGTGACATCAGTAAGATGTGAAGTCCTCTTTGCAATGAGGTTGTGTCTATACAACAGCATTTGGGGGGTATACCTCCGCATGGGCTGCCTGTGCTCAGATCCCAGGAAGAAGAGAAAAGAAAGGGGAGCGTACCTGGGTGGGTCTGGAAGAATGAGAAACACGGACCTTTTGTGGGAGACTTTCTGTTCCCCGGGGGGGGGAGGGGATTCCCTGAACTGGAGGATTCTTCCAGTCCCCAAAACTCTGTTCACTCTCCCAATGGGATTGTAGGCTCTTTAAGCCTCAGAATAGAAATTTGGGGCTTCCACGTGTTGCAGAGAGATGGGAACTCTCCCCAACCTTAACATAAACAGACAGCAGTCCAGGAGAGGCCAGAAATGGAACCCCCTGTCTGGTGCATTTCAGGGTGAGCCTGTGGTGGCTGGGGGTTGCTGGGAGGCAGTGTTTGGATCTCAACCAGCAAGTCTCTGCTGTCTCTTAGAACCGTTCCAGTGGGACGGCAGGTGGTGAGGATGACTAGGTGTGGGGACCAGGAGACAGTGGTTCCTGCAATTCTTGGGATGCTAGCGAGGCATCTGGATCTACCTGCCTCACATGTGAGAAGCCTGCGCCCCAAGCCAGACCACTGGCCAGGCCTGGAGGAGGTGGGAGTGGGGTGGGGGGGAACCCAGGGAAGGATCTGCAAGCTTATACCCTGGTGCAGCCCAGGGGAGAGGGGGTGGCCAAGGCTGCTCTGCCGGCTGACTCTCTCAAGAGTCAAAAGCTCTTCTGGGCCTCCTCCCTGACCTCTGCTTTCCTCTAACCCACTTTTTGCAAGTCCTTTAGCATAAGATATGTCTAGTTTTGGACTTCCTTGGTGGCTCAGACAGTAAAGCGTCTGTCTACAACGTGAGACACCTGGGTTCGATCCCTGGGTTGGGAAGATTTCCCTGCAGAAGGAAATGGCAGCCCACTCCAGTACTCTTGCCTTGAAAATGTCTCGTTTTGTGGCCTCAGCCAAACGAAAACCAAAACGTTTCCACTTTATCTTCACATTGCTTGAAGCCTTGTTTCTCCCCTTCTCCTCAACACGCTTTACAGTCTCTCACCTGTGGGCTGGAGCCCCTTCCTTCCTCTCCAGCCTGTGGCAGGGCTGCCTGAGGCGCTTCCTGGGGTGACATCAGTAAGATGTGAAGTCCTCTTGGAGGCCAAAATCAATGTTAGCAGACGGAGGAGGGATCTGTGCCAGGAGAGAAAGGGTATAGGAGGCTGGGTCCTCAGGGACCCAGGAGATAGCCCGGGAGCTCTCTGGCCACACAGTACCTCCGGCGCCTTGTTTCTGATCCTGCTCCTCTTGGTGAGAAACAGGGTACTGGGTACGAGCCATCTCCCAGGGGTCCTCTGAGCAGCCAGCTCCAGCTAAGATGCTGCCTGCTTCCGAGTGCTCTGGAAGCCTCTGATTGGTTGGCCTAGCTTGGATCACGTGTCCTTCCCTGAGCCAATCACCTTGACCACTGGGGGGAGCCATGGGCTTTCTGTGGAGCCACTGGGCTGAGTGCTCCAGGGTCGAGGGAGGCTGCTTGGCTACGCTCGGACGGTTGTTCTGTGCGAGAGTGAGAGTGGACACCACCACCCTGCGGGGCGGGCTGTGTATGTAGTTTTCATCTGTGATGAGTGGTAAGTTCTGAAGAAGAACTGACATTCTATGTGGCCGGAACAAAAGTTCTTTGTCTCCATCTGTCATGGTGCTCTGGGGTTACAGCGGTTCTCCTAGGTAGCCAGTCCTGCGGGCAGATGTTACTGCCCCTAAACTCTTCTGGATCCCAAGTCATCTCTCCTAAAAAAGCTGGGAAATGCAAGACACGTTGGTTTGTAGGTTTTCTTAATTATCTTCAAGTCCAGCTTCACAGGGAAGTTGACTTGTGTTTCTGCTTTCTTTAACCTGCAGATTGAACCTCAGTTATTGCCACTTTTAAAAAAAAATAGGAGTATAGTTGATTTCCTTGGAGAAAGAACTGGCAGTCCACTCCAGTATTCTTGCCTGGAAAATCCCATGGTCAGAGGAGCCTGGTGGGCTACAGTCTGTGGAGTCACAAGAGTCGGACTCGAATTAGTGACTAAACCACCACCACCGTAGTTGATTTACAATGTTGTGTTAGTTTCTTCTGTACAGCAAAGGGATTTGGTTATACATGTATATATATTCTTTTTCATACTCTTTTCCATTATGATTTATTGTGGGGTATTGAGTATAAGACCTCAGTATTTTCTGCTTCTTGGCACAGCTTCCCCTTTTTAGAACTAGAGGGAAACAGGTTTGTTTCTGTTAAAATTGCTCAGCTGTTGGAATGTCACCTGGAGGTGCTGTGAGCTATCTTTGCCCTCTCCGACAAGTATCCCTTCTGAGAAAGAAGGCAACTCAGAGAAAAGAAAAGGCAAGAGATGGAGAGAATCGAATCTAGTGCCTGACACTGTGTACACATCTGGATCAAGCCAAGCCTGAAGTTGAAGGATCTACCCAGAACTTTTCATTCATGGGAGTCCCAATACAAAATCAAGGATCCTGAAAAATCTCATCTTTTCCTTATTTCTCTCCTTCTTAGTACAATCACAGAATTTATTTATTTTAAATCAATCTTGTTTCTTTTATATATTTAACTGAGCTGCTCGACATGCAGGATCCTAGTTCCCTGACCAGGAATTGAATCTACATCCCCTGTAGTGGAAGCATGGAGTCTTAACCACTGAACCAGCAGGGAAGCCCCTCACAGAATTTAGTACTGGATGAGATCGTTAGTGTTTGTTCAGTGGATTCTGACTGAACTGGGTTGCTCTGGTCAGGCCCCACGTTGGACTCTGGGATCCAGCAATGAATCAGACAGGGATCCTCCACAGGGAGCCCACAGACTAGCTAGCAGGAAGTATTCTACTTCCTAATTCTAACTCCTCAATTTTTAAAAATTGAAATTAGAACTGATGTGTTTTCACAAAGACTGCTAGAGTCTGCTTTCAAATCAATGTCACTCTTTGTCCTATTGCCCCCACCCTAGAGAGCCTTCAAAGCCCCACCCCAGCCTGGGGAAGGGAGAAAGGAAAGTAAAACAGAAGGACAGGCTCCTGTAATCAGGGAAACCCCGATCCATTATCACCCATAGACCAGCTCTCCTCCAATAAACCCAGGTGATGAGCATAGCAGCGGGACATGTGACCGAACAATTTCGCAAAATCAGCTGTATAATGTGGTGAAACGTGTCACAGTTCTCTCTGTCCAGGGACCATGCCAGCGTCACACAATTTTAATCCTGAATGTTGACATATAAGTCAAAGCTGGAGGGGTGTGAAAATTAATGATATGAAATTAAAGTGAAGTAAGAGCATGAACCAACCCCTGACATGCACTGTTCTGCCTTCTGTCCCTGTGCGTGTGGCTCTTCTATGTCTCTCATGCACATGGAATCCTATAGTATTTTTCTTTTGTGATTGGACTTTTCCACTAAGCATATCAGCTTCAGTTCATGCATATTACAGCATGTGTCAGAATTCCCTTCCTTTTTCAGGCTGGGGAATATTCCATCGTATGTATATACCACATTTTGCTTATACGTTCATCTGCTGAAGGACACTTGAGTTGCTTGCAGCTTTAGGCTACTGTGAGTAATACTGCTTTGAACATGTGTGTACAATATCTCTTCGAGGCCCTGCTTTCAATCTTTTGGGTATGCACCCAGAAACGGGATTGGTGGATCATATGGTAGTTCTGTTTTTAATATTTTGATGAACTGTCATATTTTGCTCCACAGCGGCTGCACCATTTTACGTTCCCACCAAAAATACACAGGAGTTCCAATTTCTCCACATCCTCACCAACATTTGAGAATTTCTTTCTTTACTTCCTTTTTCATAGAAGCCATCCTAATGGGTGTGAGGAGGTATCTCATTGTAGTTTTTCTAATGTTTTTTAAAAATATGTATTTATTTATTTGGCTGGGCCAGGTCTTAACTGAAGCATGAGGACTCTTAGTTGTGGCATGTGGGATCTCGTTCCCTGACTAGGGATTGAAGCTGGGGCCCCTACCATGGAGAGCAGAGTCTCAGCCCCTGGACTATCAGGGAAGCCCCCTTGTAGTTTTGATTTGCATTTCCCTAATGATTAGTAATGGTGAGCATGTTATATTGCTTATTGGCCCTTTGTATATCTCCTTTGGTGAAATGTCTATTCAGTTCCTTTGCCCATTTTGAGTTGGGTTATTTGGTTTTTTGGTGTTGAGTTTTAGATGTTCTTTATGTATCCTGCATACTAATCCATTATTAGATATATGATTTGCAATTTTTTTCTATCCTTGGGGTGTCTTTTTACTCTGTTGATAGTTGTTTTTTTAAATATACACAGCATTTAAGAATTTCCACAAAGTCAAGTTTGTCTATTTTTTCTTTTGTCTGTGCCTTTAGTGTCATAATCACAAAGTTGTTGCTAAATCAAATGTTGTGAAGCTTTGACTTATATTTTATCCTAAAAGTTTTATAGCTCTAGCTCTTATGTTTAGGCCTTTGATTCATGTGTGTAGTTAACTTTTGTATATGGTGTTAGTCTTGCCTAGAAAATCCCATGGATGGAGGAGCCTGGTAGGCTGCAGTCCATGGGGTCGCTAGGAGTCGGTCGCGAGTGAGCGACTTCACTTTCACTTTTCCCTTTCACACAATGGAGAAGGAAATGGCAACCCACTCCAGTGTTCTTGCCTGGAGAATCCCAGGGACGGGGGAGCCTGTTGGGCTGCCGTCTATGGGGTCGCACAGAGTCGGACACGACTGAAGCGACTTAGCAGCAGCAGTAGCAGCAGCAAGGATCAAACTTTACTCTTTTGCATGTGAATATACAGTTTTCCCAGCATCATTTGTTGAAAAGACTGTCTTTTCCCATTGAATAGCATCACTCTTCTAAAAAATCATTTGATCATATATATGAGGCTTTATTTCTGATCTCTCTGTTCTATTCCACTGGTCTGCCTTTATGCCAGTACCACGCTGTTTTGATTATTGTAGCTTTGTAATAAGTTTAAAATAAGCTTTGTTCTTTTTCAGCATTGTTTTTGCTATTCAGGGGCCCCTTGAAATTCTATATGAATATTAGAATGAGTTTTTCTATTTCTGAAAAAAAGCATCATTGGGATTTTGATAGGGATGGCATTGAATCTGTAGGTAGCTTTGGCTTGTATGGACATTTCAATAATATTAAGTCTTCCAATCCACAAACACGGGATGTATTTCCATTTCATTTAGTCTTTAATTTCTTTTTCTTTTAGTACTCCCAGTTAAAAGCTTGTCAGTTTTGTTGGTCCCTTTCCTCTCTTTCTTGATTAATGTATTACAAAATAAAATTAATCTGCTAATGTAACAACTATGTACCTAATAACAAAACCTACATGGGTCTTTCAGACCCAGGAATTGAACCAGGGTCTTCTGCATTGCAGGTGGATTCTTTACCAACTGAGCTACCAGGGAAGCCCCACGTACCCAATAACACAACTGCATAAATCAACATATCCAGTGGGTAGCCGGGTAGAGTCCACACCCCATCCCAACTATTTCTCTGTTGCCTCTCTTCACCAAAGGCAGCTACCATCCCAAACTCGATGCTCAGAATTCACACGCATTCTTCATGACTCCTCTAGAATACATGTATCTCTAAAAAGCACAGTGTTACTTTGCACGCTTTTCAATTTGATATAAACAGCATAGAGTTTATTCTCCAGCTGCTTACATCCACATTATGTTTGAGCACTTGGCCTTGCAGTACTGATCTGCTGGAGTCCGTGCTGGTGAGTTTTGCTAAAGCATGTCCCAAGGAGACAGGCGGCTGGACGGTACCAGCCAGAGCTCTTCAGCGGCGCCCAGATGCTCGGATGCTTTCAAAAGCCGTTGCATGGCTCTACCCTCCCACCAGGGAGCACATGAGACCCTCACAGCTCTGAGTCACCCCACCTTCCCATTGCCAGACTTCTGAAAGTGAATGTTATAATCCCTTAACACTGAACACAATTTAATTCAGCTGTCCCATGGAGCACAGAGCAGCCATGAAAATGACATTACCCACAAATATTTCGCGATGGGAAAGTTGCTCTCGATATGAGTGAAATATAAGTGAAAAAAGTCCGAGAAACTGTGCATACAGCCTGTGTCTATAGTAACCAAAGAGCAGAGCCAAACGAGGGGATGCAAAGGTGGGTGAGTTTTAATTCCTTCTTTACTTTTGTATTATCTTGGTTTTCCACAAGATGACCCCATACTGTTTTTGTTGTCAGGAAAACAAACAAACAAACAAACATAATGATTGTTTTCAGGCAGCAGTGAGTGGGCTGGGAGACAGGATGGAGAACCCCAGAAGCTGGTGAGAGAGAACAGCCCTGCTGGGGAGGCAGCCTGCAAGATCTTGGACGTGAGAATCCCGCCATGACCCGCCCCCGTGTCCCCGTGGCTCAGAGTAACCACTCTGAGGCTCAGTTTCTGCAGCTGGGAATGGGGAACAGAAGTGGGGCTTCCCTCTCGGGGCTGAAAGGGATGAGCTGAGAAGCAGGCGGAGAGCGCGGTGCTGGGTGCGCCCGCTGGAGCTGGGAGCATTGTTGTCCGCAGAGGGGAGGCCTCCCGGCAGGAGTGGGATGGAGCACATCTGGGACCTGAGGACATGGAGACGGGTGGAGGGGACAGAGATGATGAGATAGGTTTATTAGCACAGGAGCCACCGGAGTGTCAGGTGATTCTGCCCACCCCCGCCCGCCCCCGCCTCGAATGCGCACCAGCCTCAAGCTCCTCCTCTGCCTCCAGCTCAGCACCTAATCCCAGACCTCAGAAACCCCCAGCAGGCGGGACCGTGAGACTTGGGACAAAAGGTGTTCCCTCCGTATCACCCTGTCATGTCACACCGTCCAACGCAGAGGCTGTCACCCCAAGTTCTCAGAAGGAGAGGACCATGGGCGTCCCCAGTAGAACTGCTGACCCAGGGCTGGGAGGATGGTTCCTTCTGCCCTGGTGGGAGGTTAGATTTGGGATTTGGGATGCAGAGGCTGCAAGAATGTGAAGTCCATCAGCGGAGCTGGGGGAGTGGGCTCCGTGCTGCCCAGCCTCCTCCTCCCTGGGCTGCGTTCTCTTGGGTGGGGGGTGGGGGCAGCCACTAGGGTCACCCGTCGCCCACACCCCGTCAATAGCTCCCGTCTTGAGTGCTGTGTCCTGCAAGCTGGCCCTGAGATGGAGAGAGGGACGCGGAGGCCCCTTCCCAGGTGGGACTTCCAGAGATGCTGGTGTCTGCTGGGTGGTCTGGGGATTGGGATACCTCTTACAAGATGACCTGGACCATCTTGGACCCCAGGTAGGAATTGCTGCCCCCTCCACTGTACCCCAGGCCACTCCCGTGTGGAAAATGTGTGTGGCCCAGGATCTTCAAAGCCCAAAGCTAAACTTGAGTCTCCTTGGTCATGGGTGTGCCCCATGAGGGCAGAGGTATCAGAGGCCAAGGAGGTCCCTGGACCAGCAGGCTCCTGGAGGCTCTCTCCTGCTGGTATTCTGCCTCTTGCCTTGTGTGCCCGCCTGCAGAGTGAGGAGGGGGCGGAGGGGGCAGTGGTTTGGCTCACACAGTTCCCTCTGTGCTCAGGCCTCGTGGCCATAAAATCGCCTAGCTACTGCCAAGTCAGCTGGCTGAACAGTGACTCCCATTAGGAGGAGTGTCCTGGAACTTCTCACAGGTTAACGACCAAATGAATAACAAATTCACAAAGTGAAATTCTTCACTTCAAAAATGTTGCCTGTTTTCAATTCACCAAAGCAATTGTAAAGTGATTTTTTCCCCCCTGGAGGATGACATTTTATTTATAGCTCAATATAAGTGAGGCACAACAGATGTGGGAGAAATACAGAGGCAGGTAAACACATGGCCAGGTCTTGGTTTCTTCATTGGCTGGAAGTGTTGAGGTAGTGGAAGAATTTGTGCCAAGTCAGAGTGCTTTTCTCTTGCTGTTCTGTCCCGAGCCTAAGAGCTTGGTGTGATGTTCCTTTATGTCACACTTCTGTGCTTCCAGAAAGTCATCTAAGCTTCATGTGAAATGAAACACACGAATCTCCAGATAACTGAGACGAGGCTGATTTCAACTGACTTGTTCATTGGTCAGGCCTAAAGCGGGGGGAGCTGACAGCATTAAAGAACGTAAAATCAACAGGACTAAACAGCAGCATCAAGTGAGATCCTGGTTACTGCCTTCTCTCATAAAATGATGCTCCCTTTTGGCTTAGCCATCACCATTTTGATGTTCAGATTGTCTCTGAGATGGACAACAGCTTTGGGTCTTACAAGCCAGTGAGCAGGTGGGATGAGATCTCTAACTCACGGTGTTAAGCAGGGTCTGGGGTTACTCTGCCATCTCCCCAGAGGGCCTTGGGCAGACTCCTCACTCTTCTTGGCCACATCTGACTCTTGCCCTGGGTCTCAGCCTGTGTGACCTCCTCCCTGACCTCCTGGACTGGGTCAGATGGCCCTAACACCATGTACCTTTCCTCTCTGCCCTACTCGGCCCTGTGGGCCCTGGGAGGGTGCTGACTGTCTCTTTCAGTTATCTTNATCCTTCTGGTCTCAAGCTTTCCCTAAGATGTGTATAAGAGACAGCCCCCCACCCCGCCCCGGCCCAGGTCAGAATTCTGTAGCCAAGGATACAGAAGGGCGGGTCCAACATTCCCACCTGGCTCTCCCAGCCTTCCTCACACCCTGCCGTCAGTCTCTCCCTGCTCAGCGGCCCCTCCTATCTCCTCCAGGGACAGCTCCCAAATTGCCCCTGTCTCCTTAGACTCCGTGCTCAGGTCTCATCTCTCCCTCAAGAAGACCCTATGGTCAGCCCTCTATCCCCTCCTTACTTTTTTTTTTTTTTTTAATAAAGTTTGCATAGATGTTTAACTTCCCTTAAGATGCAAAGATCACCAGGGTACTGCACTCAGGTCAGGAAACTGCATGGGCAGGACCCAGAGCACCCTGGGGACCCTATGCAGTTTCAACTTTCCCCTCAGCCCAAAGGGCATGAGGCCTACTCCAGCTAGTCCAGGCTGCCCTGCTGCATGTGGCAATGAAATTAGCACAGTGAGGTGTCAGAACAGCCTCCTGTCCTCCAAGGGCCATGCTCTTCCCTGGCCGGCACTCAGTGAGCACTGGCCTGCAAAGGTCTCCCACAATCATGCTCTGGCAGGAGATCAGTGATCGCTGGCTCAGAGGGTCTTCATCTGGGTCTCTGGACCCTGAGGGTCCAAGTAGAGAATTCAGGGTGGCCACAACTAGGATGGGAAAAAATTACACTTTTCTTTTCATGAACCTCTAACTGGAAGGTCACATTCCCTTCCAGTACATGGGTTAAAAAATAAAAAGGAAAAGGAAACAGTTTTATTGGAAGGACCTATATCTCTGTCCTCACTCACTAATATTTTCATCTCACAGCACAGTTGTCACAGGATGCTCAGAACACCTTTGCAGTATTTCAGGTACAATACAATGATAACTGTTTTTCTGTATCATTGGTTTCCCTTGCGGCTGTACTGATTTCAATATCTAAAACCCTTGACTTGGGAAAGTCCCTATGGGTTCCCAGAGAGGACCAGAAGGCCTCGGAAAACTGGACAGAACTCATGGGCGACTGCAGTGAGAGATGCAGGGAGGTGATGGGCTGGTGGTCCCGCCTGGGATGGTCCAGGAGACAGGAAGGAAGGACCAGATTGTTCTGAGCTGTTTTAGGTCAAAGGCTGACCTCAAAGTGGAGCCTGAAGAAACATGGTCTAATTGACAGTGACCAGAAAATTGACAAAAGTTAATACAACCAGAAATCAGAATGAACCACAGAGTCGTAACTTGAAAAGACGCAAGGAGAAGCAAGTGAATTAGGATGTTCAGTTTTAATAGTTCTGGGCAGAGTTTGAATGAGCCAAGAGATAGTTTCAGTTTCTACCACAGGCCCATGGTCCATGATCCCAAAACCTCTATGGTCCTCCATGCTTTGGGTTACAGAATGTCCAGATCTTTTTTTCTTTTTTAGCTTTTTTAAAAAATTTTATTTTACTGAAGTATAGTTGATTGACAGTGTTGTGTTAATTTCTGCTGCACAGCAAAGTGACTGAGTTATACATATGCATGCATTCTTTTTCATTTTCTTTTCCATTATGGTTTATCACAGGATATTGAATACAGTTCCCTAGCTATAGCGTAGGGACTTGCTGATTATCCATTTTCTATATAACAGTTTACATCTGCTAACTCCAAACTCCCACTCCATCCCTCTTGTGCTCCTTTCCCTCTGGCAGCCACAAGTCTGTTCCCTGTGTCTGAGAGTCCTTTTCTGTCTCATAGGTAAGTTCATTTGTGCCATATTTTAGATTCCACATATAAGTGATATCATACGGTATTTGTCTGACACACTTCACTTAGTGTGGTCATCTCTAGGGCCATCTTTGTTGCTGCAGATGGCATTATTTCATTCTTTTTTATGGTTGAATAGTATTCCGCTGTATATACTTACCGTATCCTCTTTACCCATTTATCTGCTGATGGACGTTTAGGTTGCTTCCATGGCTTGGCTGTTGTGAGTAGTGCTGCTGTGAACATAGGGGTGGATGTGTCTTTTTGAATTATAGCTTTATCTTCTTCAGTTATAACGAGGTATCATGGTAGATGAGAAAGGGACCTTGAGGCTTATCAGGAAAGGAGATTCCACCTCTGACTTTGCAGTGGGGCCCTTTTTTATGGTTGCAGAAACCCCAGTTCAGCCCCAAGTTAATGGAAGTGATTCACCCAGAGAGCCCATCTGCCCACCAGGCTGGCTCTTGCTTGCTGCTCCTCTGTCCTTCTCTATGCCCTGAGCATCTACAAGGGTGCTGGAGATCCACCCCAGTCCTGATGAGCCTCCCTTAACGCTGCTTGGTATGGAACCAGCTCTAAAGGGAGACAGCAGGCCTCAGTTAAAGTATGAACTAGTGAAAGCCTTAGACCAAGTTCGGAGGCAATAACTTGTGTTGGGCTGAAGACAGGCACACACAGACATTCTCTGTGTGTTGCTCTGGGTGGAGGTGTAGAGTCAGGGTAGGGTAGGCACTTGGTTGGTAGAAGATCTCCACCTTTGTCCCTGCTGACCATTCGTGGAAGAACCAGAGAGCATCAGTTTATGACCGGCCTCCTCTATGCCCCATACGTGCATCCAACAGCTTTATGATGAGGGAATGCTATTCCCATTTTTCAGATGAAAAAGCAAGTTCATCCAGCTTAAGTGATTTATCCATGGTCAATTACTAAGTAATTGGGATTTGAAGAAGCAGAGTTGGGATTTGAAACTCACTCCTCCTGTGATCTCTCTCTCATTCTCATGCAGACACACACACACACACACACAAACTCCCTCCTCTTGTGATCTCTCTCATTCCCATACACACACATAAACATACACTCGCACATAGCTGACGGTTTGGGAGAATGGCAGTAAACAGACGGACCACCAGGTGGCGCACTGATGCCACAGTTGAGGCATCTGATTCCATTGACGCTCTTCATTCCAGGAAAAAAAAAAAAAATCAAGAATGGCCTGGAAGGTAGGGATGGGGTGTCTGGAGGTGGTGGGCTTGGGCCAGGATGAGCCCACCAGTGCTGGCTATTGAATACAGAGGCCCCACCTAAAGAGGTCTCTTTCCCATTCACCTTCCAGGAAATTGACAGCAGGGAGGCTTAAAAATGGGGGATTGTTTTGTAATAATTAATTGTAAAAGTTCAGTGTGTTCCCAGGTCCCCACCATTCAATGTTCTTATCTAACTACTCCACCCCAAGTGCATTCAGTGACTAAAAGTCACAGCATAGGAGAAAATAGTTAAAACCAAAGTACACATGTTTACTTTCTCCCAATCCAAGTTTATACACACCAACTCCCCAGAACCTACCTTTGAGGCCCCATGCCTTACAGCATGATGTGCGTGCCGATTGCAGGCCATGGACCCGCTGTGACTGTCTGATTTTCCAGGCTCCATGCTGGCCCCAGGGCAGCCTCACCGTGGCAGGCATTTCATAGTGTGCTGCTGCCTCCTTCTTTTTAGTCTTTTTAAAATGCATTCTCATATATTTTTATTTTTTTCTTCTAGTTTTATGGAGATATAGTTGATAGACAGCACTGTATAAGTTAAAGGTGACCAGCATAACAATTTGACTTGCACACAGCCTGAAATGATGACCACGTAGGTTTAATCTTTTACAGAGTACAAAGTTAGGGATGCAAGGGGGGTCGCTTGCTTTCTTTTCCATAACTTAGTGTCTATTTCATGCATCTGTTCCATCAGAATACAAACCTTAATGCATTCTGATTCCTCACTGATCACAGGCACTGGCTCAAAGTTTAGAGGATGAGAGTGAGTGTGAGAATGAGTGTGTTGTGTGTTTGTGTGTGTGCGTGTGTGTGAGACAGAATCTGGCCTTGGGTACCACCTGTGCCCCAGGAAGTGAGGCTGTGCTGTCCTTTCCCCAACATCCTTCTGGTCTCAAGCTTTCCCTACAGCTTCTGTGCCAACTTGGGGGTGGGCAGGGAACTCACCAGGCAACTTCTCCCAGGTATAGTAATCCCTGGAGCTCAGACTGCAGCCCACCTCTCCCCAGAGCTCAGGGGGTGTGAGGTGAGGGGTGGGGTGAGGTGGAGTGGGCTTAGGGCTGCCCTTGGGTCCCGAGAGGCCATCTTGGGCTTCTGGATTTGGGACCCTCACATCCACCCTCCTGTCTGGTCTTGGTGGGAGGGTGGGTAGTAAGAGCACCATTCTCACTGTATCCTCCCCAGTGTTGATCTGACAGGGCGTGTGCTCTCTGTCTATAGGACACGTTTGGAAGACCAAGACCAGGAAAGACCAGCGTGGCAGCTCCCAGCAGTGTGGGCACATTTTGATTGTCCTGGTGACTCAGGGCTGTGAGTGGTGTTTGGAGGGAGGGGGTTGGAATGACAAGCATCCTGAGATACAGAAGATGCTTCTGTCCACAGAGATGGCCCCAGAGGGGCCATCCTGTAGCATCCACCCTGCAGCATGCCTGCGTGGCTTGAGTCAGAGGAAGCGCAAAAAGAAGGGGAAAACTTAGCTGTCATGAAAACATGCTGCGCTGCCTATGGACAGGGAACGGAGTAGAGAGTGGGGGAGGGGCAGCCTCAGGGCCGTGTGACAAGTGGTCCCAGCTCTGAAGTCTGCTCTCCTGGGCAGTGGGAGCAGGTGACCACATACCTCTGAAACTGGGGCATGGGAGGTGGCTGAACAGGCCCCAGATAGTCTGGCCACAGCCTCTGATGGCCCTGCACAGAGAGAGGAAGGATCCAGGAAGGAATACTGGCTACCCCAACACGTTTTCAACACTGCCCAACATGATTTTGAACTGTGGTGTTGGAGAAGACTCTTGAGAGTCCCTGGGACAGCAAGGAGATCAAACCAGTCAATCCTAAAGGAAATCAAACCTGAATATTAATTGGAAGGATTGATGCTGAAGCTCCAATACTTTGGCCACCTGATGTGAAGAACTGACTCATTGTAAAAGACCCTGATGCTGGGAAAGATTTAAGGCAGGAGGAAAAGGGGACGACAGAGGATGAGATGGTTGGATGGCATCACTGACTCAATGGACATGAGTTTGAGCAAACTCTGGGAGAGAGTGAAGGACAGGGAAGCCTGGTGTGCTGTAGTCTGTGGGGTTGCAAAGAGTTGGACACGACTGAGTGACTGCACAACACCACCACCACTCTTTCTCCCTTCCTCTGTCTGGGCTGAGATCTGCTTCTAGGCAGTGTTTTCAAACACATTTTGTTTTGGAGAATCTCGAGCCCACACAGACAGAACTGTATTATGAACACTGGGACCCACCCAGCAACCCCAACAGTTAACTCCTGCCCACCCTTGCCCCAGCCACACCCACACCTCCTGCCGCCCCTCTATTATTTTGAAGCAAATCTCAGGCACCACATCATTTCATCCAAAAATATCTCAGCACACATCTCTAAAAGATGGCAGGGCCACCAAGGCGGAGGTGGCAGCAAACGCCCATAATCAGATGTCCAGTTATCTGAGAGGGGGCCGAAGTTCCTTTCCAGGTTTTCTGAGTCAAGATCCACCCAGAGTGACCGAGGGAGGCCCCTCTGGGATCTTCCTTTTCAACTTTTCATTTTGAAATAATTTCAGACTTACCGGAAAGTCACAAAAATAGTACAAAGAATTCCCATTATGCTCTTCACCCAGATTCTTCCAGCCTTACCGTATTACATAACCACAGCACAACTATCAAAATCGGGAAATTAACATGCTTGAAATGCTATGATCTCATCTACAGATCCTACTCACAGTTTCCCAGTTCACTTGTCTCCTTTCATCTGGAGGCGCTCCTCAGCGTGGCTTTATCTTCTTTTGGGGGAGGAGGAGTAGAGTATTGGCCTCTTGTTTTGTAGAATTTGGGTTTGTCTGATGTTTCCTCCTGATTAAATTTGGGTTATGCATTTTTGGCAGGCACCCGCATCCTTTCAGTGTACCCTTTTGGGGGCACACGACGTCTGATTTCTCTACTGTGAAGTTATCATTCTTTTGCTTTGTAATTAATAACAGTCTGTGGGAAGGTATTTTAAGACCATGTAAATGTTTTGTTTTTCATCTTTTTTCTTTTGCCTACTCATTTTAGAATTCTTTGTTGATTCTTGCTTGAAAAAATGGTTACTGAGGAGTTTATTAAAGAGTCAGTTTTCTGTGTCCATCCTTCCTTCTACATCCAATGCTTGAGATTTCTTCTGTGAGGAAGACTTTTCCTTTCTCCTCATTTTTGTATTCATTCACTTGTCTGTTTTGATGTAACTCATAGACTCTTAGTTTATTCAATGTCTTACAGGTCATTACCATCACCTTTTATTTTCTTGTTCAGATTGTCCCAGGTTTGGCTCTTGGGAGCTCTCTCAGGTTGACTTCCATATCCTTTTTTTTTTTTTAATTGATCTGGACCATTTGAAAAATCTTTTTGGAATTTATTATAATATTGCTTCTGTTTTGTGTTTGGTGTTTTGGCCACAAGGCACTGGGGTCTTAGCTCTCTGACCAGGGATTGAATTTGCACCCCCTGTACTGGAAGGTGAAGCCTTAACTACTGGACCCCCAGCGAAGTCCTGGCTTCCATGTCCTTTTGACATGTCCTTATCATATTTGAGTGTTTCTTTGCTCTCTGCCATCACAAGATGCCCCAGGCTCATCTTGGACCTTTGTTGAGTTAGCGCTGGAGTGAGCTGTTTCTCTACGCAGCCCTGGTTTGCTTCACTGAGAATGGTGAGTAGGAACCAAGATCTAGGTGCTGGGTGCGCTCACTGCTCTTGGGCCATCTCAGCAGATGAAGCTAGGAAACGTGTACGTAAAAAAACATATATGTATATACGTGTTCGTGTGTGCGTGCTCAGTCACTTCAGCCATGATCAGCTCTTTGTGATTCCATGGACTGTAGCCCACCAGGCTCCTCTGTCCTTGTAATTTCCCAGGCAAGAATACTATATATATATATACACAGATATCTCTCTATATATATATACATATACATAGATATATAATATCTGCATGGAGTCTCAAAAAGAGCTAAACAGGACTTAACCACTAAACAATATATGTTTAAAACCTATGAGTTACATGTAGGTACTATTAGTTACATGTTATATGTATATGTGTATTTATTATACATAATATATGTATAGGACATATATGTATATATATTGAAAACCATGAATTATATGTATATGCTATTATATGCATACCACATATAGTATGCATATCTGTATACATATTAAAAATTGTGATTTCATGCTGATACCCTCATCTCCAAGCCAACACCAAAGGGATCCTTCTAGGTTCTCTTTTCCTTATTTATAACTCCTCTCTCCAACCTGGAGTGACTTGGATCTTATTATCCATGACATATTAACCCATTTGCTTGATTCTGGGATGCACATAAACTAGTTTTAGAATTGCCTTCTCAATGACCAATAGACACATGAAAAGATTCTCAACATAGCTAGTTATTCAGTCAGTTCAGTCGCTCAGTCGTGTCCGACTCTTTGCAACCCCATGAATCGCAGGACCGCAGGCTTCCCTGCCCATCACCAACTCCCGGAGTTCACTCAGACTCATGTTCATTGAGTCAGTGATGCCATCCAGCCATCTCATCCTCTGTCGTCCCCTTCTTCTCCTGCCCCCAATGCCTCCCAGCATCAGGGTCTTTTCCAATGAGTCAGCTCTTTGCATCAGGTGGCCAAAGTATTGGAGTTTCAGGTTTAGCATCATTCCTTCCAATGAGCACCCAGGACTGATCTCCTTTAGGATGGACTGGTTGGATCTCCTTGCAGTCCAAGGAATTCTCAAGAGTCTTCTCCAATACCACAGTTCAAAAGCATCAATTCTTAGGTGCTCAGCTTTCTTCGCAGTCCAACTCTCACATCCATACATGACTGCTGGAAAAACCATAGCCTTGACTAAACGGACCTTTGTTGGCAAAGTAATATCTCTGCTTTTGAATATGCTTTCTAGGTTGGTCATAACTTTCCTTCCAAGGAGTAAGTGTCTTTTAATTTCATGGATGCAATCACCATCTGCAGTGATTTTGAAGCCCCCCAAAATAAAGTCTGACACTGTTTCCACTGTTTCCCCATCTATTTGCCATGAAGTGATGGGACTAGATGCCATGATCTTGGTTTTCTGAATGTTGAGCTTTAAGCCAACTTTTTCACTCTCCTCTTTCACTTTCATCAAGAGGCTCTTCAGGTCTTCTTCTCTTTCTGCCATGAGTGGTGTCATCTGCATATCTGAGGTTATTGATATTTCTCCTGGCAATCTTGATTCCAGCTTGTGCTTCTTCCAGTCCAGCGTTTCTCATGATGTACTCTGCATATAAGTTAAATAAGCAGG
>SJYT01003600.1:328554-376037 GCA_006410635.1 Cephalophus harveyi | reverse complement strand
AGTTTATTGTGATCCACACAGTCAAAGGCTTTGGCTTAGTCAATAAAGCAGAAACAGATGTTTTTCTGGAACTCTCTTGCTTTTTCGATGATCCAGCGGATGTTGGCAATTTGATCTCTGGTTCCTCTGCCTTTTCTAAAACCAGCCTGAACATCTGGAAGTTCACCCTCTTCCAACAACACAAGAGAAGATTCGACACTTGGACATCACCAGATGGTCAACACCAAAATTAGATTGATTATATTCTTTGCACCCAAAGATGGAGAAGCTCTATACAGTCAGCAAAAACAAGACTGGGTGCTGACTGTGGCTCAGATCATGAACTCCTTGTTGCCAAATTCAGACTTAAATTGAAGAAAGTGGGGAAAACCGCTACACCATTCAGGTATGACCTAAATCAAATCCTTTATGATTATACAGTGGAAGTGAGAAATAGATTTAAGGGACTAGATCTGATAGACAGAGTGCCTGATGAACTATGGACGGAGGTTCATGACATTGTACAGGACACAGGGATCAAGACCATCCCCATGGAAAAGAAATGCAAAAAAGCAAATTGGCTGTTTGAGGGGGACTTACAAATAGCTGTGAAAAGAAGAGAAGCGAAAAGCAAAGGAGAAAAGGAAAGATATAAGCATCTGAATGAAGAGTTCCAAAGAAGAGATAAGAAAGTTTTCCTCAGTGATCAATGCAAAGGAATAGAGGAAAACAACAGAATGGGAAAGACTAGAGCTTTCTTCAAGAAAATTAGAGACACCAAGGGAACATTTCATGCAAAGATGGGCTCGATAAAGGACAGAAATGGTACGGACCTAACAGAAGCAGAAGATATTAAGAAGAGGTGGCAAGAATACACGGAAGAACTGTAGAAAAAAGAGCTTCACAAGCCAGATAATCACAATGGTGTGATCACTCATCCAGAGCCAGACATCCTGGAATGTGAAGTCAAGTGGGCCTTAGAAAGCATCACTAAGAACAAAGCTAGTGGAGGTGATGGAATTCCAGTTGAGCTCTTGCAAATCCTGAAAGATGATGCTGTGAAAGTGCTGCACTCAATATGCCAACAAATTTGGAAAACTCAGCAGTGGCCACAGGACTGGAAAAGGTCAGTTTTCATTCCAATCCCAAAGAAAGGCAATGCCAAAGTATGCTCAAACTACCACACAATTGCAATCATCTCACATGCTAGTAAAGTAATGCTCAAAATTCTCCAAGCCAGGCTTCAGCGATACATGCACCGTGAACTTCCAGATGTTCAAGCTGGTTATTAGAGAAATGCAAATCAAAACTATTGAATACAATCAGGTACTGTCACACCAGTTATAATGGCCGTTGTCAAAATGTCTACAAATAACCAGTGCTGGAGACGTGGAGAATAGGGAACACTCCTGCAATGCGGTGGGAGTGTAAGCTGGTGGAGCCACTATGGAGAATAGTATGGAGGTTCTTCAGAAAACTAGAACTAGAACTACCATGTGATCCAGAACACCCGCTCCTGGGCGTGCATCCAGAATTGCTTCCCTGTGCCCTGTGAAAGACACACCTACCCCTTAGGGAATAATAGATGTTTACAGGTCTCTAGGGGGCTTCCCGGGTGGCGCTAGTGGTAAAGAACCCACTTGCCAATGCAGGAGACATAAGAGACCTGGGTTTGATCCCTGGCTCAGGAAGATCCCCTGGAGAAGGAAATGGCAACCCACTCCAGTATTCTTGCCTGGAGAATCCCCTGGACAGAGGAGCCTGATGGGCTACAGTCCTTAGGGTCGCAAAGAATCGGACACAACTGAAGAGACGTGACACAGCATAGCACAGCACAGGTCTTTATGTTTTTAGCCTCAGAGGTTATAATAGAAATATTGTTTTCCAAAGCTTCTTAGATGAGTTTTCCCCTCCCTCCCCTTCAGTGTAGATGTGTAATTCATTTGTAAAACTCTTCATTTCATTGTTTACTGATTGTATTCCATTTGGGGCTTCTTTCCATCTCTGTTGATTGTAAAAAAAGGTTTTGACAAATTTATGATTGTCGGGGGTGGGGGATAGTTAGGGAGTTAGGATGGTCATGTACACCCTGCTGTATTTAAAATGGATAACCAACAAGGACCTATTGTATAGCACATGGAACTCTGCTCTAGGTTATGTGGTAGCCTGGATGGGAGGGGAGTTTGGGGAAGAATGGATACATGTATATGTATTACTGAGTCCCTTCACTGTTCACCTGAAACTATCACAACATTGTTAATTGGCTTTACCCCAATACAACATAAAAAGTTCAAAAAGCTGTCTTGAGTGCATGCACTCTTAACATGATTCTAAAAATCAGAACCATTCAAGTTCGTGCATTCACGCATCACGCCCTCCAACCCCTGCGCCCCGGTCGCCCGTCTCTTCCGCTCGGTTCCCGCCGCTGCGTGTAGCCGCTCTCAGTGGGGCCAGTTTCTCCTCCCTGTGCTTCCTTTATACAAACAAGCCGGTGTTTGCACGTTGCCTTCTCACTCCTTTTTCTCTCCTGTGGTAGATACTCATTCACACTTTTTGCTCTTCTGTTCAGCAGTATCTCCTGGCAGTCCCTCCGTTCTCAAGTCTCTGATCCAAACATCCCTCTCCACCTTCTCACTTTCCCTGCACCAATTATTTTCTGGAAGAACTGGCTGTTTGTCCTGTAGAGTTTCCCACAGGAAGGTCAGACTTTGCATGTTGCATCCCCGTGTTACGGCCGAGCCAGTTCTTCTGCCTTTGTCTTTTCTCCCATTAGTAATTGCATCGAGAGGCTTGATCAGAGGCAAGTATGGTTTCTCAGGCAGAAGACTCAGGGTTAAAAGGAGGCCCTGGCAAAGCAAAGGTGACTCTGTGAAGGTCCAAATGTATGCCTGACAGGCAGGCTCTAAGTGTGCTCCCCAGATACTGTCAAGTGGTTAGCTGGATCCCTCCACATGAGCTCTGTCCTCTGTCTAAAATCGTTTCATCCCTCTCGAGAAGGAGAAGGGGACGACAGAGGACAGGACGGTTGGGTGGTATCGTGAACTCAATCGACATGAGTTTGAGCAAACTCTGGAAGAGAGTGAAGGACAGGGAAGCCTGGTGTGCTGTGACTAAACAACAAGAAGTATTTTTGGTGTCTGAAGATAATTCTAGGGACTTGCACTTCTTAATCCCTAAAGCAGGTGGGTCGGATCCACCCTTGTTTTCATCCTTTCCAACCTGTGGTGCTAAGGTAGAGAGGTGTTAGTTCATTGCTGTGAAACTGCAACAGTCCAAGGGTTCAAGAGTTCCAGCCCATAATACCCCAAGTGACCAGTAGAGGGAGATGTTACTCAAGAAAACTCACTCTTGCCCTGGCTACAGGGGGACTCTCCTCTGCCTGGGTTTATCTGGGCCCGGCAACTGGGTATTCCTCCGTGCTCTCCTGGGACATGCCTGCGTCACCTCACCAAGGCTGCCTCCCACTCCTTCCCCTGTGCGAGCTCTTCTTTGTAAGCCACACTGCAGGGGCTCCTGCAGCTCCCAGGAGCTGCCATCAGCTCCCAGTGAAGGATGCTCATAGCAGATGCTCATTCAGGCTTGGAGGCTGGGTGGACTGATGTCTGGTCTGATGCAAACTGAGGTCAGAATGGAAAGAACTGATTGGCTGTATGTCGTGAATAGAAACTTCTTGCTTTTAAAGAAGGAACGTGGGTCATCTTAGATTTAAAAAAAAAGAAGAAGAAACCAGAATTGATTTTTATTTTGCATCCTCCCTCTGGGGGAGGATGGCTTTTTGCTGAAAAAGCGAAACATATTTAAAAAAGAATAGAACCCCTACCCCCACCCCAAATAGCCTAATCAGAATCAGTGGCCCCCTTTTCAGTGAGTGTGGGTGTTTTCTTTCATCACATGAGATTATTGAGCAAGCAACCTCCAGTCTCCTCACCCCTTTTGCACCATATTTCTTTCCCCTTTAGAGCAGAAGCTCTCTGAGGCCAGAGCTGGACGGGGCCCAAATGGAAAAGAGCCAAAAGGAGGGTCCGGGGGCCCCTGGAGGGAGGTGCCCATTCCACCTGCTGCCCCTGGGCTTCAGGCGGCGGATGCGCCAGGTGTGCCATTGTGGCCTGCTGGTTTGTCACCCACGTGTCATCTGATCAACTTACAGCATGTGCCAAGGGGCTTGGACACATGTGCATGTGTCTCTGGGTGTTGCACTCTCTCCTTTCAGGGAAATCTGAGATTGCCACGACGATGGAAGGATCAGAGGCTCCTGGCCCCAATGCCCTCATCCTCACATGTGTGGGCCCTGGGCCGGGGCTGCTCTCTGTCCACTGGTGCTGACTTTGCTGACTGCCTATCTACTTTCTGGGCCTGGGATTTCAGCAGGGAAACCCCCCCCCCCCTCCGCCCCTACCCCCAGGGACCACAGATTGAGTGGCACTGTCCTTGTGAGGATGGTGTGTGAGGCTGTGATGAGCTTCGGGGTCTCATCTGGGCAGTAGGAATGACAATGGGCCCCACTATTCACTGGGGAGTTGGGGGCTCTGGTCAGAACTTCAGCTCTAAAGCCAACCTCGGCAGGAAACCTTGGCCAGGAGGTTGAGCATCGGGGTGGGCAGTGCTGTGCTGGAGGCGTTGAGAACCGACTGGCTGTCAGATGGTAAGGAACGCTGAGAGCCGTCATCACACATTAAACTTAACAATTGAGTAAATTGCTGAAACAGAGGTGGTAAGTACCTAAGCTCCAGTCCCAGGACGGAACTGTGCCATCACCTGTTGCCTTGTAGGTTTCGTGTCTGTTTCCTGGGTGCTGGAGCACCAGCTGGTGCTGGGCTGTGTGTGGCTTCAGCACCGTTGCCACGGTGGCCTCAGGTTTCCAAGCACAGTGCAGGCGGGGTCAGCTCGGCATACCTGGATTGTGGGCTTGACTGCCCAGCACTGGGAGGGGCTGGGCCCTGAGCACACAGCCCTCCTGTGCTGAGTGGGAGGGTGGCTGGGGCCCTGGGCCTGGCTTTCAGGAACTCCTCCTGAAGGGGTGAGGGGGTGTGGTCCTGCTTTCTCTTCCTCTCTTTTCGGCTGAGGCTCCAGGGCCCCTGTGCTCTCAGGCCCCCTCGGCTCATCCTAGGTCAGCAGAAGACGGATGGGGAGGGAATGGGGTTCTGAGAAGGGGACTCTGAAGGCCTGGCAGGCATCTGGAGCAGGCCAGGATTCAAGCCCTGCTTGGCTGGACTCGAGGTCAGGGTCATTGAGGCACCTACGCTGGACTTTGAGCTTCTGAGTGGCGTTGGGTGGGAGGCATCTCTTCGGTCTGGGTCCTCCGGGCACAGCAAAGGCCCCCCAAGGCTGGCCCATCCACTCCTGGAGGGAGAGATGGGCTCCCTGGGGTGTGCGTGACCCTTTCCTGAGTCTCCTTCCTATACATGTGTCCCTGACATCTTGCTTAGGGCCCCATGGGGCAAAACCAGCTGCGAAAGTGCCTGGGTGTGATGGTGCCCTGTGGGGAGGGGTAATGAGCAGAGCAAGGCCTGTAGATGATTCACAGTGGCAACCTCCCAGAGAGAGGGGGCCGAGGGGCCTCACCTGACCAGTCTCCTGGTGCAGGGAAAGGCAAGGCTGGGGGGCCCTTGCCACCCTGATGGGTAGGGAGGGCATGAAGGGCAGAGCTCCACTCTGGGGCAGGACCCAGGTGGGCAGCCCCAGGTCCACAGTGCAGAAGGACCTGAGTGGATGGAGGGATAAAGAGGATGTGGTCCATCCACACAACGTGATGTTATTCATCTTTGAAAAGGTGGGACATTCTGACACCTGCTACTAGGTGGATGAACCTCGAGGACATTACACCCAGGGGAAGAAGCTGGTCACAGAAAGACAAACACCTTGTGACTACACTCAGACAGGGTCCCAGGAGTCGTCACATTCCAAGGGACAGGAAGGTGGGTCCAGGGGCTGGGGTGAGGGGAATGGGTTTAATAGGGACAGAGTGTCAGTTCTGCCTGATGAGGACACCCTAGGGATGGATGGTGTGATGGTGGATGTCCTTGTCACTGAGCTGCACTGGAAATGGTTAAAATGGTAAATTTCATGTCATGGATATTGTACCACCATTTAAAAAATAAGTTAAAATTATGGTTTTAAAACTGCAGGGAGTTGAAGCGAAATGTGGAGGTGTGAAGAGAGAATCCCCAAAGCAGAGGGCAAGGAGCTGAGTGGAAGGGTTGTGGGGGTTCCCCAGGGGCAAGTTCCAGGTGTGTGGCCATGGGCATCCGTCTTCTCAGTTGAGAGGGGGACCGCAAGGGTCAGCAAGCCTCCAAGACCTCTGGGACGACCCAGAACATGCAGCGAGGACTGGCCCAGAGGCGGCCCAGGGCCTGGGAGATGCCCAGGTGGCCAAGAACAGCTCAGGGGCAGAGCAGTTGGGGCCTGGGGACCGCCCACTGCTGCGAGCCGCCCTGGCCTTGAGCTTGCCATGCAGGCCTTGAGCTTGCCATGCAGCGGGGGACCTGGTGGCCCGAGGACAGAGGACAGCATGGGGGCGGGAGGAAGGCCCTCTAGGTCAGGAGGAAAGGGCTGCTGGGTGGTGCCGAAGCAGCTCCTAAAGAAGCCCACCTGGGGCCAGCAGCTGCTGCTGATCACACAGTGTTCTCCTTCTTTTAAAATTGGAGAATAGCTGGCTTACAAATGTTGTGTTAGTTTCAGGTGTACAGCACAGTGATCCAGTTACATACATGCGTATATATTCTTTTTCATATCCTTTTCCATTATAAGTTGTTACAAAATATTGAGTAGAGTTCCCTGTGCTCCACAGTAGGTCCTTATTGGTTATCTATATTATATGCAGAGATGTGTATTGTTAAACCCAAATTCTTCATTTATCACCCCCCTACCACCACCTTCCATGGGTTTCCCAGGTAGCTCAGTGGTAAAGAATCTGCCTGCCAGTGCAGGAGATGTGGGTTTGATCCCTGGGTCGGGAAGATCCCCTGGAGAGGGAGATGGCACCCCACTCCAGTACTCTTGCCTGGAGAATCCCATGGAGGGAGGAGTCTGGCGGGCTACAGTCCAGGGGGTCACGATGGGTCCGACATGACTGTGCACGCAAGCACCACTTTCCAGTGTTTCATTTCTAGTGACAAATTCCTAGCTTGCTCTCAGAGGGGCCTGGGGTGATCTGTGGGGACACACGATGCGGCAGGGGTGTACCCGAGTTCCATTTTGGTTGACCAACATCACTAGCACCCCCTTTACAGAGGTGGGGAACGGGGCTCAGCAGGGAGCTATGAATACCCACAGCCTCAGGGCTAGGGTGGTCTGTGTTCAGGCTTCAGAGCCCCAGTTCAGTCCTGGACTCATTGCCACTCCCCTCTGTCCCACCTCACCCCTGCAGGTCTAGGACCACGCTGTGTCAGCTGACGAATGCAGTCTCCTTGCCCGGGAAAGAAGTTGCTCTAGGGCCTGACTTTGTGCTTCATTTCCACTAGGTTTTTCGAGCACAGGTTGCCTTGTAGATTTTCTCAGTGGCCCCAGGCTTCCTGAGCCTCCCTCTGGGGGTTCCCTCCTAACCCTTCCCTCTCTCCCTGCTCGTGTCCTGGGTCCCCACCTGGAGGAGGCGGCAGTCTGATGGGGAGACATCAGGTGGGCGGGGGCTTGTGCTGGGGTTGTGGGCACCAGTGGTGGACAGCCCTGCAGGAATTGGCAACGGGCTCTCCTGTTGGGAGACAGAGAGGGGGCCCCCCAGAAGGCTGTCAGCCTGTGGTCTCACCCCATCTGGAGAGGCCGCACTTGCCTCGGCCTGGGTCCAGCATCCCACCTTGCCCTGGGGGCTCAGAGTCCTTTCCTCGGGTGCCTGGGGGCGTCAGTGGAGGCGTTGAGCTCAGCATCAATCTGATCTCTGCCTCGTGCTCACCGCGTCCTTAGGCAGCAGTTTCCCATCCAGAAAATGGGTCCAGGGCCCGCCTTGGGCAGCAGAGTCCAGGCAGACAGCAGGAGGAACCCAAGCTCTGCCATGGGTCTCACACTCTCCTTGGTTCCCGGTCCGGTCCCTCTCCCCTCACTCAGGAGCACTCACCCAGCTCGGGAGGTGGCCCGAGGGTCCGAGGCCGCATGGGACTGGGGACGGGCCCTCCTGTGCCCCCAGGTGGGCCCCCACACCCGCCCTGGCGCACAGCCTGTCTTTCTCAGGAAGACCGAGTTACCGAAACAGATAAATCAACCTGTCAAGAAGAAGCCTTGGAGAAAGAATCTCTCAACTCTCCCAGCCAAGAAGCTCAAAAGGGGAATTGTTCTCAGAGATGGAGGAGGAGGCAACAGCCACCTTCTTCCCCAGCCCTTTGCCTGCGGGTGCCCCTCCTTCCACGTGTTCCCGGGAGCACCTGTGCCCAGCGTCCCCTCACCACCCACCCCATGATGAGAGCTGCCGGCCTGGGACACGAGGCCAAGAGCCACTGTTTGGCCCCGTCCCAGCCCTGACTATGACACCATCTTCTCACAAACACAGTCTCTTGCCCAATCAGAGGAGGCCTGAGTCCTGAGCCACCCTCAGGCCAGTGCGAGAGGGGCTCGGGGAGTGGGCATCCCCCTGGGCAGAGCCCTGGTCAGTGTGATCAGAGGGTAGTGGGGACTGGGATGACTGACCACCAGCAGGGCGATGGGAGACCAGAACTTGTGTCTCGGAGAAGTGGGGGCGACTTCCTCCTGGTGGGAAGGGGCAGACACCTGGGCTCCCAAACAGCTGTGTTTCCCTGTGCGGTTACTTGACTTCTCTGTCCAGTGATCTCTCCATGTGGAGGATGGGCGCCTTGTGGGATTTTGTGGTGCAGGTTGGATGAGTTCATCTGCGTTCCGCGTGTCCCGTATGTGGTCAGCGTGTCGTGAATGTGAGCTGCGATGATGACGGATTGGAAACCACCCCTTGGCACCTTCTCCTCGTTTAACCCTCACGGCAGCTGTGTAGGTGGGCATTAGGGTCCTTGCTCCCTGGGTAAGGAAGCAGAGCTTGGAGCAGGGCAAAACTGCCGAGGCCTCACAGCGAAGGTCTGTAACCATTAGAAGGGCTCTTTCTGCCTCCAAACTCTGGTTCTGCTCTGTAAACAGGAGAGGGTGGTGCAGCAGGAGCAGGTGAGGGACAGGAAAGGGTCAGACAGGAGCCCAGCCCCCATCATCGCCCGCTGCCCATGGGGCTGATCACAGCTTTCTCAGAGGGACTGTCACCAGAAGTGGTCCCTGGAGGAGGAGGCAGGGGAAGGAGGAGGAAGGAGGAGTTGAAAGGGGAGGGAAGGCAGGAGATGTGTATAAGAGACAGCCATGGGTTTCCCAGGTAGCTCAGTGGTAAAGAATCTGCCTGCCAGTGCAGGAGATGTGGGTTTGATCCCTGGGTCGGGAAGATCCCCTGGAGAGGGAGATGGCACCCCACTCCAGTACTCTTGCCTGGAGAATCCCATGGAGGGAGGAGTCTGGCGGGCTACAGTCCATAATCTGGAGATGTGTATAAGAGACAGGCATTCGGGGGAGGGGAGGCAGGAGAGGAGAAGGAAGTAAACATTAGCTACACTAATGAGCCCCAAATCAAAGGATAATCTCAGGGTCCCACTGGCAAACCAGGAGTGTGTGGGCTGTGCTTCAAACCATAGCAAGAGGGTGACACCCACCTGCACCCTCTCCTGGGCCCCAGCAGGGCTCTTGTGAGCAGAAAACGTTCACTGAAAACTGGAAAGATTGCCCAAGAGAGGCTGAGTGAGGAGCCCTCTGTGAGCAGAGGACCCAGGGGTCGGGGTCCCGGGGAGGCAGGAAGAGGAGGTGGCAGAGATGTGGCTCCGCGCCCTCTGCTCACACAGGAAAAGTGGCTGCAGAGTGTCATCAGGTGGGTGTGCCACGTAACGTCACCAGGTGAGGGGGGCCATGGGGAGTGGCCATCCTTCTAACTTCCTGGGGGAAAAGCTCGTCACTGTCAGGGACATGAAAGAACTGTCAAAGGCCCACGAAACGAGCTGCCTGGATTGTGAAACAGAAAACTCACTTCTGTTTGCTTTGTGACAACATGGAAGCCACAGATGTTCCCTCCAGATGACATCCTGGCGTGACCTCCATCACCTCCTCCACATCACCTGTCCTCCTCTCCTGCTTCTACCCCCACCCTGTTCTGGGGTGGCTGCACCCATGCCTGGGGTTCATGGGTTAGGGGTCACAGGAGGAGATGGGTCAACAGGGAAATCCCACGGGGGAGGAGCAGGCTTCACAGGTCAGAGATCAAAGGTCAGATGGGCAGTTATATTGATTCAAAGACATGTGGCTGTTAAAGCTGGAGGTCAAGGACTGGCCAGTCCTTGAGCAAGAAGCCAGGCTCCCCGGGAGGAGAGGAGGAGGCCCTTCCACTCAGAGGGCTAGCCTTGAGCCAGGCAACGCGCCTGGGCTGCCCTGCCAACATTGCGGAGTAGATCCTCCCCTGACCTTGCAGATGAGCATCTTTATGCTGACACTGCAGGTGTGGGACTTAGAGAAGTCACGTGACTCACCAGCGGTCTCACCGCTTCTGAGTGGCAGGGCTGGGACAGGCAAGGGGCTGTCTGACCACGCGGGAAGGGGCCGGGTCACAGAGGTGAGTGTGGTCTGTACAGTGTGGGCTCATCTTGGGAAAGGAGGGGCTTGCTGAGGCCTGAAGACATTAAGGTGTTTGATCAGAGGGATATGGAAGCTATTTTGTGTTCTAGACTAGGAATTTCTAAAGATGCACAAATGAGAATTGTTGATCCCAGGGACCAACAAAGTTGGAGAGGGAGTAACACATTTGAAGCGCACTACCCTAGATGGTGGTTCAGGCTGAAATTAGAGAAATGCTCCCAAGTAAATCTATGGATGGGATATACTGATAGCTTACAGTGAATGATGTTGGATTCATGATCTTCAAAGAAGATTTAGCTTCAGGACCAGGGACCAGGCTTGATCACTCAAGAGCTTTTGTGTAGCAGAGTTTTATTAAAGCAAAAAAGGGGATAGAGAAAGTTTCTGACATAGACCTCAGAAAGGGGGCAGAGAATGCCCGCCCCCAGCTAGTCTTATCAAGGTCTTATATACTTTTTTCAGACCCACTCCCACAACATACATCTTAAATGAACAAGATTAGAAAGAACAGTAGAAAGATCTTACCAGACACACTCCCATAATATACATTTTAAGATGACAGGATTTAGTCAGATGGTTCTTGTTAAGGCAAAACATGTCCTCAAGCAAGATACATTGTCATATTGACTGAAAAGTGAAAGTTGCTCAGTCGCGTCCAACTCTTTGCCACCCAGTGGACTGTATGGATTTCTCCAGGCCAGAATACTGGAGTTGGTAACCTTTCCCTTCTCCAGGGGATCTTCCCAACCCAGGGATCAAACCCAGGTCTCCTGCATTGCAGGCAAATTCTTTGCCAGCTGAGCCACAAGGGAAGCCCAAGAATACTGAAGTGGGTAGCCTATCCCTTCTCCAGCAGATCTTCCCGACCCAGGATTTGAATTGGGGTCTCCTGCATTGCAGAAGGATTCTTTACCAACTAAGCTATGTTATATTGACTAAGACAAAGGAGTGTAGAAAAGAATTTGTTTGTCTTTTTCTCCTTGAGAGCCCCAGGCCCCTTTCCCCTTCTTGAGGGCTCTGGACTCCTTTCTCCTCAGGAACCCTGGACTTCTTATCAACCGAATGTATCTTGCTTAAGGACATGTTTCTCCTCCTTGGGAACCCTGGACTTCTTACCAACCTACCTAGGAACTGACTCTCTCAGTACTAGAGAAATTGTAAAGTGTCCATGGCATGGTGAGGCTAGGGAGGCAGGGCATGGCAAGCCAAGCCACCCAATGGGAATGGGATGGCTTTGGGAATTGGTGGCTCAGAGGTTAAAGCGTCTGCCTCCAATGCGGGAGACCCGGGTACGATCCCTGGGTCGGGAAGATCCCCTGGAGAAGGAAATGGCAATCCACTCCAGCATTCTTGCCTGGAGAATCCCATGGACGGAGAAGCCTAATAGGTTACAGTCCACGGGGTCGCAAAGAGTCGGACTCGACTGAGCGACTTCACCTTGGGAATTGGTGGGTTTCTCTTTGAAGAGGACAGCTCCTTTTTCCGTCTGACAGCATCCGTCCCACTTCTCTGGGGGTAAGAACTCCACCTTCCCTAGGGGCCACGCCTCCTCCGTTCTCAGACTATGCAGCTCTGTGGGGCTGCGCCTGTCCCTGGATGCAGGAAAGGATGTGACCCAGGCATGGCCACACAAAGTGACCACGTTGAGTTCAGGGAAAGGCCTTGGGTCTAATCCAGCCAGAGAGATTCAGGCTCAGTGCTGCAGTGAGAACCACTGGGAAAGGGGCTTCCTGGGCTGGACTTGCATCTGCCAAGACAGGAGATGGAGCTGTAGGGCTGGGGGAGCAGTTAACTCTATGTATGTGCATGTGCGTGTATCATGTGTGTGTAAGGGCACGTGCAGAAGGCAAACTTGTGAATCAAATAAAAGTCAGACCAAATTCACTTAGTCTTTTAACATTTAATGAAACTTACTCTCACCCAAGGGTTTCCCTGGTGGCTCAGATGGTAAAAAATCTGCCTGCAATGAAGAAGAACTGGGTTCAGTTCCTGGGTCGGGGAGATCCCCTGGAGAATGAAATGGCAAGCCACTCCAGTATTCATGCCTAGAGAATTCCATAGACAGAAGAGCCTGGCAGGCTACAGTGCATCGGGTCACAAAGAGTTGGACATGATCGAGTGACTAACACACACACACTCTCTCTCACCCACACACCACTCCTCCCAGCATCTATTATCCTGTCTTCCTCCAGCAGCCCTTCCTCAGTACAAGGTGGGGTCCTGGGGCTCCATCCCAGGCCAAGCTAGCCCGTGTTTCTCCTTCCCGTGACCACAGTCATGGGTGTCGACGCAGGCACGCTATCTGAGCTGGACCAACCAGGGGCAATCTTAGGGCTCTGGCAGGAGTCATGTGAGCAAGAGTTTTCTCTTGCTGGCCTGCTGGCAGCTCTCTTGTCACTCATGAGGAATAACATGTCTGAGAATAGAGCCGAAACAGAGGTGGGTCCAAGAAATAGAAAAAAAGAGACATTAGCTTCAGCCCTGAGTCAAATTGTGACTAAAGCCAGGATAACCCAGACTTTTCAGTTATATGAGCCAGTTAACTCACTTTCACTTAGGTCTGTTTTATGTGGGATTTTCTGTTCCTTACAGCTAAAATAGTCCTAAAGAGTCAATTAAGAGAAGATTCCTATTCAAAGAACTAGAAATAGCTGAATAATCTAGAATTAAACAAGGAGACTGTAAAAAAGTATGATCAAAACATTTAAAAAGATAAAATAAGAAAAACAATCATAAAGTGAGACAGAGGTGAACAATAACCGAATAGATCTTGAGAAATAAAAGTGTATTACAGAATATTCACTTTTTTGTTTGTTTTGTTTTTTAAATTTAAATTTATTTATTTTATTTGGAGGCTAATTACTTTACAATATTGTATTGGTTTTGCTTACATCAACATGAATCCACCATAGGTGTACATGTGTTCCCCATCCTGAAGCCCCCCTCCCACCTCCCTCCCCGTACCATCCCTCTGGGTCATCCCAGTGCACCAGCCCCAAGCATCCTGTATCCTGCATCGAACCGGGACTGGCAATTCATTTCACATATGATATTATACATGTTTCAATGCTATTCTCCCAAATCATCCCACCCTCTCCCTCTCCCCCAGTCCAAAAGACTGTTCTATACATCTGTGTCTCTTTTGCTGTCTCACATACAGGGTTATCGTTACCATCTTTTTAAATTCCATATGTATGCATTAGTATACTGTATTGGAAAAAGCAATGGCACCCTACTCCAGTGTTCTTGCCTGGAGAATCCCAGAGATGGGGAGCCTGGTGGGCTGCCGCCTATGGGGTCGCACAGTCAGACATGACTGAAGTGATTTAGCAGCAGCAGCAGCAGCAGCATACTGTATTGGTGTTTTTCTTTCTGGCTTACTTCACTCTGTATAATAGGCTCCAGTTTCATCCACCTCATTAGAACTGATTCAAATGTATTCTTTTTAGTGGCTGAATCACAACTTAATATCTCTCATTTACACAGAGAGAAATAGGGAGATGATAGAAAGTTCTGAGAAAACAGAAAGAAATAAGAAGAAGAAAAATGCAACAATGATGTTAAGAGATTGGGAGACAGAATGAAATGTTCCAGATACGTATTCTCTCCAGGAGAAGGAAATAGTGAAGAAAGATTGAAGAAACACATCAAGTTCCAAAAACTGAAATAAAAAGAAATCAACACCTAGGCACACCAATATAAAACTGCAAAAACGGCAGGCAAGGAGACAAAGAAATGAAACAGGAATGCTAATGAGGCTGACAGTGGACTACCGAGAAGAAATGACTGACGCCAGGAGACAATGGGATAAAGCTGTTACACACCTGGAGAAAAATGAACTATCGATTTGGTCGCTGATGTCTAGGTGAGCAATCACTCATGAATGACGGTGAAATAAGACAGTTTTCAACATGTTTATTACAGCCTCCCATCTAATATTTGATAAAGTATCTTCTCAGTAAGAAGAAAATTGAGTCCAGAAGAAGGGGTGTATGAAAGTAGCAAACTAAGCAAAGAAATTCTAAGCATGTTGGTAAGTCCACATAAGCATTTATTGTAGAGAGGTCTGAAAAACGAAGTGGAAGTGAATCAGTATACAGCAATAACATGATAACTGTTCATTGGCTGATTGAAGTTGTGTGTGTGTGATAAGTCGCTTCAGTCACATCCAACTCTTTGTGACCCTACAGACCATAGCCCGCCAGGCTCCCCTGTCCATGGGATTTTCCAGACAAGAATACTGGAGTGGGTGGCCATGCCCTCCTCCAGGGTGACTGAAGTTAAATAACTGTAAACTCCATGAAATTGTTGGCTGAAGAATAAAGATGCTGATTAAGCCTTAGGTATGGGTTTTAATGGGCTTCCCTGGTGGCTCAGAGGTTAAAGCGACTGCCTGGAATGCGGGAGACTTGGGTTCAATCCCTGGGTCAGGAAGATCCCCTAGAGAAGGAAATGGCAACCCACTCCAGTACTCTTGCCTGGAGAATTCCATGGAGGGAGGAGCCTGGTGGGCTACAGTCCATGGTGTCACAAAGAGTTGGACACGATTGAGCAACTTCACTTTCACGTGGGTCTTAATATACAGTGTGTTATTGAGCAGACATTTCTCCAAAGAAGACATATAGATGGCCAACACTTGAAAAGATGCTCAACATTGATCATTATCAGAGAAATACAAATCAAAACTATAATGAGATATCTCCTCACACCTGTTAGAATGGTCATCATAAAAACACCTACAGACAATAATAAATCCCAGAGAGGGTGCAGGGAAAAGGAATCTTCCTACACTGTTGTGGGAATGTAAATTGTTATAACGATTATGGAGAACAGTATTGAAGTTCCTGTAAAAGCTAAAAATAAAACTAGCATATGACACAGCAATCCCAGTACTGGGCATATACCCTGAGGAAACCATAATTCAAAGAGACACATGTACCCCAGTGTTTATTGCAGCACTATTTACAATAACCAGGACCTAGAAGCAACCTAGATGACCATCAGCAGATGAATGGATACAGAAAATATGATACATATACACAATGGAATATTACTCAGCCATAGAAGGAAATGGAATTGGGTCATTTGTGGTGATGTGGATGAAACTAGAGTCTGTCATACAGAGTGAAGTAAGTCAGAAAGAGAAAAACAAATTTCATATATTAATGCATACATGTGGAATCTAGAAAAAAGGTACTGAAGAAAGTATTTGCAGGGCAGGAATAGAGATGCAGATACAGAGAATGGACTTGTGGACAGAGTGGGGGAAGGAGAGAGTGGGACGAATTGAGAGAATAGCACTCACATATACACACCATCATGTGTAAAATAGACAGCGAGTGGGAAGCTGCTGTGAAGCACAGGGACCTCAGCTCAGTGCTCTGTGATGACTTTCAAGGGTGGGATAGGGGCGGGGCAGGAGGGAGGCTCAAGAGGGAGGGGATATATGTATACATATAGCTGATTTATATTGTTGTATAGCAGAAACTAACACAACATTGCAAAGCATTCTACTCCAATTAAAAAAATACAGTGGATTAGCATCCAGTTCAGTTCAGTTGCTCAGTCAGGTCCGACTCTTTGTGACCCCATGGACTGCAGCATGCCAGGCTTCCCTGTCCTTCACTGTCTCCTGGAGTTTGCTCAAGCTCATGTCCACTGAGTTGATGGTGCAGGTAAAAGATGATAACTGTAAAAGATGCATGTAAAACATGGTAAATGTAGAAGAATAGAAATAGAATGTATAGCTTTTAAACTTGGTTGAACATAAAGAAACAATGAAAATTCAATTAATATAATGAAGACAGAGAAAGAGAGGAATGAAATAAGCAAAGGAAAAGCAGATACAAAGAAAGCTTAAGATTAAATAGTGGAAGTTATTCCAAATAAAGTTATTTGGAATAAAGTGTAGAAGTACTCATAAAGTGTAGAAGTCCTAATAAGCATAACCTGTATCTCCTTCTATAGGGTTGTCAGCAGCCTTTTGGTCCAGATGTTTGCATCCTGGATTGAGCATCATTACTAGAGGGTCAGTCTCTCCAGGACATAGATCTGTCCATTTGATTCCGGGGCTCCTGCCCCATGCACCACAGTGTTTGGCTTTCAGCTGGTAAACTGAGCAATGGAAGCAAGGGGAAAAGATGGAAATCTAAGGTCTAAGAAAGTCACAGCCACAGAGTGACAATACACAACTGAGGACATTCAAATGTTTATCAACAAAATCCACTTCACTGAAAGTTCAGTTCAGTTCAGTTCAGTTGCTCAGTCATGTCCGACTCTTTGCGACCCCATGAATCGCAGCACGCCAGGCCTCCCTGTTCATTACCATCTCTCGGAGTTCACTCAGACTCACATCCATCGAGTCCGTGATGCCATCCAGCCATCCCATCCTCGGTCGTCCCCTTCTCCTCCTGCCCCCAATCCCTCCCAGCATCAGAGTCTTTTCCAATGAGTCAACTCTTCGCATGAGGTGGCCAAAGTACTGGAGTTTCAGCTTCAGCATCATTCCCTCCAGAGAAATCCCAGGGTTGATCTCCTTCAGAATGGACTGGTTGGATCTCCTTGCAGTCCAAGGGACTCTCAAGAGTCTTCTCCAACACCACAGTTCAAAAGCATCAATTCTTCAGTGCTCAGCCTTCTTCACAGTCCAACTCTCACTCAGTCCAGAGCTAGGAAAATCTAAACTAAAGAGAAAATATTATTGTTTAGCCTATCAGAAACAGAGTTCAAAATGGCAATACTAAATATTGGAGTGATTGCAAGAGACTCTTGATACACTTCAAGATAGATTTCATTTCAAATTTTCTGGAGAGTAGTTTTACTTCCAACATTTTATATCATTTTTGCAGCTTTGGTTTTAAGTGTCCACAAACTGATACAAACTGGCTTAAAAGGAATTTATTACCCGAAATAATCAGACATGTGTGGTGTGTGTGTGTGTGTGTGTGTGTGTGTGTGTGTGTGTGTGTGAGTTGTTGGTTGCAGGCATGCCTTAACTAAGTCATCTAATGAGGGAATAACCCACTTTCTGTATGTCTGTGGTGTCATCTTCCTCCCAAAGGCTACTCTTTTATGCTCACAAACTATTTGCAGCAGTTCCAGATTTCACATTCTACTGTCCAGTGGAGGAAAGATCATTGTTTTTCAGAGTTCCCAGAAAATGTTGCCTCCTAATTCATTAATGCTGCATGCGGCCAACATCTGAACCATAATTCATCTCAAAAAGTACCAGTTAGGAACAATAGATGATGGGAAATAGAATAGGGAAAGTAAAGACAAAAGAATCCAGAAATTTGAATTATTTAGGGTGGATTAAATGGGAAGCGTTCACATGTAGGGAAATTCTCAGCTCTTCTCTTTTCAGAAGGATCTCCTCCCTTTTCCTCTTCTCTGCTATTTGAATTTCAGTGATAGGTCTGCAATCATCACTGTATCTTAGATGTCTCCTAGGTGTTTTTTTTTGTTTTGTTTGTTTTGTTTTTTTATTTGTCCTGTCCTTTTGTTTCCTTGAGCTTTCCTCTGGATATTTTCTTTTGTCGTACTTTCCAGGTCATTAATCCTCTCTGCAGCCAGGCCTAATTAGCTCTTAAAATTATCCATTGTGTTCTCAATGTCCTTTTTTGTTTCAGTTACAGAATTTGAATTTTTTATAGCTTTTGTTTTTTGCTGAAATTTTAAACTTATCTTTCATTTCCTTGAGTGTATTAAGCAAGAATTTCAAGTTTGTGCCTGGTAACTCCAATATATGGAACTCCTTGGGCCTGCTATTTCTATTGTCTACTTTTTCCTCCAAGATCTTGGTCATGTCATCTATCTTTTTCAAGTACCTCCTTATTTTTGATTTCATGCCAAACATTATATTTTAAACAGTGTTCATTTGAGAGTTTGGATGATGTTACAATTTTTTAAAAATGCATTAGTGGTAAGAACACTTAACATCAGATATATTCTTTAAACAAAATTTTAAGTGTATGATACACTATTGTTAATTATAGGTATGGCAGATTTCTAAATCTTTTTCATCTTGGATGATGTTACAGTTTTTAAGAAAAGATTTATGTTTGCTTATGGCAGCCTTTGAGGCTAGGGGCTCCAGCACCCTAGATCACTTTAATCCAGTCCAATCTTGGGCTTCAGATACAGTATGAGTGGTTCACTCTTACTCATAGGGTGTATCTTTTGGGTTTCAACTGAAAGTCTGGGATGTTTACCAGGACATGCTTCAGTTCAGTTCAGTTCAGTCGCTCAGTCGTGTCCGACTCTTTGCGACCCCATGAATCACAGCACGCCAGGCCTCCCTGTTCATCACCATCTCTCGGAGTTCACTCAGACTCACATCCATCGAGTCAGTGATGCCATCCAGCCATCTCATCCTCGGTCGTCCCTTTCTTCTCCTGCCCCCAATCCCTCCCAGCATCAGAGTCTTTTCCAATGAGTCATGCTTAGGAGGCCCTAAATTTCAAAGTTTGTCCTAGATCCCTAGGAATTGTGGTTCAGGCTCTCATTTGTGGTCTCACTTTCTCAGGATCCTCTAGAGGAAAGTGGCCCCATGCTGGGGTCACTGCTCTGGGCTCCCCTCTGCTCACAGTCTCTGCACCCCAGTTCCTCACTGCTTGGCAGCTCTCTAAGCCTTCTTACAGATGTTTATTTTCTGTCTCTCTACTTCACTGATTGTTCTCAACAGGGTGGAGAACATCTCCGGAGTGAAGACCATGTTAGACTTCAGAGTCCAGTGAGGTATGGGTTCCAATTACACCTCCACCTTTTAAAAATGGGGTGACCTTGGCCAAGTTGTTCAATCTTTCTGAGCCCATTATCTCTCAAAAAGAAGGGGTTAATACCTGCCCTGCAGGATTGCTAGGTTTGGAAATAACACATGTGATATACTTCAGATTATCCAACATTTGGCAGGGACCCGAGACACTTAGCTCTGCCGTGGTTGATATTCTCATTGAGTCTGCCCAGCTCCTAGTGCTCAGGATGGGAATCTGTGAATCTTGTTCGCGTGAGGTCCAGGAGGCTTCAAAGGAGGGGCATTATGAATGGCAGGCTGCAGTGCTGCCGGTGGGAACCAGGTTTCCTGGGCTAGCATCACTTAGGGGTCTCTGGGGCTTGTCTGGGCCTGGGCAGGTGGACAGGGAGACCCTGAGAGAGCACTCCACTCATAATCAGTCAGGCATGGGAAACTCATTGGTATCAGGAGGAAGAGAGTGAGAGGAGGCTTTGAAGGGGAAATGAAGCTGGAGGTCAGACCCTGGGGGGGGCCTAGATGGAGAACATGGGCTGAGATGCAAGTTCGGGTCTGAAGGTATGGCAGGGCAGGGTGCTGGTGGGCCTACTGGGAGTGAGATAGCAAGCTGAAGTCCTCACTTTTGAATCTGGCATTAAAAAAAATTTATTGAAGTATGGTTGCTTTACAATGTTGTGTTAGTTTTTACTGTATAGCAAAGTGAATCAGCTATATGTATATATATATATATATATATATTCCCTCTTTTTTTCCATTTCCTTCCTATTTAGTTCACTACAGAGCATTGAGTAGAGTTCCCTGTGCTATACAGTAGATTCTCAGTAGTTATCTATTTTATACATAGTATCAGTAGCATATGGGCTTCTGAGTAGCGTAAGAGTCAGATGGTAAAGAATCTGCCCACAATGTGGGAGACCTGGGTTCCATCCTTGGGTTGGGAAGATCCCCTGGAAAAGGGAATGGCAACCCACTCCTGTATTCTTGCCTGAGAATCCCATGGACAGAGAAGCCTGGTGAGCTACAAACCATGGAGTTGCAAAGACTCAGGCATGACTGAGCAACTAACGCACAAACATACATCAATAGTGTACATATGTCAATTCCAATCTCCCAGTTCATCCCACCTCTTCTTCCCACCTTGGTATCCACACGTTTGTTCTTTATATTTGTGTCTCTATGTGTTTTGCAAATAAGATTATCCCTATCATTTTTCTAGATTCCACATATATGCATTAATATGCAATATTTATTTCTGACTTTCTTCACTCTGTATGACACTCTCTAGGTCCATCCATGTCTCTGGCTCTGGCATTTTGGCTCCACTTCTTAAAGACTGAGGCTATTTGGATTCTAAAATCTTTGGAATATTTATGTTTTAATAGAATTACATTAACAGTGATAAAATCTCATTGTGAAACTAGTTTTCAGAACAAATACATGACATTTCAATTCTAGGTTTTCATACAGTCTAATTATAATTTCTGTTATCGTTTCTTTGCTACTTTATTGAAATTATATTCATCCAACACTGATAGATCAGTTGGTAAAGAATCTGCCTGCAATGCAGGAGACCCTCGTTCAATCCCTGGGTCGGGAAGATCCGCTGGAGAAGGGATAGGCTACCCATTCCAGTATTCTTGGGCTTCTCTGGTGGCTCAGCTGGTAAAGAATCCACTTGCAATGTGGGAGATCTGGATTTGATCCCTGGGTTGGAGAGGTCCCTTGGAGAAGGGAAAGGCTACCCACTCCAGTATTCTGGCCTGGAGAATTCCATGGACTGTATAGTCCATTGGGTGGCAAAGAGTCAGACACGACTTTCACTTTCACTTCTTTCAACAAGTTTAAATTTTATAACAAAATTTTACAACTAATTTTTTGTCCCTTTATAATTTGCCTTCTGCTGTTGTGAGTGCCCATGTGTGTGCGCGTGCACATATGTCTGCTTTTAGCCATTGTTTCTACCCAGTCTAGTTTCTTTTGAGTGCATTGTGCAAATCTAAGCTTCATGAAGATTTAATTCTTCCTTTAGTTTTTGGCCAATTGGACATTTTCCCTCAGGGCTTACCAGTAGCTCAGTGGGTAAAGAATCTGTCTGCAATGCAGGAGATGCAGAAGATGTAGGTTTGATTCCTGGGTCTGGAAGATCCCCTGGAGGAGGACATGGCAACCAACTCCAGTATTCTTGTCTGGAGAATTCCAAAGATAGAAGAGCCTGGCGGGCTACAGTCCATGAATTGCAAAGATTCGGACACGATTGAGTGACTGATGCACACATGCCCTTTTCCCCTCATGGGCTGATTTCAATATTGTGTTATGTAGTTTATGTTGACTGTTATGTCTACTGACAACATTTTTTATTCATTGTCTATAAAGCAGGAGGTTCTATTTCTTTCTTTGTTAATCTATCAGAAACTTGTGAACACTTTTGGGAAATGGAAAAACAAGACAGAAAGAGAAAGGGGTGAGAGGTTAATGCCAAGAGGAGACCTAAATGGTAACATGAGACACAGACCCAGAAACAGCGGGGACAGGGCTGAGGACATTTGGTTCCAATCCCTTTGAATTCAAAATGTGCTGCTTCTGAGTTGGACAGCAAACATTTTAGCCAAGAGATGGGCCCCATCTTTGGCACTGACAGGGGCAAGGGTGACCCAGTCTTTGGGAAGACCCAGTTGGTCGGGAGTCTAGGGTTGAAGCAGGAGGGTTTGGAAGAGAGTCAGACTGGGGCTGGGACCAGGACTGCCATAGGGGTGGGGAGGGACATGGCAGTATGGCTCCCTGCCATACTGGCCCCAGGGAGCTACCATTGTGGTTTCAACTGGAGAAGGTCCACTCAGCAGGGACTCTAATCCTGTTTACCCATTTACTAGTGATTGCGTTGAACGAGCTGCTTAGCGGCCACCACTTTAGCTTCCTCAGCTGACACATGGGATGCCTTCCTCAAAGGGCTGCTCTGAGAACTATGCACAATCATGTAGACAAAATGACTGAGTAGAGAAGCCTCTGTAAATGGTGCCTCCTATTCCTAGTATCAGGCTTGCTGTGCAAAGACCAGGGCAGCAACCTGAAGCTAGGCCCCTTGACCATTCAGGGGCCAGGGGAAGGGGAGGAGGGAGCAGCTAAACCTGCCTGGAAAGGATCACTGGACTGGTGGACCTGCTGGGAGGGAGCCTCAGAGGCATGAACACCCCACCCTCAATCTCCTCCCATCTTCTGCTGGGCTTTCCAGGACCAAATCCAATAAGAAGGCAGAGGGTCAGGGAGTCCAGATGGGTCTACATCCCGGGGCAGAGAGCAGGGCAGACAAAGGGTGGCCGTGAGCTGCAAACTGAAAGCGTCAACATAGACCAGGGGTGAGCCTTGCCCTGTGACTCCCCGTTTCCGGGCTCTGGGAGGGAGAGTGGGGGAGGAGGAAAGGCTCTCCCATCAGACTGTTTCCCAGTGGACAGGCTCAGCCATTCAGCTCCTGAGAAAGGTCAAGGGTAATGTATTCCTCCTCCTGACTCGAGGTACAGCCAAGGCTCACTCACTCAGACCCTTCAGCATTCCAGGCTTGGAATGATTCAGATGGGAGTTGGCCTGAAATTTATCTTTGCTGTATTTACACAGAAAGACCTTAAAAAGCTAGTCGATGGTGTCAACAAAGATCATTATAATATTTCAGGAGAGATGGTTTAACATACCAAAGGAGGGGAAAAGAATTTTTTAAGCACAGCAGTGGAAACCATATTTGGACATTGAGGGAATCAGAAACTGTTCTTTTTGGTAATAATCACCCAGATGTTATCCCATATGAGCCAGAAGGTGATTCAGGGATGAGACGGAAATCATGTGGTCATGTTTGCTCACTGCCCTTTGAGAGTGGCATCCAGTGGTGGTTAAAGGTGGTAGCCAGGTGGTTTGACCCTCTGGAGTCAAAAGTCAAGCTCTCTCCTCACAGATGCAGCTTGAGGTTGTGGTAGGAAAGCACACTTTGGACTCAATACGATTGACCTGATATCTGCAAGTCTTATGGGTCCTCCGACTCTGGTAAAACCTTATTTCTCCATCTGTGAAATGGGTCAGGCAACCCACGCCCATGGGCTTTCTCTAGAGAGCACCAGGTTCCTGTGGCAGTGGCCCTGCCGCATAGTGGGTCTTCAGCTCCTGAATCCCTTTCTTCCATTGGATGCTCCTGAAAGACCTGCCCGGTTCTACAGCCTACATGTCTGCCTGGTGGAGGTTAGCTAGGGAATACTGGATGGGAGGCAGGGAGGCCACCAATCGCCATTATTTGACTCAGACTAACCCAGTTTGTCCCAGGCCTTGAGTCCAGCCTCGTTTCTATCTTAGATCCTACCCTCTGAGTCACATGGGCAGTGTCTTCCAATAGGAAGAACATCATGCTTTAGACCCAGCCAGGGGTCATTTCAAATCCCAGCTCTGCCAGTTAAGTACCAAGGAACAACTTTCTGAACTTCCCTTAGACTCTGGACAAGTGAGATGGCCAGACCTGCTTTGCAGGGAGTCTCAAATGCCCAGGACAACCTTTGGTCACTGTAATGGCTAGGTAATTGGTGACTATCACTATTGTTGTTTGTGGAGTGTGTTCAGACGTTTCTAAGTTGGTCAGAAATCTGGTTTTGCCTCTGGGATTTTTCCCGTGATGAGAAGTTGCAGACTGTTGGGAAAATCTGCTGATTTCCAAGGGGTGGTGACTGTGGTGAGGGAGAGGTTGTGTCTGTGACATGACCACAGGAGTGTGGTCTGTTTTGCCCAAGCCCTGCGTCCAGGTAAGGATGCAGAGATAGCATATCCTGAGGCCCTGCTTCAGCATCCTCTCTTCCCCAGGATGCGAGTGTGGTCCCCAGAGCGTGCATCCTGGCCAGAGAGCACAGGACATGCCGTGACCTCCCTGCGGAAGAGATGAGTAATAAAGCGCAACGGCTTGCCCAAGGCACCATGGAAAAAGGCGTCCATCATCTTAATGGTACCTTTTAGATGTCTAGCTGAGCTGCGGCCTCTTCCTCACAATCCCTGCCCCTCCCGCGAGCACTGCGGGGGAGCTATTCCTGGCATGTGCTGTGGTACAAAAGCGCGGTTCATCTTCTCAAGGAGACGTGGAGAGGTTGAAAGTCAAACTCATTGGAACAAACCTTGGCTTTGGAGACGAGTCAAGTGCTTGTTATGCAAGTACTCGCCCTCCCCAAGGAGAAGTCAGCACGATGAGAAAAACAGAGTTAGGGGGGATTTGGTNAAAGCGCGGTTCATCTTCTCAAGGAGACGTGGAGAGGTTGAAAGTCAAACTCATTGGAACAAACCTTGGCTTTGGAGACGAGTCAAGTGCTTGTTATGCAAGTACTCGCCCTCCCCAAGGAGAAGTCAGCACGATGAGAAAAAGAGTTAGGGGGGATTTGGCGATAAGGATGAAAAGGGAACAAGATCGATGAGGGACACACCGTGTCTGTGCGGGGGCGTGGCCAAGTGTGTGGGGCGTGGTCATCGCCTCTAAGTGGGGAGCTGAGTCTTCAGCATCAAGTAGAACAAGCCAGGTAGGGAGGGGAGCAGGCTGGAGAAGAGTTGAGGTTCAGCTTAGCTTGGCTTTGGAAGAGCAAGGTGTGACACAGCTGCTCTCAGGCCTAGGGCCACAGCCTTCATGCTTGCAGGGATCAGGGTTAGTAGAGAGACTGGGACTGAGGCCGGAGGAATCTCCTGCTCAGCTGAGAGCTTGACCATCTTTGGCCTCAGTTTACCCATTGACACAACAGGGATTATATCTGTTTGACTCTTCTCTGCCTAAAAGATGAGCTGGAAGCAGAGTCTGATAACAACATCTCATGGCAGAAAATGTGTTCTAGCATCTCAGGGGGTACCGATTGGACTGCTGGTGTCCTTTGGTGAAGGAAGGCAGGGTGTTGCCAGAGGACATGGGGGCTGAAAAGAGAAGATCCTGAGTATGTCGCTTTCAAAGGTACAGAAGGCTGTTGCCAGGATTCAGGGTGTTGCCACGATTCCCTCTGGACCAGGGAAACGTGGCTGAAGAAAACTTGCTGTGAGGTGTTTTTATTTGTTGGGAAAAAAGAGCAAAAGAGAGAGAGAGGCCTGGGAGGGCAGGTGGAGTCTCATTCATTGCCCAGGGTCAGGTGGGGAAAAGGAGAGGTTGCCCTTCCCACTTTTTAAAGAAGAGAGCTACTACCATACTTTTGTCTCTTTTACGTATCAGAGTTCTAATTATGATTTCTCACAGACAAAAGATTCCTTTACTGGTTGAGTTCGAAGCTACTGATTGAAACCATTGTCCACTAGCCTGGGAAATTCCTTGCAAAGCTCTTGCTTCTCCGGGCCAAGATCTCTGTCCTGGGTTTCTGTGCTGCATTTCAAAACACTCCAAAATGTAGTGGCTTACAACAGTGTGTTCTCGTTTTCTTTCATCAGTTGACTGGGCTCAGCTGGGTGGTTTTCACTTGGGGGCCTTTCTTGCAGTTGTCCTGAGATGGTGGCTGGAGCTGGAGTCCTAAGGCTACAATGGATCATCATACAGGACTGGGCCACTATTGTGTCTGTCACTCCAGCTGGGAAGGCTGGGAGAGCTGGGGACCAGCCAGGTAGCTGTCTGCCCTCGTTGCCTCTTTATGTAGACTTCCTCCAAGCCTGGTGGTCTCGAGTGAGTCAGACTTCTTACATGGGGCCTGGCTACCTCCAGATGCATCACCCAGGAGACCCTGGCAAAAGCTTCAAGGCTTTTTAGGACTTAGCCTCAGAAGTTCAAGCATCACTGCCATCACACTCTGCTAGACAAAAGCTAGCCCCAAGGGTAGCCCACACTGAAGGGGAGGGGACTCTGAAAATGGGTGACACCAGGGCCAAGCTCACTGGAGGCCCTCTTTGCGGTCTGGCTAACAGTTTCAAGAGGAAGAAGGAGGGCCTGGGCCTGACCCTTCCACTCCCTGCCTCTGCAGCACTGCTGGGAGCTGGATTTGGGGGCCTCAGTCCAGAGATCTGTCCATCTCCAGAACTGGGGCTGGCAGACTGGGCAAAAGGGAGCCCACCCTCTGCTCCTTGTCTCAAGTTCTTTTAAGAGCAGATAAAAGCTTCTATTACATAGTCACTGAGTTGAGAGACTTCACTCCCCCCTTCAGGAAAACAAAACCAAGTCCCTGACCCCAACCACCTGCTGGGGAAGGAAGGTCACTCTTCTGGACATGTGGGCAATATGATTAGATGGGGAAGTCTGCACTCTGTCCAGGTGGAGGGTTCCTCTCCACAGCCTCTTGTTTCTGACAATTTCAGAAACTTCCTTCAGCAAATGGAAAAGCAGGAGTCAGCCCAAAGGGGAGCAGGAGCGAGAAGCAGGGTTTGGCCTGGTCCTCCTCGATAGATGCAGGCTAGCAGGAGACTTCTGGCTTCCTGGAATTATTGCTAAAACTCAGGGTCTCATCATGGTAAGTTTCAGACACTGTCACTTTTCCCTGGCCCTGGGAGGGCCCTGTGTTGCTTTAGCTCCTGTTCCCAGGGATGGAGAGGCTTCTCTCAGACAGCCAGGTACAACCACCATTTGGCAAAAGCAGAGTCCCAGTGAGTTGTTAGGAGTGTCAGTCACCTGAGAGGTCTTCTCTGCAGACGCACTCCAAAGCCTGGGAGCCCATCCTTGGGGGGAAGTGATTCTGCTCTTGATGAGGGAGGGGAACCGAAAACACCAGGCAGATGTCAGGATGGCTGCTTCGGTGGGGAATGTGGTTAGAGTCCAGAGGCAAAGAAAGCAGGGCTGTCTCCTCTCTTGCTTAACTGAGGGCAGCATGTCCAATGTTTCCACTTGATCTCTGGTTTCCTGGGGACCCACTCCACTGAATGTATTTGCAGTGCAGTTGTCTTTTGGAAGCAAATGCACGGAGAGTGGAGAGGGTAGGCAGGAGGGAGAGGGTCCCATGGCCCATGAAAGCAGCCGCCACTTTATCTTGGGAGGGGACCCCAGGGAGCCCTTGAACTCGATGTCACTTCTGTCATGCCTAGTGAGAGGCGCAAGTGAGCGTGTGCGGGAAAAGAGAACCACCAAGAAAACAGTTCGCCTCTGTTAATATTTGATAGGCAGCCAAAGCACTTTTGTTCCTGAGCCCGGCGAGCTACCCGTGAAAAAATAAATTGCTTTTCAAGAACATTCATCACAGCAAGTGGCTCGTTTCCTTGTCCTCAAACAACCCCATTCCTGGGCCCTTTCTCCCATTAAAAACCCCTCCGATGTGGTAAAACAAATAAAGAAACGAAGGGGAGGTGTGGGAAGTGGTGGCTGCTGGAGGGAAGGTGGACACGGGCAGGGGATGCTAGGGGCAAAGAAGCAGCAAACCCTGGGTTCCTGTTAGGCCTTGGGGTGCGGGTCCTGCTTGCATCATCCTTCTAACACACTTGCCCCGAACTTCAGAAATACACCTGTGAGCCAGAGACTTTCTGTTGTCTTGTTCACTGTGTATCCCTAGGCACAGAGGAAATTCTCAACAGACCCTCGTGGGATGAAGGAATAAATGAGCAAGTCCAAAATGGGATGATTGGGGTAAAAGGTTCCATCCAATCCAGGATGGGTGTTGTTTTTACGACAATTTTTTTTTTCAGCCACAAATTCCATGATCAATTAACCAGACAGATCAGAGCCCAGGATCTGTTGTGTGATCTCCTGCTAGCTCTGGGGGTGAGCTACCAGGTTTGAGAGGACAGCTTACTTTGGGGGGAGGCCACCAACCTTTAGTTTTACCACGTGACTCTGAGTTGCATCAGCTCATGCACTGAGACCTACTAAAGGAGATTAATCACTTACATTGTGCTGTTTCTGTAGAAACTGTAGCCTCTGTAAGGAATATTATGGACTGCATGTTTGTGCTTGTTGAATTTTTATATTGAAACCTTAAACCCCAATGTTATGGTATTAGAAGGTGGGACCTTTGGTAGATAATTAGGTTTCTGTGAGATCATGAGGGTGGGGACCCCACAACGGATTTAGTGACCTTATAAGACAAGGAGAGAACAGAGCTCTTTCTCTGCCATGTGAGGACATAGCAAAGAGGTGGCCACCTGTCAGCCAAGAAGTGGGCCCTTACCAAGAACTGAACCTGCTAACGTCTTGATCTTGGACTTTCAAGTCTCTCAAACTGTGAGAAGAAGATGCCTCTTGTTTAAGCCACTCAGTCTGTGGCGTTTCATTATGATATCCTGAGCTGAGACAGGGAAATGTCTGGTCCAGGAACATAGCAGGCACTCAGTATATAGCAGTCAGTTTTGTTATTATTTTGACAAGTGTGTAGACTCTCTACACTTCATAAAATATCAGAAGATTTTCAGGGAGTTCTGGGCAGCTTGTCCACCACAGTTATAGAAAATTCCCAAAGTCTGAGATACTGGCAGGACCTCTCCTTCCTTTTAGTTGCGAGAGAGTCATACAGATAGGTTTGGACCATAGTGTCCCTTAACACAGGACTCCACATAGCTCCATCACCAGTGACAAGTCTCTGTTCAAGTGAATGTGGAAAAAAGGCTGTCAGTCAGGCTCATCTGTCAACAACAAGAATGGTTCCAGGAGGCACTTCAATACTATATTTTGAATTCACTCATTCACTCATTCATCACGTATTTTAGTGTCTCCTCTCTCTCCTGGGATACACAGTGAACAAGCAGCCAGTCCCTGGCCTGGTGGAACTGCGGTCACTCTAGCTGGGGAGTAGACAGCAAACAGAGGAATGAATGATTCCATACTGGGATAGCCCCTGGAAAGGAGACCCAGATGATGCGCTGGAGAGTGATGAGCAGGAGGGATCTCCTGCAGGTGCGTGGCCAGGGAAGCTAAGGCTGGAAGGAAGAGAAACAGCAGCCACTGACAATCTTGCAAGTAACATAGGGAAGGGCTCATGTATGAGGAGCAGAGGAATCCAGGAGCAGCGGTGATGGGGGAGGAGGACACAGAAGTAGCTGGGCCCTAGCAGGGTTCAGGCTGAGGCTGAGGTCTGCTGTGAGGTCTGCAGGGGCCAGTGGAAGCCCCGCCCACTTTAGACTGGTCCAGAGGTGCTGTCAGGCGAAGGCCCCGGGGACCAAGCTGGGGGAGGACTGAAGCCTCCTGTTTTCCAGCACCCCAGGAGATGCCGCATTCCCACAGATGGTCTTTTCTTCTTGCCAAAGCCCAGCAGAGCATAAGCCACTTGAGTTTTGCCCAGGAGGCCCCTTCGGGCCCCCAGCACCCTGGGCCTGCTCAGGCCCCATAATGAAGAACCGGGGTTTGAGAAACAGATACTGATAAAACTTTGTCTTCCTTGTTAGCCCACATCACTGTACTATTTGAGTTGGAGAAATACACACTGACAAAACTTTGTCTTCCTTGTTAGACAGAATAGGCTTCCTTTCAGGCCCTACTAAGAATAGCTAATTTATTCGTGCTCTCCCAGGCTGGGAAGAGGGTGGAAGTCGGTGGCTGGCCCTGTGCCCTGCCCGCACCCGCCTGGACAGCGCAGCTGGGAGCCCCGCGCTGGGCATCCTGTGAGGCCGACCCCGCCCCACCTCAAACCATTGGCTTCTTGCGGCCTCCCCGCGCTTTCATTGGCTCTCACTGGCCCTTGGCCCAGCCCCTCGAAAGTCGCTCCCTCGTTGCCAGGGAGATGGGAAAGCCGAGAGGGCGCCGTCCTTTGAGATGCTGGGCCACAAGGAGATTGGGCTGCGGAGAGTGAGTGTAGACGCTGAGCCAGCGCCGAGCCAGGCACGTGGGCGCAGGAAGGGTCAGGGACTCAGGGAAAGGGACAGTTGCCGTTTGCAGGTGTCTGCCCTGTGCACCAGGCTTCCTGTTCTTTCATCCATTGCTTACAACAGTCCTGAAAAGTAGGTGCACCCAGGCCTCCTTTTGTTGTACTGCACGGATCCTGCACTTTTTACAAATTGAAGGTTTGTGGCAACCCTACCCTTGAGCATGTCTATCAGCGCCATTTTTCCAACAACATGTGCCGGCCTTGTGTCACATTTAGTAATTTCAGAATACTTCAACGTTTTTCTTTATTCTTCTATTTGTTATGGTGATTGGTGACCAGCAAAGTTTGTTGTCACTATTGTAGCTTGCTGAAGCCTCAGAGGATGGTTGTGTGTGTTAGTCGCTCAGTCGTGTCTGACTCTTTGAGACTCCATGAACTGTAGCCCGCCAGGTTCCTCTGTTCATGAAATTCTCCCGGCAAGAATACTGGAGTGGGTGGCTGTTCCCTCTCTTTCAGTTATTCTCCTGTTGCTTCAGTTCCCTTCTGCAGGGGTTCTTCCTGACCCAGGGATTGAAACTGGGTCTCCTACATTGCAGGCAGATTCTTTACAATCTGAGCCATTAGAGAAGCCCTTAGATGATGGTTAGTGGGCTTTTTTTTTTTTTTTTTAAGCAGGAAAGTATTTTTAAATTAGGATATGTACATTTTTTAAGACAATTCTATTGCACACTTACTAGGCTACAGTGTAGTGTAATTAAAATTTTTATATGCATTGGGGAATCAAAAAAAATTCATGTGACTCACTTTATTGTGATATCTGCTTTATCTCAATGGTCTTGAATGGAACCTACAATATCATGGAGGTGTCCCCTTATTGTTATATCCTTGCTTTCTAGATGAGGAAAGTGATGGCAGGAAGCTTAAGGGACTTGCCCAAAGTCACATGGCTAGTAAGTTGCAGAGGTGGGATTTGATTTGATTGATGTTTTGTGTGATTCCAAGTTCTGCACCACCATGGCAACCTAATGGGGGTGGATGAAAGTATCCCAGGGATTAGATAGGCAACAATAGCCCACCAGGCTCTGAAGTACCTGCACACTAGGGACTGGCTGGATCACCTGAAGGCAGGCTTCCTATGGGAGATGGCACTCGGCTGCTCTATGAAGACGGGGGCCTTGAGGATGACACTAACAATGAAGAACCTTTAGAATCAAAAATCAGCCAGAGCAGCCTTTGGACTTTGCTGTGAGATAAGTCACTTGGTACCGCAGCCACTTACAGCACCAAATCTTGGGCTTCCTTGGCAGTCCAGTGGTTAAGACTGCAGGGGGTAAGGTTTCAGTCCCTGGTTGGGGAGCTAAGATCCCACATGCCTTGTGATGCAGCCAAAGGGGGAAAAAAGAGACCAAGTCTTTGTGCACAGCATTTTCAATTTGCAAATCCCTTTACCTCCATGGTCTCAGAGAATCAAAACAACCCTGTATGGTTGTGTGCGAGTGTGCCTAGTCACACAGCTGTGTCCGACTCTTGGCAACCCCACGGACTGTAGCCCACTAGGTTCCTCTGTTCATGGGGATTCTCCAGGCAAGAATACTGGAGTAGGTTGCCATGCCCTCCTCCAGGGAATCTTCCCAACCCAAGGGTTGAACCCAGGTCTCCCTGGGAATTCATATTGCAGGCAAATTATTTACCAGTTGAGCTACCAGGGAAGCCTAATGGCTGAGCAACACTTCACCTTGAAAGACTAGATGGCCCAGATGGTAAAGAATCCGCCTGCAATGCGGGAGACCTGGGATCGATCCCTGGGTCAGGAAGATCTCCTGGAGAAGGGAATGGCTACCCACTCCAGTATTCTTGCCTGGAGAATTCCATGGACAAAGGAGCCTGGCGGGCTATAGTCCATGGGTTCCAAAGAGCTGGATACGACTGTATGGTTGGCACATCTTAATTTTGTAGAAGAGTAAGCTGAAGACAAGGGAGGACAAGCTGAGGACAACGTATAGATGTTCCCTGTGTGTGGAGGGCTGCTCCAGACCTCACACAATTCTCACAACAACCCTAGGAGGTGGGTATTGCTTGTCTTAATTTATAGAGGAAGAAACCAGAACTTGAGAGAGGTTAAGTCATTTCCTTAAGGTAACACGGGGGTTTAAAAGCAAGTCTGCCTGACTCCAAACTCACTCTCTTTCAGTTATTCTACTGTTGCTTCAGTTCCTAAACCAGCCTGAGGAGCAGAGGGAGAGTAGTTGCCAAGCAAGAAAGATTTAAGGATGACAAGAAGATCGCATGCCCAAACTTTCTTTTATTCTTCAACTCACTGCAGATGGATGAGTCACTGCCACTGACAGTTATTTTGTTGGGTTAAACGTTGCTTGAGCCTTGAGAGTCTTGCAATTCAAATCTTTATGGGAGGAAGGCACTAATTCCCTAGTATGAGTGAGAAAGAAAAATATTTGGAAATTCCACTGGAGTTGTTCAACTAGCTATAACATACACCACTCTTGTCTTGACCATATTTTCACATTTCTCTACCCCCACATAAAGGGGATAACAGTGAAAGTGAAGTCGCTCAGTCGTGCCCGACTCTTTGCAACCCCATGGACTGTAGCCTACTAGGCTCCTCTGTCCATGGGATTCTCCAGGCAAACATACTGGAGTCAGTTGCCATTTCCTTCTCCAGAGGATCTTCCCGACTCAGGGATCGAACCCAGATCTCCCACATTGCAGGCAGACGCTTTAACCTCTGAGCCACCAGGGAAGCTGAATCCCGTGATAGGCAGCAGGAAAAATGGAACAGCCAGAGAGGTTCTAATATGTTGGGGAAGAATGTGGTAGGCAACAGCCAACATTTTCTCATGCTGCACCAACTGGGAAAAACTGGATAAATTACAGAAATCATATTTTATGGACATTGGAACTCTGTGGAAGATAAGAAGTCAGGATGAAACTAAAATTCCAGAAATGGAAAACTTCTTTCCAGGTGAGTTGGGATTCCTAGTCCTTTTCTTCCATGAAGCCATCCCTGAGTCAGTGTTCAGCCTGAGTTTTGGGCAGAGAGGTCTACTAGTGGGAGGAGGATCTGGCAGGACTTGGGACAGCCACATGGATGAGTCTGAATGCCCAGAGAGTAGCAATGATCTACGGTTTCCCAATGGGACACTATGTGGCAGGGTAGTGTAGGATGCTCAGCATCAAGACATTGTTTTTCAGTCCTTGAGAGGCCAAACACAACTAGAGGAAAATGCCATCAAGAACATGTCATAGCAGGACTATTCACAATAGCCAAGAAGCCACCTAAATGTTTGTCAACACATGAATGCATAAAGATGTGGTACATATACACAAAGGAATACTACTCAGCCATAAAAAAGAACAAATAGAGCCATTTGCAGGGACATGGATAGACTTAGAGATTATCATACTAAATGAAGTAAGTCAAAGAAAAATACCTCATGATATTGCTTATATGTGGAATCTAAAATATAGTACAAACGAAGCTATCTGCAAAGCAGAAATAGACTCACAACATAGAAAGCAGACTTATGGTTGCCAAGAAAATCGGGATTGGAGGAGAGATGGCCTGGGAGTTTCTGATCAGCAGATGCAAACTGTCATACAGGGGATGAAAAAGCAACAAGGACCTACTGTATAGCACAGGGAACTATATTCAATATCCTGAGATAAACTATAAAGGAAAAGAATATAGAAAAGAATGTATGTATGTGTGTAAGTAGATCACTGTGCTGTACAGCAGGAATCAACACAACTTTACTTCAATAAAAAGGAAACATCATTTTCCTCCTCAAGATATTTGCCAGATAATTTGCTTGCATGTGAAGGTGGGGGTGAAAGAGCTAAGCTTAAAATCTCAGAGAAGCAGAACTTCTGAGGTCAAGGAGACAAAGACTGGCCAGTCTTAGAGTCAAAAATGTGGGGAGACCATGCCTGAGAAGGCAGCTGGTCGGAGGAGGTGTGGCAAGAAATGCAGGACACGTCTTCCTCTGGGGACATCTGAGGCCAGAGGCACACTGACCAACACTGGAACCCAGTCCCACCCAACACAATTTCTAATCAGACTGAGGTGATGATCCCCTCACCTCATCTGCCTAGCAGAGGAGGGAACACTTTCTGGGGAAGAATAATGTCTTTAAATTCTATGATTCTTTTATATACCGTATCTCAAAGTCAGTTTAAAAATGATAAGACAAGGACTTTCCTGGTGGTCCAGTGTTTAGGACTGCGCTTTCACTGCAAGGGGGCATGGGTTCAATCCCTGGTTGGGGAATTAAGATCCCACAAGCCATGCAGCCAAAAAATAAATAAGTAAAAATAAAAACTACATATGAACAGGTGGAAAACATGAGACCAATAGACTTGAGAAAAAATACAATAACATCAGACTTACAGAGTGTCTCAGTCAGCTCAAGCTGCCGTCACAAAATGCCACAGACTAGGGGCGGGGGGCCTAGACAGCAGACATTTATTCTCACAGTTCCGAAGGCTGTGAGTCCACGATCAAACTTTTGTTTCCAGTGGGGATTTCCTTCCTGGTTTGCAGATGGTCACTTCTCTCTGTGCCCTCACCTGGTGGAGAATGGGTGCTCTGTGTCTCTTCCTCTCCTTATAAAGGCTCTAATCCCATCACGGGGACACCACCTTCATGAACTCGTCCAAACAAAATTACCTCCTGAAGCTCCCACCTCCAAATACATTGAGGCTTAGGGCTTTAGTGTGTAAATTTTGAGAGGACACAAGCATTTATTCCATAACACAGATTATAACAGTGTCTGGCTCTCTTTTTTATATTTGACTGTTGACACCTTTCAAACTCCACCTTCCCTCTTCCTTCCTGTCTGAGATCTGCCAAGCTCATCAGAAAGCCTGAGTGCTGCCTGCCTTTGCCTCATCAGAAGTTCAAATCCTGCAAGCCTGGGTGTGTGCACTGCAATCTTGACCCCAGCCCCATCCTCCAATGACCCAAGCCAGTCTCCTTTCCTTGCTCCCTTAAGCCATTTTTGGGCCTGCTTAGGAAGTTTTAGGCTCTCCCCAGAAATCTCCATATCTGAGTAACGCATCTTTTCATATCCTCTTTTTTTAGCTCTATATTCTTAAAACATTTTTAATTCAAAATTTGTATTGAAATATAGTTGATTTACTCTTTCTTTTATATATATATATAGATATTCTTTTTAAGATTCTTTTCCATTATAGGTTATTACAAGATATTGAGTATAGTTTCCCATGCTATATGTTAGGTCCCTGTTGTTATCTATTTTACATATAGCTGTGTGTATATTTTAATCCCAACTCCTAATTTTCTTTTGGAATCTAATTTTATTGTAACCATTGTTGTAGGTTAAAGTTAGAGCTAAATCAAGATATCAGTCAGTTTTTAAAATTGATTTATTTTTAATTGAGGGATAATTGCTTTATAATATTGAGTTTGTTTCTGCCATATGTCAGCATGAATCAGCCGTAGGTATACATACGTCCCCCCCCCTTGAACCTCTCTCCACCTCCCACCATATCCCACCCCTCTAGGTTGTCAATGCCAACTTTTAATGTATCCCTCCCACTCTTTCCCCTTTGGTAACCGTAAGTTTGTTTTCTATGTCTGTGAGTCTATTTCTGCTTTGGAAATAAAGTTCATCTTATCATTTTTAAAGATTCCACATATAAGGGATATCATATGATATTTTTCTTTCTCTGAAAAACAGACTAAATTTTAAAGAAATCCAATCTATTTTTCCTTTTATTACCTGTACTTTTGGTGTCAAATCCACTGAGATTGTTGCAAAATTCAATGTTGAGGTCTTATCCTGTTTTCTTAGAGGAAATTTAAAGTTTTAACCCTAAGTTTAGATCTCTCTTCTGTATCAAATTAGGTTTTGTGTATGGTGTTAGATAAGGGGCCCAAAGTTTTTGCACATAGATATGTATCCAGTTTTCCCAGTCCCATTTGCTAAAAAGATTGTTCTTTCCTCCATCAAATGACCTTGGCATCCTTGTCAAAAGTCAGTGGGCCACATATGGGAGGATTTAGTTCTGGGCTATCTATTCCACTCCATTGGTCTGTATGGCCTATGCTTTTGCCACACTGTTTTAATTACTAGAGTTTTGCAGTAAGTTTTGAAACCAGGAAGTATGAGACCCTTCCCCCTACCTTATTCTTCTTTGACAAGATTATTTTAACTATCCAAGTTCCTTGCAGTTCCATATAAATCTGAAGATCAGCTTTTCCATTTCTTTGAAAAAAGGCTGCTGACATTTTGATAGAGATTACACTGAATTTGTAGATAGCAGTGGATCATGCCTGTAATCTATTGTTTATGGAGGCACCCTTATGTGGAAAGAATGTGGACATACTTTTTGGACACATCCAAATCAAGAGAGTGGTTTCCTCTAGGGTTGGAAGGGTTCAGTTTAGGGGGGACAGAGGAACTCAGAAGGGCCACACAAAAGACTTCAATGATACCTATAGTGCTTCATGCCTTAAGAAAAAAAAAAAATTCCAAAGGGACTTTGCAGATGGGAAGAGTGTACTGAATTATCCAGCTGGACCCAATGTCACCTAAAGGGTCCTTATGAGAGAGAGGCTAGGGGGTCAGAGTCCGAGAGGATGTGACAGAGGAAGCAGAGATGAGCTGTGGAGGTGGAGGAAGAGACCATCAACCAAAGGAAGCAGGAGAAGGCAAGGAGATGGCGTCTCCTCAAAGCCTCCAGAGGAAGTATGGCCTTGATTCGGCCGGCTGGANGGACCCAATGTCACCTAAAGGGTCCTTATGAGAGAGAGGCAAGGGGGTCAGAGTCCGAGAGGATGTGACAGAGGAAGCAGAGATGAGCTGTGGAGGTGGAGGAAGAGACCATCAACCAAAGGAAGCAGGAGAAGGCAAGGAGATGGCGTCTCCTCAAAGCCTCCAGAGGAAGTATGGCCTTGATTCGGCCGGCTGGACTTCTGGCCCATTTTGGAGTCTGGCCTCCAGAACTGTAAAATAGTAAATTTGTGGTTTTCAAAGCACCAAACTTGTGGTTGCAGCAATAAGGAATGAATACAGACTTTTTGAGGACATGGTCTGCTTAAACACTAGGATGTGCGTGTGTGCATGCTAAGTCATTTCAGTTGTGTCTGATTTTTTGTGACCCTATGGTCACAAAAAGAAGCCTCCAGGCTTCTCTGTCTATGGGATTCTCCAGGCAAGAGTACTGGAATGGGATGCCATGCCCTCCTCCAGGGGATCTTCCCCACCCAGGGATCAAACCTGTGTCTCTTGCATCTCCTGCATTAGCAGGCGAGTTCATCACTAGTGCCACTTGGGAATTCCCAAATACTAGGATAATGTGCATCAAAAATGGTCAGCACAGTATTTCCTGCCCCACATGTTCTGTGAGAACTTTCACACTCTCCTTTCAAGAGGTGGGGGTTATTCTCCTTCCCTTAAACCTGGGTGGGCTTTGACTCCTGCTTCAAGGAGAAAAACAGTGTGACTTCCAAGGTTAGGTTGTGAAAAGTGATACAACTGCTGCCCTGTCTTGTTCTTCCACTTGGACTGGTGCTATGGGGGTCCTGAGACAACATGTAAGAGCTCTACTTCCCCTGAAACTGCTGTGCTGGAGAGTACACGGAGACAGGGACCCAAAGAGCCGAAACTGTTGGAACTCCCACTTTACTGAGTCTCCCTGGCCCAGATGCCAGACGGTGAGCAAGACTTCATGCCCCAGCCTTCAAGCATCAACACAGGAAGGCCATTCAGGCTTGTCCACGTGGTTGGCCAAAGCTCTGCTGGGTTTTCCTCCCCCAGTAGACCTCTCTACTAACACTAGGTGAAGACACCGACTCAGCAATGACCTTATGGAAGGAAAGGACTAGGAATCCAAGAGACGATACAAAGAGAAGAAAATTTAACAGAACAAACAAAAAATTTTCCATAGCTCTAGTATTGATATTTTTAGAGTGAAAGGAAAGATACAGTATCTATAACATAAGAACAAGATGATATGAAAAGGGAACGCTCAGTAAAAACAAAACAACAACAAAAAAGAGAACACAATAAAAAATAAAAGAAGAAGCTTTATTAAAAGATAAAGAAATTACCCAGAAAGCAAAGGAAGAAAACCACAGAAATGGAAAATTGAAAAAAGGCGGATAGTAAGTCAGAAAATTAAAGATGAATCCCCTGGATTCAAAATATGAATAAAAGGAATTTCAGCAATAGAGAATAGAAAAAGTGTTAAGAAGGAAACTGTCAATGGAAATAATTCCAGAAAATTCCCCAGCACTGAAAGACATGAATTTTATATTGAAATGAACCACCAGGGGCCCAGCCCAATGGAAAATGTAGACCCAAACCACCATGCAATGCCAGGACATGTGAAACAGAAGGTCTCCTAACAGAAAACTAGAACTTTAGCCTCAGAGCAAATCTTCCAAAACTGTGAAGAAAAAGGATTCCCAACACTATTTGTTACTATTGCCTCATAACAAATCACTCCAAAGCTTAACAGCTTTAAATAAAACACATTACTATTTCACAATTTCTGAAGGTCAGGAATCCAGGAGTAGCTTAGCTGAGTGGTTCTGGCTCTGAGCTCTTGTGAGGTTGTGTCCAGCTGTGGGACAGAGTTGCAAGCAGCTCAAGGCTCAGCAGGAGCTAAAAAATTTGCTTCTGAGCTCACTCATGTGATTGTTGGCACATGGCTGCTGTCTCTTGCCACAAAGATTGCTCCATGGGGCTGCTGGTGATGTGGCTTCCCGCAGCAGGCGTGAGCCAGCTGACTAGAGATCCGAAGACAATGTTATAATCTAATCCTGGAAGCAGCGTTCCATCCCCTCTGCTGTATACCAGACGTGGGGCCACTCCAGGTCTGGTGAGCCACATGACAGAGTAGCAGTGCCCCGTCCTCATCCTCATGGGAGACTGTCTTGCTGCAGTCCATGACGCACAGGAGTCCTCAGGGATCCGGGAATCCTCTCCATTCTATCCAAGTCTACTTCCCAAAGCTGTGCCAGCTCTGCAGTCCCTGAATCTGGTTGAGTGCAAAGGTCCCTCCCAGCCTGCTACATACCCCAACCTCACCCAGGAAGTGAATGACAGGCCAGGACCCCATCATCTGGGGAGTGATGACCAACCTCATCTCTGACCTAAACCTGGGAAACAGCCAGGAAATGGGACAACACTCAGGTCTCCCCATTATCCGTGGGTTCAATGTTTACGGAGCACAGGGATGAGTTAGATGCAGGGATGGCTGAATGTGACTAGATCACCAGTTTTTTCATTCATTCCACATTTTTGGTGCACCTGTTAAGTTCTGTTTTGCTAGAAATACTAAGATAAAATATGGATCCTGTCCTTGAGGCTCAGTGAGGAAGGAGGTAAATTATAAGCCAATAATTCCATTACCATACTGTGAGGGTAGCACAGATGCAAGAAAATAAAGCATTTATATCCCTAACCTACACCAGGCTTCCATGAATTGATAAAAAATTCAAACATGGTGCACTAATTTTTTAAAAAAATTTTTATAGTTGATTTACAGTGTTGGGTCAATTTCTGCTCTACAGCAAAGTGATTTAGTTATACATATGTATATGTATATATTCTTTTTAATGTTATTTTCCATTATGATTTATTGCAGGATACTTAATGTAGTTCTCTCTGTAGTACACTAGGACCTTGTTTATCCTTTCTATATATAATAGTTTGCATCTGCTAATCCCAAACTCCCTGTCCATCCCTCCCCTTCCCCTTGGCAACCACCAGTCTCTTCTCTATGTCTGTGAAGTGTATTTCTGCTTTATAGATAAGTTCATTTGTGTCATATTTTAAAGTCGACATATAAGTGATATGATATGTGACTTCCCTGGTGGCTCAGAGGGTAAAGCGTCTGCCTGCAATGCTAGAGACTAGGGTTCGATCCCTGGGTTGGGAAGATCCCCTGGAGAAGGAAATGGCAGCCCACTCCAGTATTGCCTGGAGAATCCCATGGGTGAAGGAGTCTGATATGCTACAGTACATGAGGTCGCAAAGAGTCAGACACGACTGAGCGATTTCACTTTCTTTCTTATGCTATGTGTCTTTTTCTGTCTGACTTTCTGCACACTAGGTGCATCTATGTTGCTGTAAGTGGCATTCTTTCTTTCTTTTTTATGTATGGGTAGTATTACATCTTCTTTATTCGATCATCTGTTGATGGTCATTTAGGTTGTTTCTACATCTTAGCTATTGTGACTAGCGCTGCTATGAACTTAGGGGTGCATGTATCTTTGAATTAGAGTTTTCTCCAGATCTATGCTCAGGAGTGGGATGGCTGGATTGATTATATTCTTTGCATCCAAAGATGGAAAAGCTCTATACAGTCAACAAAAACAAGACCAGGAGCTGACTGTGGCTCAGATCATGAACTCCTTATTACCAAATTCAGACTTAAATTGAAAGTAGGGAAAACCACTAGACCATTCAGGTATGACCTAAATCAAATCCCTTATGATTATACAGTGGAAGTGAGAAATAGATTTAAGGGCCTAGATCTGATAGATAGAGTGCCTGATGAACTATGGAATGAGGATCATGACATTGTACAGGAGACAGGGATCAAGACCATCACCATGGAAAAGAAATGCAAAAAAGCAAAATGGCTGCCTGGGGAGGCCTTACAAATAGCTGTGAAAAGAAGAGAAATGAAAAGCAAAGGAGAAAAGGAAAGATATGGGGACGACAGAGGATGAGATGGCTGGATGGCATCACGGACTCGATGGACGTGAGTCTGCGTGAACTCTGGGAGTTGGTTGGTGATGGACATGGAGGCCTGGCGTGCTGCGATTCATGGGGTCGCAGAGTCAGACACGAATGAGCGACTGAACTGAACTGATGGCAATTCTATTTTTAGTTTTTTGAGGTACCCCCATACTGTTCTCCATAGTGGCTGCACCAATTAACATTCCCATCAACAATGTAGAAGGAAGGTTCTCTTTTCTCCACACTCTCCAGCATTCGTTATTTGTTGCATAGTGCACTAATTTCTTATTGCTGCTGTAACAAATTATCACAAGCAGTGGCTTAAAATAGCACGATTTTATTATCTTGTAGTTCTGAAAGTCAGAAGTCCAAAAGGAATCTCACTGGGTTAAAATCAAAGTGTTAGCAGGTCTCAGCTCCTTCTAGAGGCTCTAGGGAAAACCTATTTCCTTGTCTTTCTAGCTTCCAGAGGTGGCCTGGATTCCTTGGCCTTTGGTGTCTTCCTCCATGTTCAAAGCCATCAATGTCAGGCTGAGTCCACATGCTGCCATCTCTCTGGGTCTCTCTATTCTGCCTCCAGGTTCAACTTTTAAGGACCCTTGTGATGATATTGGGCCCACCCAGGTGATCCAAAGTGATTTTCCCCATCTCAGTGTGAGCTGATTACGTGCTATGCTATGCTGTGTTAAGTTGCTTCAATCGTGTCAGACTCTTTGCAACCCCATGGACTGTAGCCTGCCAGGCTCCTCTGTCCATGGGATTCTCCAGGCAAGAATACTGGAGTNATATTGGGCCCACCCAGGTGATCCAAAGTGATTTTCCCCATCTCAGTGTGAGCTGATTACGTGCTATGCTATGCTGTGTTAAGTTGCTTCAATCGTGTCAGACTCTTTGCAACCCCATGGACTGTAGCCTGCCAGGCTCCTCTGTCCATGGGATTCTCCAGGCAAGAATACTGGAGTGGTTGCCATAACCTCCTCCAGGGGATCTTCCTGACTCAGGGATCGGACCCACATCTCTTATATCTCCTGCATTGACAGGTGGGTTCTTTACCACTAGTGCCACGGCTGGATCACGGCCTCCAGTTTCAACTTTTAAGGGCCCTTGTGATGACTTTGGGCCCACCAAGATGATCCAGGGTGATCTTCCCCATTTTCAGTGTCAGCTGACTAGCAACTTTAATTGCACCTGCAACCTTCATTCCCCTCTACTATGTAAACTAATATATTCACAAGTCTTGGGGATTAGGACACAGACAATTTTGAGAGGGGATCTTTATTATATCTACCACACACATCAATTAAAAATGAACAAAGATATGAATAAACAATTCATAGGAAAATTGCAACAGCCCATAAATCTATGAAAATTTCATCATCCTTCTAGATAGTCAGGAAAATGAAAGAACAGCAATGAGATTCCTTGTACACCTCCAGATGGCAAATATTAAAGAGTAACACTGTCCAGAGCCAATTAGGATGTGAGAAATGAGCACCCACATGCCCTGCTAGGAGGAGGGCATTGTGACAATGTTTGGGGGAAAGTAATCTGATAGTCTGTTAAAATTAACATGCACCTACATTTTGAGTCCTCACCTCTAAGAATTTATTTCTTTCAGACATAACACACTGTCGCTCCATTCCAAAAATGACAATGTGTCAGACACTGAAGGTGTAGCCATGAACAGGAGAGAAGGCCTTGCTCTCACAGGGCTGACATTCTCATGGAAGATGCTGACCACAAGCACACACTGCAAGAAATAGAAATGTACTGGGTTGGGATTAGGGCTGTGCATTGATGTCCTAGGGATACCATAACAGATTTCTGTGAACTGGGTGGCTTAAAACAACTGGGCAATATCCCCTACAATTCTGGAGACTAGAAGTCCAGAACTGAGGGCTGAGTCCTCATGGAGGCTCCGAGGGAGACTCTTGCCTCTCCTCACTCCTGGTGGCTGCCAGCATCCTTGCTGGCCTTAGGCTTGTAGATGCATCACTCCTATCTCTGTTGTCACAAAGCCTGCTCCTCTCCCCATCTCTTGGTCCAAATGATGTCTTCTTATATGGAGACCAGTAATTGAATTAGGGTTCTTCTGAGTCTACCCTGACCTTTTCTTAACTTGATGGTATCCACAAAGACTGTTTCCAAATAGTCACTTCCATAGGTACCAGGAGTTGACCTCGAACCACACTGGGCTGAACTGCGCAGGTCCACTTATATATGTGTTATTTTTAATAGTAACTATAACAGTACTATGTGATCTGAGGTTGGTTGAACCCAGGATGCAGAATCATGGATTTGGAGGAAGCATGTATACAGAAGGCTGACTATAAATTATACTCAGATTTTCAACTTCATGGAGGGTCTCTGCCTCCAGCCCCTGCATTATTCAACTATATCTTTTTATTTTGATTTTTTTTTTTTACTTTTAACTTTATTGGAGTGTAGTTGATTTACAATGCTGTGTTAGTTTCAACAACTTGTTAAAGGATACAATTCAACTCTCAGAGGGCTGTACAAAGAATTAGTATAATACAAGAGAGTGAGGGTGGCTACTTAAGCTTGAACAAGCAGGAGGGATTCTCAGAGGAGGTGACATTGTAGCTGAGCTCTAAATGGCAAGGAAGAAGTCACTGATTATCAAGGAAGAGCCTTCCAGGAAGTTGGCACAGGGGCCTCAAGGCAGAATTAGGCTTGGCAAGGTTGAGGCCTTGCAATCGGGCAGGTGTAACTGGTGCTGATGGGCACAGGGAAGGTGATCTAAGGTAGACTCAGAGAAGGCAGTGTGGCCAGAGGAAGGGGCCAGGAGGAAGAAGTGAGTGATGTGCTCTGACATGTGTGGTAGAAACCTCAGTACATGAGAATGTATGCACAAGGGTGACTGTTACGTCACCGTTTGCAAAAAAATTAAACTGGAAATAACGTGTATGTACATTAATGAGGGACTGGTTGAAAAAGCTATGTTGTATTTGTTCCGTGGATTACGAGTTCGAACTGACTGTACCTGTCCCCCAACCCCCACCCAGAGGGATGTTCCTGACACTTGCTTGAAGAAGTAAGTTGTGTGGTGAAGTGTCAAGTTTATCTGTGTGTGTGTATGTGTTTTCCTCAAGCCCTAAAAACCATCTGCAATGCTTGACCATGACTAGCACAGGCCACAAGGACAGGTCTGAATTTATTTGGGTTCTCCCAACCAAACCCAGCTAGCTGAAAGGCTGAAAGGCTCTAGTTTACAACTCCAGGCCTGGTCATAAAAGTCTTCTACAAGACCTCAGATTGGACAACATCATTGCAGGGAGCTCACGAGGTGGTTTGTTTTGTGCATCACTTGCTATGCGGAGGCTACTAGGTGAGAAGCTCCATCCTGCACAGTCCCCACCCTCTGGCCCCCATTGCCTTCAGGTGCAGACAGTGGGCTCCAATGTCCAGACAGGTGTGACCGGCTGCTCCTTTGGATGGGAATGGAGAGGTTTCCATGCCCACCTGCCTTGGGAAGACAAGAAGGCCAAGAGACTCAGACATTTGGAAAAGTTTCTGCACAAAAGACTGAATTAAATAATTTCTGTCTGTGTTCAGTTGTGTCCAATTCTTTGTGACCTCATGGACTGTACATAGCCCGCCAGACTCCTTTGTCCATGGGATTTCCCAGGAAGAATACTGGAGTGGGTTGCCATCTCCTTCTCCAGGGATCCTCCTAACCCAGGGATTGAACTCACATCTCTTGCATCTTCTGCATTGGTAAGAAGATTCTCTACTGCTGAGCCACCAGGGAAAGCCCAAATGATTTTCAGGTTACTCTAAACAGAATCCTCCTTCTCAGTCCACCCCAAAGACTGCTTCCTTCCAGAAGCCTGAAGCCCTGTCCTCTGTGGCCTCCCCCACCCCTTCCTTTCAGACTCTACATCTTCAAGAAGTCTGTGTTGTTTTCTTGGCCTAGAAAGTGAAATGAATCTGAATTTCCATTCCCTAAGAGGCTCAGGATCGAGTCCCCCCTAAGGACTAGGATTTCTCTAGATTCTCCCATTTTCAAGTTGTTTATTGGTGGTAAAAATCAGAGATCTCCTTAGGACACCGACAGAAAACTGGGCGTTAGGACAGGAAGGGTGATTTGTCCAACAGTCTCTATCTGGAAACAACCCCCACACCAGTCAATAGAAGGATGGAGTGCAGTCTGTGAAGCCATTCACAGCCCAAAGAGTGAATGGGCTAAACTACAGGAAAAACGTGACTTACTCTCAAAACATTACAGTGAATGAAAGAAGTTGACTCGAAAGAACACTTTGGTGCAAGTCCATTTCCATAAAATTGAAAAGGTGGCAGAATTCGACTGCAGGATTTAAGGTTGCCTTCTTAACTGGCTCTGTAAGATTGATAAAGAAAGCCCTGAGGCTTGGTGTCGGCCATCTTTGTGGGCAGGATGGGGGTGATGAGCAGGAAGGGCTGGCAGGGGCTGCAATCTCTGTTCTCCAACTGGCCTTTAATTTAGTTCACTAATCATTTGCAAGGTCAAGAAGCAACAGTTAGAACTGAACATGGAACAACTGACTGGTTCCAAATTGGGAAAGGAGTATGACAGGATTGTATATTGTCATCCTGTTTATTTAATTTATATGCAGAATACACTATGTGAAATGCCAGGCTGGATTAATCACAAACTGGAATCAGGATTGCTGGGAGAAATATCAACAACCTCAGATATGCAGATTATGGCACTCATCACTTCATGGGAAATAGATGGAGAAACAGTGGAAACAGTGTCAGACTTTATTTTTTTGGGCCCCAAAATCACTGCAGATGGTGACTGCAGCCATGAGATTAAAAGACACTTACTCTTTGGAAGAAAAGTTATGACCAACCTAGATGGCATTTTCAAAAACAGAGACATTGCTTTGCCGACTAAGGTCCATCTAGTTAAGGCTATGGTTTTCCCAGTGGTCATGTATGGATGTGAGAGTTGGACTGTGAAGAAGGCTGAGCGCCAAAGAATGGATGCTTTTGAACTGTGGTGTTGGAGAAGACTCTTGAGAGTCTCTTGGACTGCAAGGAGATCCAACCAGACCTTTCTGAAGGAGATCATCCCTGGGATTTCTTTGGAAGGAATGATGCTAAAGCTGAAACTCCAGTACTTTGGCCACCTCATGTGAAGAGTTGACTCATTGGAAAAGACCCTGATGCTGGGAGGGATTGGTGGCAGGAGGAGAAGGGGACGACAGAGGATGAGATGGCTGGATGGCATCACTGACTCGATTGATGTGAGTCTGAGTGAACTCCGGGAGTTAGTTGGTGATGGACAGGGAGGCCTGGCATGCTGCAATTCCTGGGGTCGGAAACAACTGAGCGACTGAACTGAACTGAACTGAATGGCAGAAAGTGAAGAGGAACTAAAGAGCCTCTTGATGAAGGTGAAAGAGGAGAGAGGAAAAAGCTGACTTGAAACTCAACATCAAAAAACTAAGATGATGGCTTCCAGTCCCATTGTTTCATGACAAATGGAAGGGGGAAAAGTGGAAGCAACAACAGGTTTTCTTTTCTTGGGCTCCAAAATCACTGCAGATGGGGATTGCAGCCATGAAATTCAAAGACGCCTGCTCCTTGGAAGAAAATCTATGACAAACCCAGACAGTGTATTACAAAGCACAGACATCCCTTTGTCAACAAAGGTCCATATAGTCAAAGCTATGGTTTTTCCAGTAGTCATGTGGATGTGAGAGTTGGACCATAAAGAAGGCTGAGAACCAAAGAATTGATGCTTTCAAATTGTGGTGCTGAAAAAGACTCTTAAGGGTCTCTTGGACAGCAAGGAGATCAAACCAGTCAGTCCTATAGGAAATCAGTCCTGACTATTCATTGCTGAAGCTAAAGCTCCAATACTCTGGTCACCTAATGTGAAGGGCTGACTCATTGGGAAAGACTCTGATGCTGGGAAAAATTGAAGACAAAAGGAGAAGGGGGCAGCAGAGAATAAGAAGGTTAGATAGAATCACCAACTCAATGGATATGAATCTGAGCAAACTTTAGAAGATAGTGGAGAACAGAGGAGCCTCGGGTGCTACAGTCCATGGAGTTGCAAAGAGTTGGACACAACTTAGTAACTGAACAACAGCAACATTAATTTTAATAAGAGTTATTCAGGATCAACATATGCAATAATTAACTGTGGCCTTGGGCAAGTTAATTAACCTTTCTGAACCTTGCTTTGTTCATCCATTATCTATCAAATATAATTAACAATGTCTCCCTTACACCACACAGGTTTGATACATGGAATAAATGTAATCACGTGATAAATTGGCATTCAAGTGTCAGTTCAGTTCAGTCGCTCAGTCATGTCCGACTCTTGGCAACCCCATGAATCGCAGCACACCAGGCCTCCCTGTCCATCACCAACTCCCAGAGTTCACTCAGACTCACGTCCATCAAGTCAGTGATGCCATCCAGCCATCTCATCCTCTGTCGTCCCCTTCTCCTCCTGCCCCCAATCCCTCCCAGCATCAGAGTGTTTTCCAATGAGTCAACACTTCACATGAGGTGGCCAAAGTACTGGAGTTTCAGCTTTAGCATCATTCCTTCCAAAGAAATCCCAGGGCTGATCTCCTTCAGAATGGACTGGTTGGATCTCCTTGCAGTCCAACGGACTCTCAAGAGTCTTCTCCAACACCACAGTTCAAAAGCATCAATTCTTCGGCGCTCAGCCTTCTTCACAGTCCAACTCTCACATCCATACATGACCAC
>SJYT01003600.1:305938-328239 GCA_006410635.1 Cephalophus harveyi | reverse complement strand
TCTTGATTCCAGCTTGTGTTTCTTCCAGTCCAGCGTTTCTCATGATGTACTCTGCATATAAGTTAAATAAGCATGGTGACAATATACAGCCTTGACGCACTCCTTTTCCTATTTGGAACCAGTCTGTTGTTCCATGTCCAGTCCTAACTGTTGCTTCCTGACCTGCATACAGATTTCTCAAGAGGCAGGTTAGGTGGTCTGGTATTCCCATCTCTTTCAGAATTTTCCACAGTTTATTGTGATCCACACAGTCAAAGGCTTTGGCATAGTCAATAAAGCAGAAATTGATGTTTTTCTAGAACTCTCTTGCTTTTTCCATGATCCAGCAGATGTTGGCAATTTGATCTCTGGTTCCTCTGCCTTTTCTAAAACCAGCATGAACATCAGGAAGTTCATGGTTCACGTATTGCTGAAGCCTGGCTTGGAGAATTTTGAGCATTACTTTACTAGCGTGTGAGATGAGTGCAATTGTGTGGTAGTTTGAGTATTCTTTGGAATTGCCTTTCTTTGGGATTGGAATGAAAACAGACCTTTTCCAGTCCTGTGGCCACTGCTGAGTTTTCCAAATTTGCTGGCATATTGAGTGCAGCACTTTCACAGCATCATCTTTCAGGATTTGAAACGGCTCAACTGGAATTCCATCACCTCCACTAGCTTTGTTCATAGTGATGCTTTCTAAGGCCCACTTGATTTCACATTCCAGGATGTCTGGCTCTACATGAGTGATCACACCATCGTGATTATCTGGGTCGTGAAGATCCTTTTTGTACATTTCTTCTGTGTATTCTTGCCATCTCTTCTTAATATATTCTGCTTCTCTTAGGTCCAGACCATTTCTGTTCTTTATCAAGCCCATCTTTGCATGAAATGTTCCCATGGTGTGTGGTATGGCTATTATTATTCTTAACAAGTAAATACAGCAGCATCAAAATGAGGTTTCTGCCATTGTGTGTGGTGTTGGTGATGACTCAGGACTCAGATGGAGGAAGTATTTGTAGTTACATACAGTAAAGAGGGAGGGCTAATGTCAATTGTATTCCTATTTTAAATAAACCAACATTTGCACACTATGTGTTTAGCACAAAGTCTCCATTTGAATCAATAAAAGTGGAAAGTTTCTTGAGAGTACCAATTACTATGTTCCACAGTTTAAAAACACATCCTATCAGCGAACACAAAAGATCTAGTGACTGAATGACAATAACAAATCATTTGTTAAGTGAGTTACTTTATGCCTATTTCTGTCGTATTATTTTTCAAAACTGCCTGAAGAAATAAAGTCCATAACTTGTTTAACAGGGCAAGATTTAATGTAAGGAACTGTGAGCAGGGTGTTTTAGGAAGTTGGGCTCTCTTTCTCTCTCTCTCCCCTCCTGGCCCACTTCCTTCCTCCTTCCATCAGCATCTCTCCTTCTTCCACAAAAGCCCCTGCATCCCCCTCATCCACACCACTTTGCTTATCAGCCCCCCTCTGCACGCAGCCTTTCATCTCCTGGAAAATTCTAAGTTCAGATCCATGGAGAAGATCTGAATGTGATGGATCACTGTTGGATAACAGTCCTTCTTCCACAAAAGCCCCTGCATCCCCCTCATCCACACCACTTTGCTTATCAGCCCCCCTCTGCACGCAGCCTTTCATCTCCTGGAAAATTCTAAGTTCAGATCCATGGAGAAGATCTGAATGTGATGGATCACTGTTGGATAACAGCCACCCATGAATCGGCTATCCTGGGCTAGATCTTCCCAGGTTCCATTACCTCTGCCCACTAGCCAAGGAAGGTGATGAGCAGGGATAGCCCTGGCCAAACCCTGGTGGCTTTGGTGGAGGGGCTGAAGATGGCCGGTTTCTCTGAGGCCAAGCGGGAGGACTGTCCCTCCAGCACAAGGACCGGCTGATGTGAGCCGGGCTCATGGATGGATGGACAGGCCAAAGTGAAGCCAATTATCTCAGGCCCTGCAAAGAACAAGAGGCCTAGGTACACAGGGAGAACCTAGGACCCCTGCCTACCCAGCTCTGTTCACATGTTTGGGCCCCGGGGCTGTGTGGCTCCCAAGACCCCATTTTCCCTGTTGCATGAACCTAGCCTCTACCAAGTCTTCATCCACAAATGAAGCCAAGTTGTCCCCACCCCATTTGTGTTGGCAGCTGTCTCCAGTGGCCAGACCCCCAACCCCTTCTTGGGGGAACACATTCACAGGTTAGGAGACATTGGCGTTTCCTCCAGAACTGCCATTATTTTGTTGTTAAAATGTCTCCCTTCCACACCTCCCCTTTATTGGGAGACAGCTGGGGAGGAAAGGGCTTTCCTCACAAACCCTCTGCATCTCCTCCGAGGAGCTCGTCTTGGCTCCATCCTCCGTGAGCCCTGTGCTCTGCCACAGGAGCCTGTGTCACTGAAGCCCTTCTCTGCAGCCTGGAGCATCCACCGCAGTCCATCACAGTCTCCACTTGCATCTCTCTGATTGTTCAAACTGCAAGGGCTGGAGCCAGGCCTTCTAGACAAGGATGCTGACCGCATCACAGGGTGCCCACCTTGGTTGAGCACACAGCCCACACCCGGGACCTGGTTCCATATTCACAACCCCCTGCCAAGGGGCTGCTTCCTCTCCCAGGTTTGCAGCTGAGGCCTGGGGTAGTGGTTGGACAGTGTCTTCAGGTCCAGCACTACTTTAGCGGCACAGCTGGATCCACCTTGGTTGAGCACACAGCCCACACCCGGGACCTGGTTCCATATTCACAACCCCCTGCCAAGGGGCTGCTTCCTCTCCCAGGTTTGCAGCTGAGGCCTGGGGTAGTGGTTGGACAGTGTCTTCAGGTCCAGCACTACTTTAGTGGCACAGCTGGAACTGGACCCTGTGTTCATTCAAATACCTGGGCTTGTCTGCTCTGTAAACCTCAAATGCACAGTCTTCTAGGCTTCTCCTCCTGTTTATCCTTGACAGGCAGGGCCTATCGTCACTGTTCTCTTTCTATGCAAAAGAAAATGGAAGGTCAGAGAAACTCAGTGGCTAAGACAACACTGGGCCCTCGAAGTTCAAGCCCTGAGGCTTTGCAGCTGCAGTGTCTTCCCAGCTCCCTTGTTCTTCTAGAGATGAGGACTACCTTGGATTCTGCCTTCTTTCTTTCTTTTCAGGTTACCCGAGTCCATTACCAATAAATTGCCATCCTGAGATCATAGGGGATGAATAGCTGGATCGATCTATTTATTCCTCCCTCCATCCATCCACCCACCAATCCATCCACTAGCCGAGTTATCTACCTATCATCTATTTATCTTATTATCTTTTGTCTATCTGTCTGTCTTTCTATCCATCCTTCCATCCATCCATCCATCCACCTACCCAGTTATCTATCTACCTATATATCTATCTATATTTGTATCTATCTCTCATTTATCTCACAGCATGCACAGGCAAGGAACTCACAGTCCAGTAGCAAGAATGGGTGCTTGAGTGCACACACACACACGAATACTCACAAATGTACAATTATAGATAACCATTCATCTTTAAGAGTGGTGTATGCTCTGGGTCCGGAGACTTTGACCTTGCACCCAAGGGTAGGGAGTCAGAAGGGCTCCTGAAGCAGCCGTGTCCTGGCTCCTCCTCTGGCCAGATTCAGCACTGGACACCAGGAGGATGGAGAAATAAGGCAGACAGGACTCTAGTTCCCAAGGATCTCCCATCTTTAAGAGGGACTCTCAAATCTAAGCTGTTCTGGGTCTCACGGGAGGGCAGGTGGCAGGGCAGGAGAAGGGCCCTGTGTGCCCTGGTGAGAGGCTGGGAGTGTGTCTGCCCACAGGATGGTCCAAGCCCCTCTTCACTTGCTCCATGACTTGGGAAAGGGACACTGTGTCTCTGGGCTGGCGGGTCCCTTCTATAGGATGACGTGACGTGGTTTAGCAGCTACTACCATCAGAAAAGCTGGGGATCTTGTGCTGAAGGCACTCAGTCCTTGTGCTGGGGCTTCCCTGTGGCTGGGAGGCAGTCAGCCTCTCATATGGCTGGAGTTTCTTATCCAACAGGGATGGAGGCCCAGCGTGGCCCTCTGTTCCCCTCTCCAGCTCAGGGCTGAAGGCTTGTAAATTTCCCACATCCCTCACCACTTGTCTCTACCCTTCTCCACCAGAAGAAGACCCAGGTGTTTCTCTCATGGGGGAAGAAATTCTCATTTCCAACTCAGTTTACCAACACCGAAGACTCTGGGTTTAGAGGGAGGAACCAGGAGGTGAATGAGTAGAGAAAACTCCACTTGTCTCCACCCTTCTCCACCAGAAGAAGACCCAGGTGTTTCTCTCATGGGGGAAGAAATTCTCATTTCCAACTCAGTTTACCAACACCGAAGACTCTGGGTTTAGAGGGAGGAACCAGGAGGTGAATGAGTAGAGAAAACCCACCAGTGGGCCTGGTTCAGACCCAGCACCTTTGCTTCCTATGTTCACTGGTCAGAGCGAAGCTCCGGGCAGCCTGGATCAAGGGCTAGGGAGCAGACGCCTCCCTCCCACCTCCTGGAGGAAGGAGCGGCAGCGTCATTGCAGGGACTTGGAGATGGGGAGGAGGAAAGCTTCGTCCTCTATTTGCGATCTGCCTATGGTCACACTGAGGGCTCTGGGCCAACAGCCACCCTTGCTCCTGTGTGCCCAGGGAGTCAGGAAGGAGAGCTGTTACACGTGGGGAAAAGGGTTGGGTGAGACTCCATTGGGTCCTGTTGGCCCTCAAACTGGGGTCAGGAGCTTCTTGAGGATTAAAAAGTGGCATGTGTTCATTTTCAAGTTAATCTAAAAATGCATGTAAACATGTGCTGAGCCAAATGCATGGCCCTGAGTCCCACCAGGAGCTTCAATGTACTCGCATCTGTTTTTCTTCTCCATTCATGGTGCCAGGGTCCAAGCAGCAACTTGACAATGGTCCAGGGAGATTGAAGGAAGAGGGGGCCAAATGCCATCAGGACATGCTCGTGGCATCTCGGGAGTTCAGAAGGACAAGAGCAGAGGGAAACTGAGTCATGACATGGCCAGAATGAACTGGGGGAAACTTCTCCCAGCAGCTGGAAGAGTTTCCTGTCCATAGCAACAACTTCATCTCCGCAAATGACATCACCACCAACTGTCTTGAAGTAGTGCCATGCATGGGGCAATGAGGCTGGGAGCTAGCTCTGAGTGGGCAACGAAGGTATCTGCTGGGGTGGAATCAATCTGTGAAGAAAGTTGATGGTGGTGGGTGGGTCTCCAGAACATTGGAGTCCCCGACAACACAAGCAGATGAAGAGCCATTGTTGCCTAGTGTGAGGTCACCACTGTTTACCCAATAATCCAGTGGGGGAAGTATTGCTATTTGTGCTTAGCAGACTGAGACAGTGATTCAGAGAAGCTGAGTAAGTTGCTCAGAGCTGCACAGCATTCTGACCTGTCCTCCTCCACAGCCAGGACCCTTCCAGCCTCACCTCAGCCTTTTCCTCTAGTCTTGGGTAGGCTAAGCCCTCCTGAGACTTCTCAGGGCCATGTGAGTAGCAGATGCATTTGCCCACCTTGACCTTTTGCCAGGCTGCCAGGCAACTGGTTCATAATTAGGTAATTAAGTCTTCAAGTAAACACTGAAGAAGTCCAACCTGTTTCCGTCTCGTTTCAGGAAAACAAAGTCCCGGGAGCTTTCCAGTAAGCTCAGAGTTTCTAGCTCGGTGGTGAGTAAACAAGGCCTAGAGGCTTCGATGCAGTCCTTCCCCCTCCCCCTCCTGCCCTCTCCTTCCCAGCATCGGTTCCCCTCCCTACCATCCCACCACGCTCTTTGTTCCCCAGGGAGTGGTGAGGGCAGCCTGCTCACCAGGGGCTGATGTTTCCAGGACCCCAGGCCATGGCTCCAGCATTCAGAAGAGTCTATCAGGGTGTTTATGACACTTCAGGCCAGGCGGGGGTTGGAGGTGGAGGGACTGGGGGCAGGCAAGGCCTGGGGCTTCGTGAGTTTCTGGATCCCCAGTGATGAGCACATAGAGAAGAATTTGTTAAGTAAAGAATGGTAAAGATGTTTTACAGTGTGCAGGCCTGTGAAAACCCTCTGGGGCTCAGACCTCGGGCAGAAGTGGAGAGAGACAAGAACCCTCCTCATTTGCCATTATTCATTTCATCAGAGACAGGGCCTCCCGCACCCCAGGGAGTGTGCAGAAAAGGGATCAGGCACGGGGGCACTGGGACAGAAGCGGCGTGAGAATGCTAAGTCCTGGCATGGGAGAAGGGAGTAACGTGGGGGGGGCACAGTGTCACCCACCCCTCAGGACCATTCAAGGCTGGCACTGCGAGGAGCTCTCAGCCTACAGGTTCATTCCAGCGTCCTGTTGGGAAAGAAATCTTAGGAGTGGAACTCCCTGGCGGTTCAGTGGTTAGGACCCCATGCTCTCACTGCTGAGGGCCTGGGTTCAGTCCCTGGTCAGGGAACTAAGATTCTGCAAGCCTTGTGGTGTGACCAAATTTAAAAGAGAGAGAGAGATGTCAAGAATTCCCTTAGAGCAGATTGGGGCCACTACAACATGGCCACCTCCCCTGTCTTCACCTGCCTGGTGCTGCAGGCAGAGCTAGCTTCTGGCCCACATAGGCTTCTGGGCTGGCTGTCCCTCACCTGGGGCACTTGCCACCCCAGGTTAAAATTGCCTACAGACTGCGGTGTCTCCCCCACCAGACTGGGGGCATCTCTGCAGCGGGCCCACATGTGAAATGGCCCTAAATCCCCACTGTCAGGCCTGGCACCTGGAATGCAGGAGGGTCTTGGAATACGCTGTGTATGACCACGTGAGCATTGATTAAAGTGTCTGTGTAGAGTGTGGGAGCAGCATAGACAGGTGAATGGATAAAGAAGGTATGGTATATATATACACATACACAATGGAATACTATTTGGTCATAAAAAAGGAAGCAATGCCATTGGCAGCAACACAGATAGACCTAGAGATTCTCCCACTAAGTGAAGTCACACAGAAAGACAAATACCAGATGATATCACTTATATGTAGAGTCTGGGGCTTCCCTAGTGGCTCAGATGGTAAAGCATCTGCCTACAATGTGAAGACCAGGGTTCGATCCCTGGGTTGGGAAGATCCCCTGGAGAAGGAAATGGCAACCCACTCCAGTATTCTTGCCTGGAGAATTCCATGGACTGAGGAACCTGGTAGGCTACAGTTCATGGGGTTGCAGAGTCGGACACGACTGAGCAACTTCACTTCACTTCACATATGTAGAGTCTAAAAAAAGATACAAATTAACTTATTTACAAAGCAGAAGTAGACTCATAGAGGTAGAAAGCAAATTTATGGTTGTCAGAGGGAAAACTCTTGCCTGGAAAATCCCATGGATGGAGGAGCCTGGAAGGCTGCAGTCCATGGGGTCGCTGAGGGTTGGACACGACTGAACGACTTCACTTTCACTTTTCACTTTCATGCATTGGAGAAGGCAATGGCAACCCACTCCAGTGTTCTTGCCTGGAGAATCCCAGGGATGGGGAACCTGGTGGGCTGCCGTCTATGGGGTCGCACAGAGTCGGACACGACTGAAGTGACTTAGCAGCAGCAGCAGTAGAGGGAAAAGGGGAGGAGGGATCAGTTAGGCCATGTGACTTCACTGTGGCTAGTGAATATTAGTGGAAATGTGCACATTTGGTTGTGTTCTATAGGGAAGGGGCAAGCTCTTCTTCTGTCATTTCTTCCTTTATGAGAAAGAGGTTGGCTGAAGCACAGTGTGATAGCTGGAGCTCCAACAGCAATCTCAGATCATGACAATCACCTTGAAGATGAAAATCACGCTTGGTGGAGCACCGTGGGCCTGTGCGACCAGGGGTACCACATAAGCTCTGGGCTGACTTCTGCTGGACTTCAAGATCAAGAGGAAGGAAGAAGCTATCTTGTTTAAGCTCTTGTTACTCAAGTGTTCCAAGGACCGGGAGCACTGGTATCTCCTGGGAGCCTGTTAGAAATGTACAATCTTGTGTGCCACCCAGATCTGCTGAATCAACATCTACACGTTAGTAAGATCCCGTGTGATCGTATGCCCGTTAAAGTTTGAGAAGCACACGTTTAAGCCACTTTTATTGAAAGTGAAAGTGAAGTCGTTCATTCGTGTCCGACTCTGCAGTCCCATGGACTGTAGCCTGCCAGGCTCCTCCATCCACGGGATTTTTCCAGGCTAAAATACTGGAGTGGGTTCCCATGCCCTTTTCCAGGGGATCTTCCTGACGCAGGGATTGAAGCCGGGTCTCCCGCATTGCGGGCAGACGCTTTACTGTCTGAGCCATCAAGGAAGCCGAACCTAGTTCTGACTGATCGTGGCTGCAGCGGCCTTGCTGATGCTGGCAACTCGAGTTCTCCATTATTTTGAGAGTGTTGAGGCAATGACTTCTGGGAAAGTCACCCATGACTAATGGAGCCCTGTTCTCATCCCACTTGTGCTGTGTGTAAAGAGTGGGCCCATCCAGAGTGCCAGGAGGCATCAGAACTCCCAAGCCTGTGTGGCATACACGTATGTGTAGCTTGTGAGCAGGCCCACATGCAGAGAGGCTGGCGGGGGCCAGCGGACTGTGTTGACCCATCCACTGGTAGTTCACGCCTCTGTCAGGAAAAGAGGCGGACAAGAGAAAGGGTACATCCAGCCTATGGAGACTTGTGATTGAAATGAGATCAACCCTGTGACATGTGCCTTAGTGCAAGAATTTTAGGATGTCAGGCACCTGCAAAGGTAGTGTCACGAGGCACAGACCTGGGCACCTGGGAAGAGGAGAAGCCAGCTGGTCCTGAGGTCGCAAGGAACGTGCGCTGAGGGGCTGGTGCACAATGCTCCCTTGTCCCTAGTGTGGGACCAGCCACCTACCTGCACAGACCATGGGTGGTGACTTCTGGGTGAAGGGGGCTGTCATGTGGCGAAGATTCAGAGCATGGTTCAAGAGGCCTGGCGCATGTTTCTACTGTCACTCTTGTCTACATCCTTCTTGTCTCTCCCTGGTCCCTCTCGGAAGAATTCCTTCACGCTTGATAGCCTGAAGGGCATCCCTTCCGAGAAAAGTAGGAGGTTTGTTTTCTTGCTGCTGGAGGCTATGCCCTGCAATCACCCCGCCCTCTCTAGGAAGGCAGGGAGCAGCCAGGGGAGGGGAGGCACCGTCACCTGGCAGTCGTCACTGTTGTGGCCACCACCTGCCAGGGGTTCAGGCATGGCTGACGGTCTCGTGGGCCAGTGCACATTCTTTGCTGGACAAACATCCCCTGGACTCTGGCCCAGAAAAGCACTGTGAAGCCAGGTGGGGAATGCCTCCTGGCACCTGGACACCCTCCTGGGCAGAAATGGAGTTAGATCTGTCAAGTTACAAGAATTTTCTGCTATAGAGGAAGCTGCTGTGTGACTTTGGGCAACATACTTAACTTCTCTGAACCTCAATGTCCTTATCTCTAAGATGAAGATGCTAATGTCTCCTTACAGATTTAGGGTGAGGATAACATGAGTTAATATCTGATGTCCTTATTATGGTCACGTCAGGGTCTGGGAGAGACCAGAGGAGGGCCCCCCCTTGCCATCTGACGAGGGGTACAGGGGGAGGTGGCACTTCACAGAGAGACTAAGTTGGGGGTTGCCAGGCAGAGACTGGGAACAGCATTTGGGGTCCAGGGGATGGTACTGGCCAAGGCACCAAAGAAGGAAGTTGTGGAGGAGGAAGGCTTCAGTTGAGGCTGGAATGGATGGAGAGGGTGAAGCTGCAGCAGTGGGCACGGCCTGGCGAGTAAGGCAGGGCCTCATCCAGGCCCACCTGGGAGCCCTCTGGCACACACCGCCCCCCTCCCGCCCACCACACACACACCACAAACACTTGGCTGGGACCACTCCCGTGGTCTGGGCTGCTCCCTGTCCTGTATTTTCCCAGACAAGAAGCTCTTGAGGGCACAGTCCTGCTGACCCCGCTGTGGCCTTATCCTCGGCTATAGCACGGGGACTGGATGCAGGAGACCTCCCTGGGATTTTGCCCCACACATCCATGAGTCTCAGCCTGGGTGCTCTGCCTGCAGGCCCTGCCTGCTCCCTGAGTCGCCCAGAACCTCATCCTTCTCCGGGACTTGCTGCCCCTTGCACGAAGCCTTCAAGAAGACAGCTCCAGGCTCTCTGACCCCTCACCCTCTCCTGTACCCACTCCGAGCCTGGGCGTGGCCTAGACTGGCCTAGAGCCCTTGCTCATGTGGGTCCTGCAGAGAGTCGAGGGCTGGGCCTGGGGAGGGGCAACCCTGAGCCTCCACCCCATGCAAAGCTTAAAGACAGGAAATGATAGAAGCTGCCGAGGACTATGTCTGGCTTTCCCGGCAGACCAACGTGCAGGCCGGCCTCATTGTGCTGAAATGAGTGAGGCTTGGTTTCCACCTCTGGGCCTTGACTACAGGTGGCTGTGGTCATGGTGCTGGCACGGACTGCTGGTCTCTGTGTGCAGGGCCATCAGGCCACGGAGCCTGGGCGGAGGCCAAAGGAATGTGCAGAACCCTCCCAAGACGCCAAGGTGTAAAGTTTGTTTTTTTTTCACATCCATCTCTGATGGAGAAACAGCCGACGAAAATGCTGAGGCTTAAAGAACCAAGCCCTGGGCTGCAAACAGCAGTCCTGGAGGGCTAGTTGGCTGGTCCATGATGGACAGGCACTTTCTGGCGGTGAGCGCTGGGTGATCCCAGGACAGGGCTTCGCCATCTGGTCACTGTCACCAGGGGTGGGAGTGCTGTCACGGAGCTCCCAGCCAGCATCTCCTCCTCTCCTCTCTGTACTGGCTGCAGGGCCTGGGGTCACAGCCAAGGCTAACAGGAAGGAGCTGGGACCTGCAGGATCCCCTTCACAGAGAGGTGTAGGAAGCAGCGTCCTCCAGGGTGGGCCATGTTCCAGATCGTCTAGGGGGAGTTTCATGGAAGAGGGTCGGCTTAGAAAGGTTTAACTTTCGATTCATGGCTGTCAGCAAGCAAGTTTTGTTGAATCCTTAGCAATGTAGTAAGCAGATTAAGTGGGCTTCCCAGGTGGTGCTAGTGGTGAAGAACCTGCCTGCCAATGCAGGAGATGGAAGAGATGCAGGTTTGATCCCTGGGTTGGGAAGATCCCCTGGAGGAGGGCATGGCTACCAACTCCAGTATTCTTGCCTGGAGAATCCCATGGACAGCGGAACCTGGTGGTCTATCGCTCATAGCATGGCAAAGTGTTGGACACGACTGAACCGACTTGGCACACACACAAGCGCATTAAGCAACCTTTGGTTGGTAGAGATTCTGGTTTAAGCCTTCCATCCCAAACTCAATACATCTCACTCCCCCTTATGTTAGGGAAATCACTGACTGAAACCACCTGCCATGGCCAGGCACCCCAGTAACCATGTGCATGAGTTATCCTACAACAGGAGGTCCTGGTAAGGAACGAGGAACTAACAAGCTGCCACCACTGGAAGAATTCAGGAAAGGTCAAAAGGAGGAAGGAGATGCCAATCTATATGTCCTACCAACTTCCCAGAATCCTCCTCTCTGGAATCCGTCTTGTCTGAGCCATGCGCTTGCTGCCAGGAAGGACCCTGAGTCAGAATGATTGGCCAGAGGCAACCTGGAAACTAACCCCATGACCATAAAACCTGAGACTGTGAGCCACGTGGCAGAGCACTTCCCCTGGTTTCCCTTACCCTGCTGCTCTCCGCCTGTGCACCCCTCCCAATACAGTCTCTTGCTTTGTTGGTCTCCTTGGACAATCCCTTTCCAAGTGTTAAACAAGAGCCCACTCTTAGGCCCTAGAAGGGGTTCCCCCTTCTGACAGCACTCAGATCTGACCCCATAGCTGGGAGGACCTAAAGGGGCCTTTTCTGAAATAAGCACTCCCTCTCACCTCACCCCGGCCTGCCTTCTAGACACAGGCACCCTCAGGACAGGGCCAGGAGTGAAGGCCGGAGGGGACAAGTGGTCCCTGGTTCCTGCAGCTGCAGGACGCTGATGTGGGGGTCATCAGCTGGATGCAAGTATGTTTGCCTTTCACTCTGACCCCTCCCTTATAGGGACTGGCTCCTGTGATTAGGGAGGCCAAGAAACCCCATGGTCTGCCATCTTCAAGATGAAGAACCAGAAAGTGGAGTTCAGCCCAAGTTGGAAGGGCTGTGAGCCAGGTGAACCCATGGCGGAGCTCCCTGTCTGAGGCTGAATGGCCTGAGAACCTGCTGTCTGTGGTTGGGTGGGTGGGGGCCACTGGTGTCAGGCCAGGTTCCATGGCACCGAGAACAGGGGAGCCAATGTCAGGGAGCAGGAGAAGATATGCATCCCAGGACAAGCAGAAAGAGCAAATATTCCCCCATCTTTTTTTTTTTAGGCCCATGCTGTATAGCATGCTTCATCTTAGTTCCCCAACCAGGGATCAAACCTGTGCCCCCTGCACTGGGAGAATGGAGTCTTAACCACTGGACCACCAAGGAAGTCCCCCTTCCCCCATCTTTTTGCTCTACTTAGGCCGTCTATGGATGGCGTGATGCCCACCAGCATGGGTGAGAGTGGTCTTTACTGGTCCCTTGATTCAAATGCTAATCTCTTCTAGAAATACCTTCCTGGACACACCCAGAAATGGTTTTTGACAACTCTATGGGCATCCCATAGCCCAGTCAAATTGATGTGTAAAATCAACTGTCGTAAGAGGCCATCCCTTCCTCCACTGGGCAGGGAGGGGAAACCATGCCACTGCAAAACCCCACCAAATCCACCAGCCTCGAATCTGCTCCCCTGCCCTGGCTCAGCCCCTTCCATAGGAGCAGGCTGAGCAGGACAGTGGCACTTGACTGGAGCAAGCCTATGGCAGCTTTAGCCTCCCATAAACTTGGCAGCAAGGCCATGGCTGTTGGCCGCTCTCTTGAAGTCATAGGGTGAACCCTGGGCACCCACCTCTGAGCCACAGTAAAGTCTCCTTGGGCATAGCACTCACCAGAGTTGCCCTGCTGCTGAGCAAGAGGCCACAGAGAGAACCGTGGAGAGCTGACTTTGTATTATACCCGGGGAAGCAAACTCTTTCATAAACCCTTTCTCTTGTGATCTTCCTAACAGTGTAAGAGCCACACCAACCATGTGTAGACTGAAGCAGCTAATTAGCTTGTCTGAGCTTCAGTTTCCTCATCTGGAATATTGGGGATGATTGAGTCCACCTCACAGGGATGCCAGGAGAACTGAGTTTCAAAAGTATGTGAACGGCTTAGCCTGGAATCCTCCAAATGTACTGCCTAGAGCAAGGCAGACTTGGTAGGGGGGTGGCAGAGGAAGTGGGGGTGGGAGGCTCTGGAATCTGCGGAGCATGGACTCAGGCCCACATGGTCCCTTAGCAGCTGTGTGAGCTCAAGCATGTCGCTTACATCCTTCAGCCACTCGTCCACTTCTGCTGTGTGAGCATCTCGGCAGCACCGACCTCGAGTCTGCACCCCATCCTCATGAAAGGACACCACTATCCACCAGCTTCTCCTGACAAGATCAGGACATCATCTCTGAAATCTCTTCCTCACACTCCACATCCACACCATCAGTGTGTTTTGTGGATTCCATTTCTAGGCATCTTTCAAACCACTGGGGGGCCTTCCCAGAGAGTTGGGTTCAACCTGTCGCCTGGGCAACTGGAGGTAGTTGCCTTCTGTGGTTTTTGATCAAAACTTGGACTCAGTGCAGCCACCACAAAAATGTCAGAAATTCCCCATAAAATGATGATTCTGAAGTGAATCAATTATGCAAGAATCCTCCTTTAATTTTGTTCTCTAAGGGGACACCTCATATACCAGAAACACGTTGGTGAGGGGAGTGCTAGCAGCCTTGGAAGATGTTGTGATGCTTCTTCTCCGAAGACCAGAGATGGATTCAGAGATGATGTGGTTGGACAGGCACTGATTTCAAGGATGGAGGAGCCTGAGGGGCAGAGGCTGGGAAATAGCACTGGACCATTAGAGGCAGTAAACTTGGCAACCATTGGAGAGCGTGGGACTGGAATTACAGTAACCTGACCTGCAGGAACCTTGCTTGTGGCTTTGATTTTAGGGATCTTAGGCTGAAATAGACAGGTAGTAGGCTAAGATCCTCTTGGACCTGACTTGGGTTGTCAAGACAGAGTGACATGGCCTCTTAACCTATCAATCCCTGGACCTGATTCAATGCGTAGACCCAGAACCTATGGAAAGAATCCATCACCTTTAAAGCAGGACTTTTCAGAAATGTGAATCTTCCTCTTGACCTACTACAAGGTAACCTGGGTCTCTGGGTGGGTATTTCTGCACTGGAGAAAGGGCTACTGAACAATGGCTCTGAGCAAAGACTGATTCCTGGAAACTCAGAACAACACTCTGTTCTATCAGCTAGAGGATTTTGAGGTTAAGGTGCTAACTGGAGGGCTTTAAAAACTATCTGTGTATTTATCAGCTGCACCAGGTCTTGGTTGTGGAATGTAGAGTCTTTAGTTGTGGTGCGCGGGATCTAGTTCCCTGACCAGGGATTGAACCTGGGCCCCCTGCTTTGGGAGTGCAGAGTACTGACCACTTGACCACCAGGGCATGTGTGCGTGCATGCTAAGTTGTGTCCTACTCTTTGTGACCTCATGGACTGTAGCCTGCCAGGCTCCCCTGTCCATGAAATCTTCCAGGCAAGAATACTGGAGTAGGTTGCCATTTCCTACCTGCGTCTCTTATGTTTCCTGCATTGACAGGCAGATTCTTTACCACTACACCACGTGGGAAGCCCTGACCATCAGGGAAGTCTCCATAATTGGAGTTTTAACTCAATTCACCTCAGTGAAGGCAATAGGAACCAGAACCTACCCTGTGCTTATTTGCCAAGGTTTTGAGTCACTAGTTTGATGAGGGGACATGCATGAGAATTGACAGAATATCCACATAGTCTCCCTGGTTTGTGGAATAGTTACAATTACAGTGGAGAAGGACCAAGTATAGAAACTTCCAGAATTCTACCTCCTTGTCAAAGCTATCAGCCCATGCAATGCCACATCCTTGGGGCATTTCAGATATTCATGCCAACATGGAACATTTGAGAAAAATTCTACAGGAGTGATTTCAATTTCACTCTCCCACAGCTTGCCTATTTAGTTGGTACAGGACACAGATCCACAGATTCATCTTGCAGAATAACCACCCATCATTTAAGCTTATTCAGATGGTGATTTCAATTTCAGCTGTTATTTTAGACAAGGTTATCTTGATAAAGTGACACAGCCTGTGGTATCACAGCTGGTAAATCTTTCTGTTTTGGAGCCCCTCTGAGCACAAAGGCATCTAGAATTCAGTAGCTGGATTTCCCCTGAAAAGGATCGCAGCGCATCTTCACGAACTGCTCTCTGGATGACATCAGTTTCCTGGCACCGTGGTACAATTCACTCTAATGTTCTCATCCTATACATGTCATGATGCTGTGCACTGCATTGCTGACCTCAAGCCCACAGGTCATAGAGAGCAGAAAGTAACAGATACTTAAATGCTTTTGCAAGACATATGTGCACTATAGGATCGGCAATGAATAAAAATACAGGAGCTTGGCTACCTGGAGTTTCTGGGTTCTGGTGTCTCTGATATACTTAGATATTCCCTCCAAAGTGAAGGAGAAGTTGATCCACTACACCCACTACTACAGGCTTTCAGGTGGCACTTGTGGTAAAGAACCCGCCTGCCAATGCAGGAGACACAAAAGATGCAGGTTCGATCTCTGGGAAGACCCCTTGGAGGGGGGCATGGCAACCCACTCCAGTAGCCTTGCCTGGAGAATCCCATGGACAGAGGAGCCTGGCAGGCTATGGTCTACAGGATCACAAAGAGTTAAATATGACTGAAGCGACTTAGCATGCATGCTCTGACTCACCACTACAAAGAAGGAGGTTATGATGCTTTGTGAACTCCTTTGGACTCCAGAAGGAACATGAAAGAAAGGAAAGTGAAAGTGAAGTCGTTCAGTCGTGTCCGACTCTTTGTGACCCCATGGACTGTAGCCTATTAGGCTCCTCCGTCCATGGGATTCTGCAGGCAAAAATACTGGAGTGGGTTGCCATTTCCTTCTCCAGGAGATCTTCCCTACCCAGAGACTGAACCCGGGTCTCCCGCATTGTAGGCAGATGCTTAACCATCTAAGCCACCACTGTGACATTAGAAGGAACATGGAAAGAACCAAATGTTATGTTTGGTTGGGCTCTTCTGATTCATTTATTAAGTAAGCCACAAGGTTCCTGGTTCTGAGTGGGGCTCAGTGGCAGAGAAGCCTCTTAGGCTGGTCCAGACTCTAATGTAAGTGGCTCTGTTCTTTGGACCTTTATAACCCAATAGATCCAATGGTGCTAAGTTGCTTTAGAAGATCATAGATTGGAGAATCAGCAGAAAGCCTAAGATTTGGGGGTAATGCAATGATCTGCTCAGCAAGCACTCTTCTCTGTCTTGACAAGGAGCCCTTGGCATTATCCTGGGCCAGGTAGAGAAATCATATACTCCACCAGAAGATGTCAGACGGTCATGTAGCCTGTTCTCCCTGTTAGCTGGGAGTTATCTGCTCCACCAAGACATAAAATCGAGTTTGGCCTGCAAATTGCATCACTACTTTAAGGGGGTAGATACAAAAAGCTATCCTCTCACACTGGTCAGAATCAGTTCAGTTCAGTCGCTCAGTCGTGTCCGACTCTTTGCGACCCCATGAGTCGCAGCACGCCAGGCCTCCCTGTCCATCACCAACTCCCAGAGTTCACTCAAACTCACGTCCATCAAGTCAGTGATGCCATCCAGCCATCTCATCCTCTGTCATCCCCTTCTCCTCCTGCCCCCAAATCCCTCCCAGCATCAGAGTCTTTTCCAATGAGTCAACTCTTCGCATGAGGTGGCCAAAGTACTGGAGTTTCAGCTTTAGCATCATTCCCTCCAAAGAAATCCCAGGGCTGATCTCCTTCAGAATGGACTGGTTGGATCTCCTTACAGTCCAAGGGACTCTCAAGAGTCTTCTCCAACACCACAGTTCAAAAGCATCAATTCTTCGACGCTCAGCTTTCTTCACAGTCCAATTCTCACATCCATACATGACTACAGGAAAAACCATAGCCTTGACTAGACAGACATTTGTTGGCAAAGTAATGTCTCTGCTTTTGAATATGCTATCTAGGATGGTCATAACTTTTCTTCCAAGGAGTAAGTGTCTTTTAATTTCATGGCTGCAGTCACCATCTGCAGTGATTTTGGAGTCCCCCAAAATAAAGTCTGACACTGTGTCCACTGTTTCCCCATCTATTTTGTCTTCTCCAACACCACAGTTCAAAAGCATCAATTCTTCATCACTCAGCTTTCTTCACAGTCCAACTCTCACATCCATATATGACTACTGGAGAAAACCATAGCCTTGGCTAGACAGAACTTTGTTGGCAAAGTAATGTCTCTGCCTTTGAATATGCTATCTGGATTGGTTATAATTTCCTTCCAAGGAGTAAGCATCTTAATTCCATGGCTGATAACAATCTGCAGTGATTTTGGAGCCCAAAAAAATAAAGTCTGATACTGTTTCCACTATTTCCCCATCTATTTCCCATGAAGTGATGGGACCAGATGCCATGATCTTAGTTTTCTGGATGTTGAGCTTTAAGCCAACTTTTTCGCTCTCCTCTTTCACTTTTATCAAGAGGCTTTTAAGTTCCTCTTCACTTTCTGCCATAAGGGTGGTGTCATCTGTATATCTGAGGTTATTGATATTTCTCCCGGCAATCTTGATTCCAGCTTGTGTTTCTTCCAGCCCAGTGATTCTCATGATGTAGTCTGCATATAATTTAAATAAGCAGAGTGACAATATACAGCCTTGATGTACTCCTTTACTTATTTGGAACCATGTCCAGTTCTAACTGTTGCTTCCTGACCTGCATATAGGTTTCTCAAGAGGCAGATCAGGTGGTCTGGCATTGCCATCTCTTTCAGAATTTTCCACAGTCGATTGTGTGTAGTCTGCATATAATTTAAATAAGCAGAGTGACAATATACAGCCTTGATGTACTCCTTTACTTATTTGGAACCATGTCCAGTTCTAACTGTTGCTTCCTGACCTGCATATAGGTTTCTCAAGAGGCAGATCAGGTGGTCTGGCATTGCCATCTCTTTCAGAATTTTCCACAGTCGATTGTGATCCACACAGTCAAAGGCTTTCGCATAGTCAATAAAGCAGAAATAGATGTTTTTCTGGAACTCTCTTGCTTTTCTCTGCATTCAGATGCTTATATCTTTCCTTTTCTCCTTTGCTTTTCACCTCTCTTCTTTTCACATCTATTTGTAAGGCCTCCACAGACAGCCATTTTGCTTTTTTGCATTTCTTTTCCATGGGGATGGTCTTGATCCCTGTCTCCTGTACAATGTCAGGAATCTCATTCAGTAGTTCATCAGGAGCTCTATCTATCAGATCTAGTCCCTTAAATCTATTTCTCATTTCTACTTTATAATCATACTACTAACTACTAAGTCGCTTCAGTCATGTCCGACTCTGTGTGACCCCATAGACTGTAGCCCACCAGGCTCCCCCGTCCCTGGGATTCTCCAGGCAAGAACACTGGAGTGGGTTGCCATTTCCTTCTCCAATGCATGAAAGTGAAAAGTGAAACTGAAGTTACTCAGTCATGTCTGACTCTTCATGACCCCATGGTCTGCAGCCCACCAGGCTCCTCTGTCCATGGGATTTCCCAGGCAAGAGTACTGGAGTGGGGTGCCATTGCCTTCTTTATAATCATAAGGGATTTGATTTAGGTCATACCTGAATGGTCTATGGTTTTCCTTATTTTCTTAAATTTAAGTCTGAATTTGGCAATAAGAAGTTCATGATCTGAGCGACAGTCAGCTCCCGGTCTTGTTTTTGCTGACTATATAGAGCTTTTCCATATTAGATGCAAAGAATATAATCAATCTGATTTTGGTGTTGACCATCTGGTGACATTCATGTGTAGTATCTTCTCTTGTGTTGTTAGAAGAGGGTTTTTGCTATGACCAGTGCATTTTTTGGGCAAAATTCTGTTAGTCTTTGCCCTGTTTCATTCTGTATTCCTAGTTCAAATTTGCCTGTTCCTCCAAGTGTTTCTCGGAGAAGGCAATGGCACCCCATTCCAGTACTCTTGCCTGGAAAATCCCATGGATGGAGGAACCTGGTGGGCTACAGTCCATGGGGTTGCTAAGAGTCAGACATGACTGAGCGACTTCACTTTCACTTTTCACTCTCATGCATTGGAGAAATAAATGGCAACCCACTCCAGTGTTCTTGCCTTGAGAGTCCCAGGGACGGAGTAGCCTGGTGGGCTGCCATCTATGGGGTCGCACAGAGTCAGACATGACTGAAGCGACTTAGCAGTAGCAGCCAGGTGTTTCTTGACTTCCTACTTTTGCATTTCAGTCCCCTATAATGAAAAGGACCTCTTTTTGGGGTGCTAGTTCTAAATATTATTCAGTACCAAAAATAAATGAGCTGTCAAATCATAATAAGATATGGAGGAAATTCTGATGTCTATTACTAAGTGAATGAAGCAAAGTAAAAGACTACATACTGCTTAAATCTAACTATACAAGTGGCATTCTTGAAACGGCAAAATCTGTAGTTTCTGGGATTATGTAAACAGAAGGGACGATGAGGCAAAACACTGAGGATTTTTAGGGCTGACTCTGCGCGACCCCATAGACAGAAGCCTACCAGGCTCCTCTGTCCCTGGGATTCTCCAGGCAAGAACACTGGAGTGGGTTGTCATTTCTTTCTCCAATGCATGAAAGTGAAAAGTGAAAGTGAAGTCNACTGAGGATTTTTAGGGCTGACTCTGCGCGACCCCATAGACAGAAGCCTACCAGGCTCCTCTGTCCCTGGGATTCTCCAGGCAAGAACACTGGAGTGGGTTGTCATTTCTTTCTCCAATGCATGAAAGTGAAAAGTGAAAGTGAAGTCGCTCAGTCTTGTCCGACTTTTAGCAGGTTATTACTGAATGGCTTACCAATTGACTTTCTATTCACTTATATTATTGTCACAGCTGTTTAGCTGCTATGTCATGTCCAACTCTTTTGGATCCCTTAGACTGTAGCCCACCAGGCTCCACTATCCATGGGATGCCCCAGGAAAAGAATACTGGAATGAGCTGTCATTTCCTTCTCCAAGGGATCTTCCTGACCCAAAGGTCAAACCCACATCGCCTACACTGCAGGCAGATTTTTCACCCCTGAGCCACCAGGGAAGTCCTTTCCATCACATTAAATGATCCTAATACTATTCTGTTTGTGCCTATAGTTCACGTTTACATTATGACTTATATTTAGTTATGACCTGCAATGTTTCACCTATTCATGTAAGTGCTTGAGCACTGATTTTATATTGATTTTAATCAAATATTTAATTTCTTTCTGCATTTTCCCCACCCAATCACTTGCTTCATAAATGAAGGTTTCTAAGGCATACGCACCACAGCATAGTNACATACTGCTTAAATCTAACTATACAAGTGGCATTCTTGAAACGGCAAAATCTGTAGTTTCTGGGATTATGTAAACAGAAGGGACGATGAGGCAAAACACTGAGGATTTTTAGGGCTGACTCTGCGCGACCCCATAGACAGAAGCCTACCAGGCTCCTCTGTCCCTGGGATTCTCCAGGCAAGAACACTGGAGTGGGTTGTCATTTCTTTCTCCAATGCATGAAAGTGAAAAGTGAAAGTGAAGTCGCTCAGTCTTGTCCGACTTTTAGCAGGTTATTACTGAATGGCTTACCAATTGACTTTCTATTCACTTATATTATTGTCACAGCTGTTTAGCTGCTATGTCATGTCCAACTCTTTTGGATCCCTTAGACTGTAGCCCACCAGGCTCCACTATCCATGGGATGCCCCAGGAAAAGAATACTGGAATGAGCTGTCATTTCCTTCTCCAAGGGATCTTCCTGACCCAAAGGTCAAACCCACATCGCCTACACTGCAGGCAGATTTTTCACCCCTGAGCCACCAGGGAAGTCCTTTCCATCACATTAAATGATCCTAATACTATTCTATTTGTGCCTATAGTTCACGTTTACATTATGACTTATATTTAGTTATGACCTGCAATGTTTCACCTATTCATGTAAGTGCTTGAGCACTGATTTTATATTGATTTTAATCAAATATTTAATTTCTTTCTGCATTTTCCCCACCCAATCACTTGCTTCATAAATGAAGGTTTCTAAGGCATACGCACCACAGCATAGTATTCGATATGTTAGAGTCTTCCAAGATAGATGCATATGTTAAGTTTAAAAGTAACATCAGACTATACTATCTTCTTTATTTTTTATTTTGTCACTTACCATATAATAAAATACAAATATGTCTGCTAATAAATATTTAATTATATTTTGACAGGTAGGAGTGCTACCTTTCTTATATACATGAAGAAACCTAGAAATGCAATAGATGCATTACTGAGGATTAAAGTGTTAGTTGTTCAGTTGTGTCCAACTCTTTGTAACCCCATGGTTTGTAGCCCATCAGGTTTCTCTGTCCATGGGATTCTCCAAGCAAGAATACTGGAGTGGGTTGTCATGCATTTCTCCAGGGGATATTCCTGACCCAGGGATTGGACTTGTGTCTTTTGCATTGCAGAGGGATCCCTTACTGTCTGAGCCACCAGGGAATCTTCACTGAGGGTTAACAAATTGGTAACTGACAAATTGGTAACCATGATCAAAGATCTGGTATCAGACTTGAAACTCTAAAGTCAGAATTTTGTAATGGAAGGTGAAGTAAGGATCACTGCATCACAAAAGAACAACCTGTTCTTTTCAGTTTTCTCTAATGGATTGAATAATGAACCATATGTTGTTTCATATTATGAAGGTTGTTGTGAAATATTTCCTTTTTTCTATGAGAAAGGAAAAACAAAAAATCATTAAAAATATTAATATAATTAAGATGAAGCACACTGCTACATTTTTGCATTTGTTTGTAATTCTATGTATGTCAATTAAACATTAACCTAACACATAAAATAGCTTTGTCTTAATAAGCAAATGGCTATAATTATAAAAACACAATTTGCATACAAACATGAATTACAGAATAGAAACGACAAATCTAATCTTCTCATTAGCGACTCTGATAATTGCTGATGTCAAATGTTATTAGTATCTTTTAAACTAGCTTTTAAAAAAGAAATTTTCCAAAATTATTATTATTGCTACTTCACTACTAGATGTGTATAAGAGACAGGACCATGAGAGTCTATGATACAAAATCTTAGTATGATCTTGGGGTTCAGCAAAAGATTTTTTAAGGAAATAAGGATTGACTTTTTTTTTTTTTTTT
>SJYT01003600.1:287944-305714 GCA_006410635.1 Cephalophus harveyi | reverse complement strand
AGAAGCAGCTAGTCCTTGAATAATATTAACATGGATAAAAAAATTGCAGTAATAATATCTATTAAGATTATGTAACAATGTAAAAAACATTTATTCTGTGACTACTTCCAGATCTGTCTCTTATACACATCTATTAAACATGTTAAGGTATGTTTCAAGATTGATGTGAAGAGTTTTATAAGTATCATCTTATTTACCTTCAAACTATAATGATGATGAGGCATTTTGAAAATCATTGTGTATAGTCTCAAATAGGGATAAAGCTAAAATTTGATACAGGTTTCATTGCATGATTTCTATAGTGACTTTACAGATATCTTCAGATATTTTAAACTCTAATATTCTTCTATTGAGGTCACTAAAATTAAACTTGTTTTGCAATGTATTCTAAGCAGGGGATCATAACTATAACACAAGAGAAAAAGTTAACTCATAGTTAATTCTTTTAAACTGTGGTTTACATAGTCTTAACAATCATTTTTATTGTGTCATGGTTTTTTGAAATATTTATTCCCAACTGCACTTTTATGAGCACTTTTGCAAAGCAATCAGATCAATAAAGGTAGTTTTCTGCCTATTTTCAAGGATTAAACCCTCAAGATTTATCCTTTAGACCAAAAGTTTCCAAGGAAAATTTTGTTGCATATGCAAAATTGTTTTCTTATGGGAAATAAAAAGAAAGTGACAAAAATAAGATCTCTTTGAAAATTTCACCTGAATGTGAAACTTGTGGTTGAGTTCTTACATCCTTTACAAGTCTCAAAGTTTATAGGAACCTATATATTATGAAACAATCCTTTTGGGATATAAGTAAATCCTCTAACTCAGCACAACCCCACTGAAAATTCTGAACTGTTAGATATGTGCAATTCTTTTGTTCTTTCTTCTCAGCAGTTATCCCCACTGATACAGTCAGTGTTTCATCTCAGCGTGAAATAACATCTGAAATAACATCAGATAATACTGCACTCTGAAAAGTAGATAAAATGAGGACTCTCAAATGAGAATGAATTAGAAAATTCCCAACAGTAGCAGTCAGAAGTTAAAAACATGAAACTGACAAATGTACTGCAGAGGGGGTTTACAAAGGGTTTTCCACTCCAACTTCTTATTCATCACATATTATTAGGACTGGAAAGTGTCAGTCATACAGCAAAAGATAAAGCTGGCCATAACAGGTTTATTATTTGAAGGAAAATCAATTGTGTAGTAGATATCCATCTGATGATAGCTTTTAAATATAAAAACAAATAAACGAGGCATTTTCTCAAATTGTCTGAAAAGTTTCTGCCTCATTAGGTGGGTGGAGATGGGAGGAGGTCTTCTTTTATTTCCCTATGATACTGAGAGTTTTCAGATAATTTTTTTTTTCAAATACCTGGGGAAGAAATTGCGAGAATATTTTGTAATGTATACAACCTTCTTGTTTAATATTTATCCATGTAATATACTAAAATATTTTCCTGGAGGATATATAATTAATTATGGGATTATCTTTTTTACCAACTTTATTGAGATATAATTGACATATAACAACATATACATTAAGGTGTACACGTTATGGGATTCTTTTAAAAACTTTAACAAAATTCCTCTTAAACTGTGATTTACGTATTTTAACCTTTGGTATAAAGGGAATAATAGTTGAAAACCAAAGAAAATTTGCCCTGTATATTTAATTTACAACTTCCCAGATAAAGAATCCACCTGCCAATGCAGGAGACTCAAGAGACAAGACTTCTGTCACTGGGTCAAGAAGATCCCATGAAGCAGGAAATGGTAGACCACTCCAGTGCTCATGCCTAGAAAATTCCTTGGGCAGAGAATTGTGGCAGGCTACAGTCCATGTGGTCACAAAGAGTCAACCACAACTGAGCAGCTGAGCACATTTGCTTCATAGCTGAATTTTTTCCCTGAAAGCACCATTATTGATTCATGTCTCTTTCAACAGTTTGAGGAGATGCAAACATTTACATATCAGCAGGATACAACCATTTAGTACAAAATATTTTATCCACAAAACATGAACAAGCATAATTGACCTTCGTTTTTTAATGAGTTGAAATTTTTTGATTTCATCACTATAAGTGTGATTGAATAGCCCAACACATCTGAGTTCAGACAGTGCCTTTTCTGGAGTTCCTTCTCTTGATCAGACACTGTAAGAGTAGTACACACACAGAAGATTTATGCCATCAGTTCAGTTCAGTCACTCAGTCATGTCTGGCTCTTTGCAACCCCATAGACTGTCGCACACCAGACATCCCTGTCCATCACCAACTCCCAGAGCTTGATCAAACTCATGTTCATCGAGTCGGTGATACCATCCAACCATCTCATCATCTGTCATCCCCTTCTGCCTTCAATCTTTCTCAGCATCAGGGTCTTTTCTAATGAGTGAGTTCTTCACATCAGGTGGCCAAAAGATTGGAATTTCAGCTTCAGCATCAGTCCTTCCAATGAATATTCAGGACTGATTTTATTTAGGATTGACTGGTTTGAACTCCTTGCAATCCAAGAGACTCTCAAGGGTCTTTTCCAACACCACAATTCAAAAGCATCAATTTTTCAGCACTCAGCTTTCTTTATAGTCTGACTCTTACATCCATACATGACTACTGGAAAAACCATAGCTTTAATTAGATGGATTTTTGTTGGCAAAGTAATGTCTCTGCTTTTTAGTATGCTTTCTATGTTGGTCATAGTTTTTCTTCCAAAGAGCAAGCATCTTTTAATTTCATGGCGCAGTCACCATATGCAGTGATTTTGGAGCCCAAAAAAATAAGGTCAGCCACTGTTTCCACTGCTTCCCCATCTATTTGCCATGAAGTGATGGGACCAGATCCCGTGATCTTTGTTTTTTGAATGTTGACTTTTAAGCCAGCTTTTTCACTCTCCTCTTTAACTTTCATCAAGAGACTCTTTAGTTACCCTTTACTTTCTGCCATACAAGTGGTGTCAACTGCATATCTGAGGTTATTAGTATTTCTCCTGGCAATCTTGATGCTAGCTTGTTTGAAGCCATCTTGTGCTTTATGCCACTTGCCACATTAAAAAAAATGAATTTTACATAATTAAGCCAGATTACAATTAAATGTAAAATGTAATATGATTTAAAATGCTGACAGTATTCTGGGAGCCTAGAGTATTAGTCAATATTCCAGTGTAAAACAGACAAGAGAGAGAATTCTATAGAATGTGAAGAATAAGACAATACATAAATTATATATTAAGTTAGTTAACAAAATGTAAGTTCAATGAACTCCCCTGGTGGCACACTGGATAGGAATCTGCTTGTCAGTGCAGGGGATATGGGTTCAATCCCTGGTCTGGAAGGATTCTGCATGCCTCATAGCTGCTAAGCCGTGTGCCACAGCTACTGAGTCTGTGCTCTATAGCTCACAAGCTGCAATTACTGAAGCCCACATGCCTCGAGCCTGTGCTTCAAAACCAGAGATACCACTTCAATGAGAAACCTGTGCACCCACAATGAAGAGTAGCCCCTGATCTCTGCAACTAGAGAAAGCCCATATGTAGAAATTAGGTAGATACCTTAAATAAAGTTATATGAAAATTATATATAATACATATAACTGAACTGGTGGCTCAGAGGTTAAAGCATCTGCGGGAGACCTGGGTTCGATCCCTGGGTCGGGAAGATCCCCTGGAGAAGGAAATGGCAACCCACTCCAGTATTCTTGCCTGGAGAATCCCCTGGATGGAGGAGCCTGTTAGGCTACAGTCCACGAGGTCGCAAAGAGTCAGACACGACTGAGCGACTTCACCTTCACCTTTAATAAGATAAAATATATTGTCATATTTTAATATATATATCATCTGTAATGTTTCTCTAAACAGTTAAGCCGAATAATCTATGTGTCTTAAATTATTGTATCACCATGATTTATTTAACAACTACCTCAACATCATATTGCATTACATATTCACATTGTTTATTTAGGCCTCATGGCAAATGTATGAAACAGATGCTTTCTTCACTCTTCAGAAGACAAAATTGAAGACGCTCAGTGAGATTAAAGTCAAATGTCCTCTGAAAAGCAGAGCCAGAACCTTCTCTAGATTTGTCTAACTTCAAAACTCAGAACACTATCTAACACTGTATTGCCTTTTACTTTCACTATGTAGATACATAGGACCGAAGATTTCCTAGTTCTTAACAATTGTCAATGTACTTGATAGATCTTTACACTTGCTAAATCTACCTGGAGCACATATAAATGGACTTGTTTTCCCAGCAATACTTCTACTGCTTCAGGACTCTCATAACTCCTACTTAAGTTAATATATTGTTTTAATTCCAAGGGTTTATATCTAAGAGTATTCAGCTTAGTAGTTCATGGAATGTCTTCATATTTTGACAAATTCAGGTAAAACTATTCTTTATTCTTATTACACCTGCAAACTATGAAAGATAAGCTTCTGTTGATTTTAAAGTTAATATTTAATGTGGGCTAACTGAATTTGAAGGAAGGGTGGAGAAAGTAAACAAAACAGTATATTGTCACCCTATCATTTTCAGGAGATTATGCTTTCTACATACTCCCTGGTGGTGTGCTGCAGCCCATAGAGTCACAAAGAATCGAGCATGACTTAGCAACTGAACAATTCTCAAGGATTTTATAAAACATTATTTTTTTAATGGAAACACTATAGATTACACAGGTTAAGTTACCGTAGGTCATAAGTGGTACCCAACTAAGTCTCAAAATGACCTGAAAACTTAGCTGATTTAATTGATAAATAATTTAGAAGCACAATAGAAAATATAATACTATACACTTTTTTGAATTCTTACTGTATTTGTACATACATTACAGACCAGCTTGATAAAAGTTTGTTCAAAACTCACAGATATTTGATAATAAATATTTTATTTGAGGGTTCAATGCAAATACCACCCTCTGCCAGCAGGTTCCTCTGCTAAGGCTCAAAAGGCTCAAATCTAGATTTTACTGTTTTTAAGATTTCTACCTCTTCATCCAAACACAATATTTCTAAGGCTTGTAGACAGGCCTATAAAAGTGAACAAGAAAAGGGGATTATTATTTTATAGTGGTTATAAATAGAGCTTGGAGGAATGGTGAATAGCTGCCTCAAGAAATCTTATAGATTTTGCCCATTTTTTAAAAGATTGATTCTCTCTTTCTATCTCTTTTCTCCTTTTTCTCAGGTATACACACTGACTTTGCTGACAATATTTTCTGTGGTGACTAAAAGTACTTCTGGAAAGACGCAAAACAAAAAGACGACTATAATTACTTTTAAAATGAGACTTTAGAAACTTGTTGTCCAAGTAAGACAACAATTTCCAACTACTGCTCCTTTCCTTAAAATGGAAATTAAAGATGCTTTTACATGTTTTTGTAGATGATAGTAATGTCACCCTTTCCTCCTTCCAGCTCCAGCTCTGCTCTCTATGTTCTACAAGGTATCTTTTCCAGATATGGCCCACATCTTCTCAGGAACCAATTAGATCCCTTCCAGAGAACATTTCAAATAGCTTATCCTTTTAAACTAAAATAGAGTTGTCATTGTCTTGTATATCAAACAAAAACAACAAATCATAAATATTCCCAAGAAAAAGGCAGACTATTGAATGTTTGCTCCATTGTCTACAGGGATTGGACTCATAAGCTTTCTTATCTAATGGAAGGTTAAATGTGATCCTTGGTGGATTGCTTCCTGAGTCACTTCAGAAATCTTCTTTTGTATTGCATTTGGGTAAACCATGCTGTCTGAGTAATGATTCTCTTCTTGCTTTTATTCTTTATCTCTGAATTTTATTCATCTCAACTTTTATTAATGCTTATATCCTCCAAATGTTTATTAAATCATCACCTGTCCTACGTATTCTAGTTGTAACTGAACATTATCCCCAGTCTTTGGGAACTCAGTGTCAACCCATAGTAGATGTGGTTTCCAAGAACTATACTTGACTTATGAACATGTTCTCCAGGGACTAGTATTTTCTTTTATTTTTGCCTATGAAGTAGTGTAATCATTTTCCAATGTCAATGATAACAGAAAGGCAACAGAAATGTAAAGAATAAAACTTCTTTTAGAAAGTGATTTGACAGTAATTATAGAATCTTAATTCTAGAATCTAGAATTATAGAAGCAAAAAAAAAAAAAAAAAGGGAAAGGAAAGATATACCCATTTGAATGCAGAGTTCCAAAGAATAGCAAGGAGAGATAAGAAAACTTTCTTCCATGATCAATGCAAAGAAATAGAGGGAAAAAAACAGAATGGGAAAGACTAGAGATCTCTTCAAGAAAATTAGAGATACCAAGGGAATATTTCATGCAAAGATGGGTTCAATAAAAGACAGAAATGGTATGGACCTAACAGAAACAGAAGATATTAAGGAGAGGTGCAGAATACACAGAAGAACTATACAAAAAAGATCTTCATGACCCAGATAACTATGGTAATCACTCACCTAAAGGTAATCCCTCAACTGGAGCCAAACATCCTGGAATGCGAAGCCAAGTGGACCTTAGAAAGCATCACAACGAAGCTGGTGGAAGTGATGGAATTCCAGTTATTTCAAATACTAAAAGATGATGTGGTGAAAGTTCTGCACTCAATATGCCAGCAAATTTGGAATATACAGCCATGGCCACAGGACTGGAAAATATCAGTTTTCATTCCAATCCCAAGGAAAGGTAGTGGCAAAGAATGTTCAAACGACTACACAACTGTAGTCAACTCACATGCTAGCAACATAATGCTAAAAATCTCTAAGCAAGGTTTCAACAGTATGTGAACCATGAAATTCCAGATGTTCAACCCAGATTTAGAAAAGGCAGAGGAATCAGAGATTAAATTGACATTCATTGGATCATTGAAAAAGCAAGAGAATGCCAGAAAAACATCTATTTCTGTTTTATTGAATAAACTAATGCCTTTGACTGTGTAGATCACAACAAACTGGAAAATTCTGGAAGAGATGGGAATATCATACCACCTGAACTGCCTCTTAAGATATCTGTATCCAGGTCAAGAGCAATAGTTAGAACCAGACATGGAACAACAGACTAGTTCCAAATCTGGAAAAGAGTATGTCGAGGTTGTATTTTGTCATCCTGCTTACTTAACTTATATGCAAAATACATCATGAGAAATGCTGGACTGGATGAAGCACAAGCTGGAATCAAGATTGCTCAGAGAAATATCAATAACCTCAGATATGCAAATGACACCACCCTTATGGCAGAAAGTGAAGAACTAAGGAGTCTCTTGATGAAAGTGAAAGGAGTGAAAAAGTTGGCTTAAAGCTCAACAGTCAGAAAACCAAGATCATGGCATCTGATCCCATGACTTCATGGCAAATAGATGTGGAAATAATGGAAACAACAAGAGACTCTATGTTGGGGCTCCAAAATCACTGCAGATGGTTACTGCAGCCATGAAATTAAAATAAACTTGCTCCTTGGAAGAAAAGCTATGACCAACCTAGAGAGCATAATAAAAAGCAGAGACAATACTTTGTCAACAAAGGTCCGTATAGTCAAAGCTATGTTTTTTCCAGTAGTCATGTATGGATGTGAGAGTTGGACTATAAAGAAAGCTGAGTGCTAGCAAATTGATGCTTTTGAACTATGGTGTTGGAGAAGACTCTTGAGAGTCCCTTGGACTACAAGGAGATCAAACCAGTCCATCCTAAAGGAAAGCAGTCCTGAAAATTCATCAGAAGGACTGATGTTGAAGCTGAAACTCCAATACTTTGGCCATCTGATGTGAAAAACTGAGCCATTTGAAAAGACTCGGATGCTGGGAAAGATTGAAGACAGGAGGAATAAGGGACGACAGAGGATGAGATAGTTGGTGGCATCACTGACTCAATGAACATGAGTTTGTGCAAGCTCCAGAAATTGGTGATGGACAGGGAAGCCTAGTGTGCTGCAGTCCACGGGGTCGCAAAGAGTCAGACATGACTGAGTGAATGAACTGAACTGAACTGATAGAATCTTAAAAAGCTTTATATATTTTAAGTATTATTCATTATAAATTATCCCAAGATAATCATTCAAAATAGAGGAAAAGCATAGTATCTGAAGATATTCATTGCAATTTTATCTTCTGTTTAGAAGCAGCTAGTCCTTGAATAATATTAACATGGATAAAAAAATTGCAGTAATAATATCTATTAAGATTATGTAACAATGTAAAAAACATTTATTCTGTGACTACTTCCAGATAAACCATAAATTAATGCATATAGACAAAAGTACACCTGTCTCTTATACACATCTATAATTCAAAATTATTTATTTCTGTTGGGTCTTTGTCTTTTCAAATTTTGAGGTAACATAACAAGTGTAAGTAGATTTGGTTGTGAAATAAGTATAGTACAATTTCTAAATGTCTTGTGTAATTCTATAAAAATCACATGTCCACTTACACTGAAAGAAAATGGACATACAATTTTATATATAGGATTTGCTCAGTGTCTTGATTGTTCTATGAATTCTCATGAAGCTACACCGATTCTAACTTAGCCTATGAAAGCGGCTATACCAAAATAACACAGACTGAGTAGTTTAAACAGCAAACTTTTATTTCTCACTGTGGAGGCTGGGAAGTCCAAGATCAATCACCAACAGATTTGGTCTGATACCTGCTTGCTTACTGGTTTGGAAACAACTATCTTTTTAAGATATCCTCACATGGCAGAAGTAGTAAGGGAGCTTTCTGGGGTCTCTTCTACAAGAACATTAATCCCATTTTGAGTATTCTATCCTCATGACTTAATCACCTCCCTAAGGCCCCATTCCTAATACCATCATCTTGGGGTTGAATTTCAGCTTATGACTTTCTGGAAAACACAAACACCCTGACCTTAAATCAAGTTCACTTACTCTGGGTGTAAAAACTGAAGTACCTTTCATCATAATGTTCCCTGAATATCTGTTTGGGGCCAAAAATTATTCCAGATTCTGGTTATTCAATGGTTAATATGACAAACAAAATTATGGCTTTATGAAACTTATACTATACTTATGGGGCAGATAATAGAGAAATGCTCAAGTGAATAAACATGACTTCAAAGAGTGGTAACTACTATGAAAAATAAAACTATACCATATGTGGAATGATTTTCTTTTCATCTTTGAATTAATAGGCTAAAATCACATGAAATAATGAATTTACACTGAAGTGTTATTGCAGTCAAAAGGACATGGTAGAAGTTTAGAACACCTTTTTTTCACTTTTAGAAAATTACTTATGTTTGCCTCAGCTTATAGCAAAATTGACAATGAGATACATAAAAAAAGACAAATGCATTTAACAATTACAAACTTAAAAATATCTGTGGAATGAATACAGAGAAAATTCTCAGTTGTTTTATATGTCATTAACTTGCAAACATCTTAAGATATTACAACTGAACATTGAAAATCATTAATGTGCATATTGCAATTTTGAATGGACATAATTTGAACCATCCATCATACAGTTTGATTGCTGTTTTAATATTTCTCCTCTTTCATTAGGCATATTGGTGTATAACAGTCATATCTAACACTATCTCTGAATTTATTAAGTACCACTTTGTTCATTTGACATCAAAAATGTATTGTGGTACAGCCACCCCATTTTAATACATACAAAAAGGATCCTATCTTCACAGGTTTCATAGAAAGCACTGCCTTATTTTTGTGTAAGTCAAATGAAAACAGAGTTATGAGATACTGTAGCTGAACTTTTCAGTTCAGATCAGTCGCTCAGTCGTGTCCAACTCTTTGAGACCCCATAAATCGCAGCACGCCAGGCCTCCCTGTCCATCACCATCTCCCGGAGTGCACTCAGACTCACGTCCATCGAGTCAGTGATGCCATCTAGCCATCTCATCTTCTGTCGCACCCCTTCTCCTTCTGCCCCCAATCCCTCCCAGCATCAGAGTCTTTTCCAATGAGTCAACTCTTCACATGAGGTGGCCAAAGTACTGGAGTTTCAGCTTTAGCATCATTCCTTCCAAAGAAATCCCAGGGCTGATCTCCTTCAGAATGGACTGGTTGGATCTCCTTGCAGTCCAAGGGACTCTCAAGAGTATTCTCCAACACCACAGTTCAAAAGCATCAATTCTTTGGCACTCAGCCTTCTTCACCATGAATAAAATAAGTTGTACACTTCAATGTGGTGTACACTTCAGGTGTACACTCATGTGGGAACCCAGTAGGAGGACCAGTCTAGCTTGTGATTTCTGAGTATGCATTGTGGGTGCAAACATTCTGAATCTGAATAGCATGGAGAGATAAGAAAGACTTCCTCAGTTGTCAGTGCAAGGAAATAGAGGATAACAATACAATAGGAAAGACTAGAGATCTCTTCAAGAAAATTAAACATACCTGTGCATGAAAAGGGAAAATTTCATGCACAGGTGGGCACAATAAAGGACAGAAATGGTATGAACCTAACAGAAACAGAACATATTAAGAGGTGGCAAGAATACACAGAAGAACTACACAAAAAAAGATCTTCATGACCCAGATAATCATGACAGTGTGACCACTCACCTAGAGCCACACATCCTGGAATGTGATGTCAAGTTGGCCTTAGGAGGCATCACTATGAACAAAGCTAGTGGAGATGATGGAATTCCAGTGGAGCTATTTCAAATCCTAAAAGATGATGCTGTAAAAGTGTTGCACTTAATATGTGAACAAATATGGAAAAGTCAGCAGTGGCCACGGGACAGGAAAAGGTCAGTTTCATTCCAATCCCAAAGAAAGGCAATGCCAAAGAATGCTCAAACTACCGCACAATTGCACTCATCACAGACTTTATTTTTGGGGCTGCAAAATCACTGCAGATGGTGACTATAGCCATGAAATTAAAAGACAGTTAATTCTTGGAAGAAAAGCTATGGCCAACCTAGACAGGATATTAAAAAGCAGAGACATTACTTTAACAACAAAGGTCCATCTAGTCAAGGCTAAGTTTTTTCCAGTGGTCATGTATGGATATGAGAGTTGGATTATAAAGAAAACTGAGCTCCGAAGAACTGATGTTTTTGAACTGTGGTGCTGGAGAAGACTCTTGAGAGTCCCTTGATCTGCAAGGAGATCCAACAAGTCCATCCTAAAGGAAATCAGTCTTGACTATTCATTGGAAGGACTGATGTTGAAGGCGAAACTTTAATGCCACCTGATGTGAAGAGCTGACTCATTTGAAAAGACCCAGATGCTGGGAAAGATTGAAGGCTGGAGAAGACGGGGACGACAGAGGATGAGATAGTTGGATGGCGTCATCACTCAATGAACAGGTGTTTGAGTAGGCTCTGGGAATTGATGATGGACAGGGAGGCCTTGCCTGCTGCAGTAGATGGGGTTGCACAGAGTCAGACATAACTGAGCAACTGAACTGAACTGATTCTGAATCTGAACCCTGATATTGCTATTTAACTCTTGAAAAAGCTTGAGCAAATTCTTTGTACCTCAGTATTTTCACCTATAATTTGGATAAAATTTTGATATCTGCCTCACAAGCATTAAACCTAAAGCAGTTAGGAAATTATATGATGAATAGAAAATGGTTTATGTCTTAGTGATTGTGATGGTTAATTTTGAGTGTTAGGTTGACTAGGCTCTAAGTATGGTCTAAGGAGGTGTGTATAAGTATGGAGTTGACTAAAGGACTCAGTTAATTTTCCTTGTTTCTTTCCACGTTAATTTTCCAAGGCTAAGGGATCACCAGACAACTGGTAAAATGTTATATGTGGGTGTGTCTGTGAGGATGGTTCTGTAAAGATTGGCATTTGCATCAGTAGACCTAGTAAAAAGAGGTCCACCCTCACCAACATAAGTGAGCGTCATCCAATCTTTGAGGGTTCAAATAGGAAAAAATGGCAGAGAAATGGCAAATCTCTGTCTTCTTGAGTTGGGAATCCATCTTTTCCTGCCCTTAGATATTGCAACTTCTGTCTTCAGGATCTGAAACTTAAATCAGTCACTCAGCCCCATTTGGTCTTGAACTGGGACAACACTCGTTCCTCTGGTCCATCAGCCTTTAGAGGACATGACTGAATTACACCACCATTTTTCTAGAGCTTGCAGATTACGTACAGCAGACAATGTAAATTTCTAGTCTTTATAACCACATGAGCCAATTCCTGCAATGTCTCCTCCTATTTATATCTACTGTATCTCTACTATATCTTTACCTATTTATATCTACTATAACTACATACATATAGCATATTGTTTCTCTTTTTCTGGAGAACCCTGACTAACATGGTGATTACTATTCTTTAATTCAGTCTGAGTATCTGACCAAACTTCCATGGATAATTATACATAATACAGTGTCATGGTTATGATGCAGAGTTCTGTGTATACCAGAGAATAATGGAATGAGAAATAAGCCTAGAGAAATAAGCTAGGGTCAGATTAAAGCTGTTTAGAATATTTAAAAATTAAATAGTCAAAAATTGAATATGTGATATATTTAAGTTGCTACATGGAAATGACAACTATAGCTGCTGCTGCTGCTTAGTCAATTCAGTCGTGTCTGACTCTGTGTGACCCCATAGATGGCAGCCGACCAGGCTCCCCCATGGACTCTCCAGGCAGAAACACTGGAGTGGGTTGCCATTGCCTTCTCCAATGCATGAAAGTGAAAAGTGAAAGTGAAGTCACTCAGTCGTGTCAGACTCTTAGAGACCCCATGGACTGCAGCCTACCAGGCTCCTCCATCTGTGGGATTTTCCAGGCAAGAGTACTGGAGTGGGGTCCCATTGCCTTCTCTCAACTATAGCTACGACTTAGCTATAGAAAAAAAAGCATAAATTAACCAACTTAGGGGCTTCCTTGGTGACTCAGACAGTAAATAATCAGGCTGAAATAAGGGAGACCTGGGTTCAGTCCTTGGGTTGGGAAAATCCCCTGGAGGAGGGCATGGCAACCCACTCCAGTGTTCTTGCCTGGAGACTCTCCATGGTCAGAGGAGTCTGGCAAGCTACATTCCATGGGGTCACAAAGAATCGGCCACGACTGAGTGACAAAGTATGTAAAGTATAATAATTTTTATAAGAAAAAACTTAGAAAAAAATAAATTGGCCACAGTGTGAAGGTTTAAAGACTGAGAGCTAGAATCTCAAATCACAGCTATTTAAATAATCTAGGCAAATGATAAGAATATGAGCAGGGCAAAGGACTGAAGTGATAGAAATGGTGATAACAGAGACATTTCAAAAGAGTGTGGCTAGAGTACAGTATTTTATACTTTATTACATTCTCAGCCCTGAGCATAATACATGTTCACATAATTTTAGCTGTCATCGTGGATTGTGAGCACTGACTATCAGAGATGAGAGAGGAAAAAAAAACCTTATAGATAGATCTGCAGTCTCTTCCTGGGCATCTAGGAGGCCAATGGTATCATTAACATAGATTCTGAACACAGGCAGAAGAAAAGGCTTTTCAAGAGGAATAAGAAACAAAGCTTTTGAGTTTTAGGTAAGTTTAAAACCAAATAATTTGGTATATCACATGTGATGCATGTACTATAAGTAGCTCTGTTTAAAGAGCTAATTTAATTTACTTCAATGAGCTAAATCAACTTAATTTAGCAATGTGTTGGTGATATAAGTCCTATAATTTTTGCTCTTTTGTGAGAAAAAATGGACATATTTATTAACCGATTTTAATTTGGTGAGTACCTGTTTTAATAGAATATACTACAAAGTTCTATAAAAACCCACCCTGCTTCTGGCGTTAGTGATAAAGTACCTACCTGCCAATGCAGAAGACATAAGAGAGGAGGGTTTGATCCCTGGGTTGGGAAGATCCCCTGGAGGAGGGCATGGCAACCCACTCTAGTATTCTTTTCTGGTGAATCCCATGGACAGAGGAGCCTGGTGGGCTACAATCCGTAGGGTTGCAAAGAGTCCGACACAACTGAAGCGACTTAACACACAAACACCTGCAATAGGAGAAAAAAGTTGGAGAGCAGAGAACATCAGGAAGGAAGTTTCTGTTTAGAACCGTGCTTTTAAGAATGGCTTGAGTACAAGGTCAAAGGTGGTGGAGGGGAAGAGGACCAGATGGACTTCAAGAAAGCTAAGTTTTAAACATAGTGTGCACCAGGGTTATAATGAGAAGAGTAGAATTTTGTAGTGTCTGCATTTATTTTTGTGGTATATTTTTCCTATTNGAACCGTGCTTTTAAGAATGGCTTGAGTACAAGGTCAGAGGTGGTGGAGGGGAAGAGGACCAGATGGACTTCAAGAAAGCTAAGTTTTAAACATAGTGTGCACCAGGGTTATAATGAGAAGAGTAGAATTTTGTAGTGTCTGCATTTATTTTTGTGGTATATTTTTCCTATTTTCTTCTTAAATAAAAGGAAGAATTTCACTTTGATCCTCTAAAAAGCTAGTTAATGATTATAATTTAGTTGCTAGTGCAGGGCAATAGCTATTTATACAAATTATTACCCTAAACACCTGCTCCAGTTTTTCATGTATTATGCTAACAGTGTTTTTTGTCTTAATTAAAAATGTTAATTAGTGGTGATATAAACAGCAGAAGAAGAGCTGGTAGCATATGCACAAGAATTTTACAATATGTGCATAACTTTTTTCAAACTGATGAACTAAGCATGAAAGCAATCTAAAACACTTATGAACAGTTGCAAACATTCAAGTGAATCTGAGATTATTCTCTGAGCATCAGGCTAGGTTAACATATGATTGTTCTCTGCTTTCACATATTTTGTTTCTAACCTAATTATTGTACATTTATGAAATTGAACACTACTTTCCCCATTTAAATGTTTATATTTGGATTCCTAAGTTGATTTCTCAGCATGTTTTTTTTTTTTTTTTTTTTTCAATGCTGAATTTCACCAATCTTATCAATTCATCTGCAAACCATTTCCTAGACTATTTAGAAATCTCACTTTAAAATTATCCCACACAAACATTGGCAGATGCCTGCTTTATTGATTAATTTAAAAATAGGAGATAGGGAAATGGGTGACTGATGGTTTCTAATGGCATAAATAATCTTTTGTTCTGTTCCTTGTCCTTTGAGGAAAGAAGTCACAGGTGGCAAGCATGATTTTCTATGCACTTCATCTACAGTTAGAATAATTCTAAATGAAGAAAATAAATTAAACTCCTTACATTCTTTTTCAAGTACCTTAACACAACTTTCCTCCAATAAGGCCACCCTATCAAAATATTTTTGATTGCTTTATAATCATCCCAAGCCAAATAAACAAGCAAAACTGAACAGTTAAAAAAGATTTGGGAATTAAGTTACAAATTTTGTCTTTCTTATCTACATAGTGACCAACATATATATATTTGATATGTCTTTCAACTGTACAAATTAAAATATTTTCCTTATTTCTTTTAAAGAAGTATCCTATAGCATTTATTAAAGGATGAATAACTGAAATAATGAATATGGTAATTCCATATTTTTATTTCAGCAATCTCCCCTTTCACAACAATTTGAGGAAAAATATAGAACTCCAAAATTAATATATTTTGTAGATATATTTTTTTACATATTTCCAAATTATATTTGTTTTTCAGTCACTTAGTTGTGTCTGATGGAGAAGGCAATGGCAACCCATTCCAGTAGTCTTGCCTGGAAAATCCCATGGATGGAGGAGCCTGGTAGGCTGCAGTCCATGGAGTCGCTGAGAGTTGGACACGACTGAGCAACTTCACTTTCACTTTTCACTTTCATGCATTGGAGAAGGAAATGGCAACCCACTCCAGTGTTCTTGCCTGGAGAATCTTAGGACGGGGGAGCCTGGTGGGCTGCCGTCTATGCAGTCACACAGAGTCAGACACGACTGAAGTGACTTGTCAGCAGTAGCAGCAGTCATGTCTGACTCTTCGTGACCCCATAGGCTCCAGCATGACAGATTCCTCTGTCCTCCACTATCTCCTGGATTGCATTCAAATTCATATGCACTGAGTCAGTGATGCTTTCTAACCATCTCATCCTCTACCATCCCCCTCTCCTTTTGTCTTCAATCTTTCCCAGGATCAGGATCTGTTCCAATGAGTTAGCTCTTCATATCAGGAGGCCAAATTATTGGAGCTTGAGCATAAGTCCTCCCAATGAATATTCAGGATTGATTTCCTTTAAGATTCACTGGTTTGATCTCCATGTAGTCCAAGAGTCTTCTCCAGCACCACACTTCAAAAGCATCAATTCTTCTGCACCTAGCCTTCTTTATGGTCTATCTCTCACAATTGTACATGACAATGGCACCCCACTCCAGTACTCTTGCCTGGAAAATCCCATGGACGGAGGAGCCTGGTAGGCTGCAGTCCATGGAGTCGCAAAGAGTGGGACAGACTGAGCAACTTCTCTTTTACTTTTCACTTTCATGCATTGGAGAAGGAAATGGCAACTCACTCCAGTGTTCCTGCCTGGAGAATCCCAGGGACAGGGGAGCCTGGTAGGCTGTCGTCTATGGGGTCGCACAGAGTCGGACACAACTGAAGTGACTTAGCAGTAGCAATGGAAAATCTATAGCTTTAATTTTATGGATCTTTATCAGCAAAGTGATGCTTCCGCTTTTTTATACACTCTCTAGGTTTGTCACAGATTTCCCTCCGAGGAGTAAGCATCTTTTAATTTTGTGGCTGCAGTCCCTGTCCACAGTGATTTTGAAGCTATGATCTGTCCATCCTGGGTGGCCCCACACAACATGGCTCATAGCCTCACTTAATAATACAAGCTGCTTCACCATGATAAGGCTGTGATCCTTGAAGGGGAAACTCCAAATACAATAAGTTAAATAAGGAAATTAATGTATGGGCTCTTTTTAAAACAGAAATATCCCATCTTATTGGAGACAGTGAACAGTAATAGAAAGCACATTGGAGTTTATGAGTTCAAGCCTCCCATCTCTTGTGGGTCTTCCTGTGGCTGGGTTTCCTTTTCCATTGGTTTCCACTCAAATATTACATTTGTACTGAGTCTTTCTTCATAACCTAGTTCCAAGTAGTTTCCTCTTTTCTATGTATCCATACGTAAGCCTGGCATGTACTTGCTATCACATCACTCTTTGTCATTTTTCTCTGTAGCCCCTTTCAATTTATGAAATGATTGTGTTTATTTGTTGACTGGTTTATTAAAATGAAAGATCTATGAGAGCAGAGATCTTGTCTATTCATTTTATTCTAGATTTTTAGTTCATAGACCAGTGCCAGCTCCTAATTGAATGCTTTTTTGTTGTTGTTGTTTTTTGAACAGCAGAACTGTCAATTAAGTATTGATGAAGTAACAGAAGCTGATCTGATGGTGAAGTTGGATGATTTCATCTTGACCATATTTACCCACCCAGATTTAGATTTATGACAAATTAAAAAGAGAGCTCTAGAGCTCTTACTTTTAACTGTAGACTGTTTTTTTCCAATTATGTAGTGTAAGATATAAAATTCATATCATTCATATCATTGATTAAAACAAAGTTAGAGTAATATAGATTATTGGAATCATGAGTCCACAAAGCTTGAACAGGTATATGAGGGAATGAGAACAACAGGGTAGCATGAAATAGAAAAAGGGATCCAACTGGCTTTATGCTTAAGGCTCTAAAGTAGAAATAACTCATTTCTTAGAATTTTATATGTATATATATAAATATAAATATAATTGGAAAATGTATATGTAATCTAAATTTCTACATATGATTTCTACAGAAAATTTTGGTGTATCTATGATGTTAGCAATTTTCTTATTCTTAATTTTTACATATAGTATTTTATAAAATATT
>SJYT01003600.1:260031-287629 GCA_006410635.1 Cephalophus harveyi | reverse complement strand
GTATATAATATATAATGTTCTTTCATACACAGAGAGAGGGAAAGAAAAACATTTTAAATATAAGGATGCTGTTTAGAAAACAGATATACCTAGATTATGGGAAAATATATACTGGCTTTCATTAATGTTAACATGGTAACTCTGATAAATCACATGAAATAGAAAACTTGAAAATATGTGAAGATGTCTCATTTTTCCAATTCCTTCTGCCCTTTAACTGAAAAAGTCATTTGTATCATGAAAATTTGGGAGATGATGTCTGTTTTCTTAATAATTCATTCAATGTTTTTCTATAACTCCCAGTAATTATTCCTTCTCATAACTCATCTGATTAAGAATCCAGACAATGGTTCCTTAGTTTTCTACATTTTTGTGAGAAATAGGAAGAAAAATATACATACTTTGTGAGAATTTGTGTATTCTTAGTTGTGTAGGACTTTCTAGGACATGTGAGCAACTTGTAAAGGAAGTAGGCAATAGAACAGATTTTGAAAGCACAGCATTCTTGGTATTGTACTATCTGTTTATTACACTTTGGAGGGTACCAGAGGACAAGCAAATAGAGATACAAGAGTGATAAAATGATAGTATGCAATTTGAACAGAAACAGTGTACACTCTAGTTTATTCTAGCTATAGGTATAAAAATGTGATTAGAAATACAAATGAGTAGGCAACTTAAATCCAAAGGAGGGAGGTGGCCAGGAGGACATAAATACATGACATTTACAAAAGACATAGAACAAAATTTCCTACAAGAAAGGCATTTTGCCTAAACTATGGTGATGTAAGTTTCTGGTTAACAATTAAATATTATTATATTATCTCTCTCATGCTTTTTTTTTCTGTTTTTCAAAAAGTATTATCTATCTATGATCTCTCCATTATGCTTATGCATCTAAGTCACAACTTCTAACTTCTTTGTAACACTCCATGGTGTCATCTGCCACATTTTATTCATCCAGTCTCCAAAAGATGAGCAGTCAATTTGCTTCCAATTCCTTTCCCTGGCGAAGAACACTGCTTCAGTGAATGACCTTGCACATGTCCCTGTATGGAGTTTTCTAGATTGACTGCCAATGCCCACAGTCTTACCAGAAGTGAGACTCACATCCCCACTAGTGCTTGACATTTTCCAGCTTTTTGATTATGGCCAGTCCAATAGGCAAAGCCATACTTTTCTGTTTTAATTTTCTTTCCTCTGCTTACTTATAATTATGGACATTTTCATGTATTCATTAGCTCTGGCAGCTTTTTCTTCTGTAAAGATTTTTTTTTTACTTCTTTGCATTTTTAAAGTATTTTTATTTAGTCTTTTCTTTGTTGATTTGCATCAGTTTTCTGTCTATTCTGGATGAGAATTTGTTGTCATTTCTAGATAGCTAGAGTATATTTTCATATTTTCCTGTATATCACTTTTCACCATTCTTCCATCCTATGAACAGAAAAATAAAAATCTGATGTAATCTATTAATCATCTTTGGCTTCACTTTTGTGTTTTGAAGTTTCTTTTAAAACAACCTGTTTCCAATCTAGGACAGAAAAGTAGTTTACATGTTTATTAATTATATAGTAAGTCTTTAATCCAACTAGAATCCACTTATGTGTAGAAAATAGAATCCGATATCATTCAGAATTTTAGAAAATAATGCAGTGTTACTTTTCATGGTATGCTAATCCAGTTTTTCTAATACCATATGCTAAACTTTATAAAATTTCCCTAGTATACAGCATTGGTGCCCCGTTAGGATGTTATAAATTTGCACTTGTGCATCTGTCTACTCTTTGCTCTTTGTTTTTCTAATAGTTTCTTTCTTTTATTGGTTAAGGCAGTTTATTATTGCTGTTGTCATTAATATTATCTCTGTTCTGACTTTGAAAGTATTTGTCACATCTCCAGAAAAGTCACCGTCTTTATTTCCTTTTACAAAATTGACCTAGTTACCCACTGTTCTGTATTTCTATGTATGTAAGTGTAATTTTATAAAGGATCTTACAAATACAAATGCAATTGATTTTGGGATTGCTTTGTGGAGATAAATCATCTTTTTATATTATTAAGTTATCTTCTCTAAAAGTATGAATAGTCTCATTCTTTTATTTTTTTTTAATTTTTATTTTTAGTTTATTTTACTTTACAATACCGTATTGGTTTTGCCATATATTGACATGAATCCGCCATGGGTGTACATGAGTTCACAATCCTGAACCCCCCTTCCACCTCCCACCCCACATCATCTCTCTGGATCATCCCCATGCACCAGCCCTAAGCATCCTGTATCCTGTATCGAACATAGACTGGCGATTCATTTCTTACATGATAGTATACATGTTTCAATGCCATTCTCCCACATCATCCCACCCTCTCCCTCTTCCTCAGAGTCCAAAAGTCCATTCTATACATCTGTGTCTCTTTTGTTGTCTCGCACACAGGGTTATCATTACCATCCTAATCCTAAATTCCATACTGTATTGATGTTTTTCTTTCTGGCTTACTTCACTCTGTATAATCGGCTCCAGTTTTATCCATCTCATTAGAACTAATTCAAATGTATTGTTTTTAATGGCTGAGTAATACTCCATTCATTCTTTTAGATCAGTGGCAGTCTTGTCCTTTTGGAGACATTTGGCAATTTCTAGAGATATTTAGTATTTTTCTTGTTACAGCTGGAGAGATACTAGTGAAACCTAGGCAAGGATGCACATCCTACAATACACAGGGCTATTCTACCTGACAAAGAATTATGTTACAAAGTGTCATTAATGCTAACATTGGGAAACTTTAATTTAGATCATTCTTTCCTTTGTTAGATATTTAAAAGTTTTTCATGAAATGTCTATTAATTCTGAGTAGCATAGTTCCTAGATATTTTACATTTTTACTTGCTCTTTGTATATCGTACTCTCATTTGTATTTTCCAGCATATAATTGCTGCTGTAGAGAAACAGCACTGCGTTGGGCATGCTAAGTTTTTATCTTATTTCTGAAGTCTTGATAAACTTTTAGTTAACTCTAATAGCTTATTGATTCTATTGGCTTCTCTAGGTAAATTAGTCTATCATTTTCAAATAAATTAAACTTCTCTTTGCTTCTTTATGGATAAGATTGGTTAAGATCTTGATTACAATGTAGTAGGAAAGTAACATTAGATATTCTTTTCTTTATTCCTGATGTTAAAAGAAATATGTATAAAGTATACTTATTAAGTATAATGTAATATTTCCTACCAGGTTTTGATAAATAAAGTCAACTTCTATATACTTAAGAAGTATCTATTCTTTTACTAAATATTTGTATCACAAACAAGTGAAGAACTTATCTGTTATTTTTCTGAAAGAATTTATAAAACAAAATAGATTTTTTTCCCTAATGTGTTAAGATTATAAAACACAGTAACTCATTTTTTTTCTGCTATTGAAACATTTTCACATCTGTGGAATAAAGCTCTTTAACCATAAAGTATAACTATACTGTTAGAATCAATTACTTAGTAATTTCCTTTGAATTTTAATATCTGTACTTCTCAGTGAAATGGGCCTCTACTTGTTTTTGTTTGTTTAACCTTGGTCTAGTTTTGGAAACATAATTGTAGGGTTTTTTTAATTAATTGATAAGTGAGACTTTTAAAAATATTATTGGTACAATTTAATTAAAAATTAATTGTACCTTGAAAATTTTATAAATATAATTCAAAATTATGTTTGGAATGACTGAATGAAATTTTGAGATATCTAATTCAATTTCTTTCACATTTATTTATTCATCTTCTATTATGCACTGATTCAATTCAGTTCAGTCGCTCAGTCATGTCCAACTTTGCGACCCCATAAATTGCAGCACACCAGGCCTCCCTGTACATCACCAACTCCCGGAGTTCACTCAGACTCACGTCCATCCAGTCAGTGATGCCATCCAGCCATCTCATCCTGTGTTGTCCCCTTCTCCTCCTGCCCTAAATCCCTCCCAGCATCAAAGTCCTTTCCAATGAGTCAACTCTTTGCATGAGGTGGCCAAAGTACTGGAGTTTCAGCTTTATTAGCATCATTCCTTCCAAAGAACACCCAGGACTCTATCAGGGAAAGGAAAGTCTTGTAAGTCATTGGTATGTTATTATTTTCTTTTACAAATAAGTAGTATCTTTGTATAGTGACAGATTACTGTAAACAATTATACTTTTGTATCTGTTTCAGTTTACTTGCTCATTCGTGCCCCGACTCTTTGGGGTCCAATGGACTGCAGCACGCCAGACTTCCCTGTCCATCACCAACTCCTGAAACTCACTCAAACTCATGTCCATTTAGTCGGTGATACCATCCAACCATTTCATCCTCTCTCATCCCCTTCTCCTCCTGCCTTCAATCTTTCCCAGCATCAGGGTCTTTTCCAGTGAGTCAGTTCTTTGCATCAAGTGGCCAAAGTATTGGAGATTCAACTTCAGCATCAGTCCTTCCAATGAATATTCAGGACTGATTTCCTTTAGGATGGATTGATTGGATCTCCTTGCAGTCCAAGGGACTCTCAAGAGTATTTTCCAACACCACAGTTCAAAAGCATCAATTCTTTGGCACTAAGCTTTCTTCACAGTCCAACTCTCACATCCATACATGACCACTGGAAAAAACCATAGCTTTGACTAGATGGACCTTTGTTGGCAAAGTACTGTCTCTGCTTTTCAATATGCTATCTAGGTTGGTTGTAACTTTCCTTCCAAGCAATAAGCATCTTTTAATTTCATGGCTGCAATCACCATCTGCAGTGATTTTGGAGCCCCCCAAAATAAAATCTGACACTGTTTCCACTGTTTCCCCATCTATTTCCCATGAAGTGATGGGACCAGATGTCATGATCTTAAAATGTTGAGCTTTAAGCCAACTTTTTCACTCTCCTCTTATTAATATTATATTAACCATGATCCACAGATTTTGATAACAGTTTTATCACAATTCAGTTTTAAATATTTCTAGACTTCATTTGTAATCCTAGTGTGCTTTTATATGTTATTTTGTTACCAACCACTGAGACCTAGCTGAAACACATATAGATAAAGTCAGATTATGGGCTATTGTAAACAAAGGGAGTGCCTTGGCTTGAAAGCAAGGGGAAAGAGGCAACTCGAAATAGCCTTCCTCTCTACTGGGAGCCAAGCAGTTCCCATAATAGAGCCACTTTGCCAGATGAATTCTTGAAAGACTCAAGTGAGTGCATGCATGCTAAGACTTTAAAATATGCTAAATTGACTGACATAGAACAGGAAGAGAAGGAAACTCCTAGTCAATTCCTAGATAGACTACAGGGCTTGGTGGCTCAGCTGATAAAGACTCTGCCTTCAGTGCAGGAGATCTGGGTTCTATCCCTGGGTTGGAAAAATCACCTGGAGAAGGGAAAGGCTACCCTCCAGTATTCTGGCCTGGAGAATTCCATGGACAGTATAGTCCATGGGGTCCCAAAGAGTCAGACACAACTGAAAAACTTTAACACACAAAGGTAATAATTTTTCATTAATCTGGAAAGAGGAAATGTTCATTGAAGAATTCTAAGACTAAAACTGATTTGACTCCTGTTTTGCAGTAAGCATGAGATATGGTGCTTAGATCACTCTTTAAGAAACAATTCTAGCTTCAAAGATTAGTCAGCAAATAGCCTCCACCTATCAACTCCTTCTGGATCTCCAGAGGGCCACTTCATTTGAAATTGTAGCCTTTTCTGGGTGGTCCATGGCCCAGGGGCAGGAAGACCTAGATGTGTCAGCCAACAAAGGAGAAATTCTACATGCAGTATTCCTCTAGAACTCCTATGTCAAGTGCTTGTTGTTCCTGCATCACAGTTGAACTTCTTCCTTGGTGCCATCTTGCATCCTCCTACAGCTTTTCAGACGCCTTATAGACACCTTACATCCCTAACTGCCTGGGAAACCACCTAGAGGAAACAAACCTGCTCTGTGTTGGACAATGAATTATAGAGGACACCAGCATCTGTTAGGAGATCATTATAATAGGCTAGATGGAGGCAAATACATGGAAGTGAACTACTTTATTGAAATTTTCAGTTCTCAATTCTAAAAGTTGATATTTGCCAGAAGAAGAAAATCAAGTCGTCAACCCATGTTTTAATCATATGACAATTTTTTTCTTGAGTTTTGGCTCATAATTGGTGGCTCACATTTGCAAGATTCAAGTGTTCTGTTTTAGATAGAATTTTACTTATGTGATGCTTTATGTCTTACGCTAGTTTGATCTCTTTAAAAACAAAAGTTGAATATCCTCAATGTTTGGTTTATGGCCAAAGTAGAGCTGGTTTCCTTTCATCCTCTATTGAATGAAATACATCATATTGACCATCCTGATTATATTAATTTTTTATTACTCTACCAGGGAAAGGAAAGTTTTGTAAGTCATTGGCATGTTATTATTTCCCTTTACAAAAAAGTAATATCTTTGTATAGTGACAGATTACTAAACAATTATCCTTTTGTATCTGTTTCAGTTCAGTCGCTCATTCATCCCCCAACTCTTTGGGATCCAATGGACTGCATGCAGCACGCCAGGCTTCCCTGTCCACCACCAACTCCTGGAGCTGGCTTAAACTCACGTCCACTGAGTTGGTGAATCCATCCAACCATCTCATCACTGTCATCCCCTTCTCCTCCTGCCTTCAATCTTTCCCAGCATCAGGGTCTTTTTTTTAATATAAATTTATTTATTTTAATTGGAGACTACTTACTTTACAATATTGTATTGAATCCACCACAGGTATACACGTGTTCCCCATCCTGAACCCCCCTCCCTCCTCCCTCCCCGTACCATCCCTCTGGGTCTTCTCAGTGCACCAGCCCCAAGCATCCAGTATCATGCATCGAACCTGGGCTGGTAATTCATTTCATATATGGGATTATACATGTTTCATGCCATTCTCCCAAATCATCCCACCCTCTCCCTCTCCCACAGAGTCCAAAAGACTGTTCTATACATCTGTGTCTCTTTTGCTGTCTCTTATACAGTGAGTCAGTTCTTTGCATCAGGTGGCCCAAGTATTGGAGTTTCAACTTCAGCATCAGTCCTTCCAATGAATATTCAGGACAGATTTCCTTTAGGATGGACTGGTTGGATCTCCTCGCAGACCAAGGGACTCTCAAGAGCCTTCTCCAACACCACAGTTCAAAAGCATCAATTCTTCAGCATTCAGCTTTCTTTATAGTTCAACTCTCACATCCATACCTGACTACTGGAAAAACCATAGCTTTGACTAGATAGACCATTGTTGGCAAAATAATACCTCTGCTTTAAAATATACTGTCTAGGTTGGTCATAGATTTTCTTCCAGGCAGAAAGCATTTTTAAATTTCAAGAATACAGTCACCATCTGCAGTGATTTTGCAGCCCCCCAAAATAGAGTCTCTCACTGTTCCCATTGTTTCCCCATCTAATTTCCATGAAGTGATGGGAAGGGATTCCATGACCGTCATTTTTAGAATGTTGAGATTTTAAGTCAACTTTTCACTCTCCTTTTTCACTTTCATCAAGAGGCCCTTTAGTTCTTCTTTGCTTTCTGCCATAAGGGTGGTGTCTGCATATCTGAGGTTATTGATATTTCTTCTGACAATTTTGATTCCAGCTTGTGTTTCAGCCAGCCTGGGATTTCCCATGATGTACTCTGCATATAATTTAAATAAATAGGGTGACAATATACAGCCTTGACATATTGGAGGCTCTATTTGGAGATAGGCTGTTCCATATCTGGTCCATCTAGTTAAGGCTATGGTTTTTCCAGTGGTCATGTATGGATGTGAGAGTTGGACTGTGAAGAAAGCTGAGCACTGAAGAATTGATGTTTTTGAACTGTGGTGTTGGAGAAGACTCTTGAGAGTCCCTTGGACTGCAAGGAGATCCAACCAGTCCATTCTAAAGGAGATCAGTCCTGGGTGTTCTTTGGAAGGAATGATGCTAAAGCTGAAACTCCAGTATTTTGGCCACCTCATGCGAAGAGTTGACTCATTGGCAAAGACTCTGATGCTGGGAGGGATTGGAGGCAGGAGGAGAAGGGTACAACAGAGGATGAGATGGCTGAATGGACGACCGAGGATGAGATGGCTGTGATGGTCCATCACCGACTCAATGGACGTGAGTCTGAGTGAACTCTGGGAGATGGTGATGGACAGGGAGGCCTGGTGTGCTGCAATTCATGGGGTCGCAAAGAGTCGGACATGACTGAGTGCCGATCTGATCTGATCTGATGTCTGGTTTAACCGTTGCTTTTTGAACTGCATACAGATTTCTCAAGTGGCAGATCAGGTGGTCTGGTATTCCCATCTCTTGAAGAATTTTCCACAGTTTGTTGTGATCTACAGAGTCAAAGGCTTTGGTGTATTCAGTGAAGTAGAAGTAGATGTTTTTCTGGCATTCTCTTGCTTTTTTAATGATCCAACGGATGTTAGCAATCTGATTTCTGGTTCCTCTGCCTTTTCTAAATCTGGCTTAAACATCTGTAAGTTCATGGTTCACATACTGTTGAATTCTGGATTGAAGAATTTTTAGCTTTACTTTAATAGTATGTGAGATGAGTGCAGTTTTGCAGTAGTTTGAGCATTCTTTGGCATTGCCTTTCTTTGGGATTGGAATGAAAACTGATCTTTTCCAGTCCTGTGGCCACAGCTGAATTTTCCAATGTTGCTGGCACATTGAGTGCAGCACTTTCACAGCATCATCTTTTAGGATTTGAAATAGCTCCACTGGAATTCCATCACCTCCACTAGTTTTGTTTGTAGTGATGCCTGCTAAGGCCCACTGGACTTTGCATTCTAGGTTGTCTGGCTCTAAGTGAGTGATCACCCCGTTGTGGTTATCTGGGTCATGAAGATCTTCTTTGTATAATTCTTCTGTGTATTCTTGCCACCTCGTTTCAATATCTTCTGCTTCTGTTAGGTCCATACCATTTCTGTCCTTTATTGTGCCCATCTTTGCATGAAATGTGCCTTTGGTACCTCTAATTTTAATACTTTTGCATATTTGATATATGTATTATCAATTATGCTACAAAAACAAATAAGCAAAAGAGATCGTATTTGTATTTACCAAAGACAGAGGTTAAGGGGGTGTGGAATTGAATGAAGGAAGTCAAAAAGTACAAATTTAAGATTATAAGATAAATTAGGATTGTGATGTACATGATAAATATTATTAACAGTGCTAGTGTTGCTTCTGAAAGTTAAGAGAGTGGATCCTGGAAGTTCTCATCAAAAAGAAAAAAGTATTTTTTCTTTTATTTTTTATCCATATGATATGATGAATTTTCACTAAAATTATTGTGGTAATCATAACATGATGTATATAAGTCAAATTATTATGCTGAACACCTTAGATTTATGCAGTACTGTATGTCAATATCTCAACAAAACTGGGAGGAACTATAATAAGCAGTATATGACTCAAATTACTTCCTTTCTTAATTTCACGTTATTATATCATTTTATATACTTGCTCTCAGTATATTAAATCAATTAAAATAATATTTGTGTTTCTAGCAATATATGTCCTTTTGGAATCCTGATGTCAATATCATACTTCTCTGGAATAGATTCAAGTTTATGGCTACCTTGCTTGAAAATACTTTATGAAAAATAAAATCAATGCACTTGTAAAAGTCTTGTCAAGAGTCAGCTAAGTGGCCAGAAGGAAATTTCTTCTGAATATCAAAAGCTGAGTAAAAGTAAACCATGATCTCATGCCAGAGTAAGGCAGTAATAGTTTAATGATGCAATCTCCTAAGACATTCTTGATTATATCACCATAATAGAGCATCATGCCCATAGCCTTCAAAAGTGACTTCCCAGAATTGCTATCAAGCTCACAAATGTTAGCTGATGTCAGTAATATGCAACAATCTTCAAGTTCTATAAATATAAGAATGTGTAGGGATTATGTCATAGAATGAGCCCAATAAACTTAACTCAAAATAAGTAGATATCCATCGGGCCTAACCACTGAAATAGCCAGTTGAAACTAAAATAGTAGTGATCCTATAACTTCGAACAGTCGTGGATAACGTATATCTTTGAAGAAAACTTTTCAAAATTAACACAGAATTCCTATCTTCAAGAATATACATTTCATTATGGAATATGAAATATATTTATAAACAATCATTACTTCAGATAGATGTGTATGGTTAATCTAAGAGGGATTCCAATAGCTGTAGGAAAACAAAGTCAGCTGATGGTCCTTGGGATTATTCTTTGCTCCTTAAGATACAGCAACTTGTTAAACATGTGATATAGAGACAGCTGTAACAGAGACATCTGTTCTGTAGTGTAAAGAAAAAAAGTGAAAGAAAGTGAAGTTGCTCAGTCATGTCCCACCCTTTGAGACCCCATGGACTGTAGCCTACCAGGCTCCTCCATCTATGGGATTTTCCAGGCAAGAATACTGGAGTAGGTTGTCATTTCCGTCTTCAGGTGACATCCTGACCCAGGGATCAAACCCTGGTCTCTCGCATTGTAGGCAGAGGCTTTACTGTCTAAGCCACTAGGGAAGTCTCTGTAGTGTAAAGGAATTGCTAAAAAGTGACTGCTTAGCCAGAGGCTATATTGGCAAACCATGTGGGACAGTGTTATGAGTTTTTATAAAACCTCTATATGAGCCTCTACTGCCTTACTCTTACCTGCTATTGACCAAATGTTAACACTGAAGATTTCCTTAGAAATCGCAGTTTTGAGATGGTAGAAACAGCCTCATTGAGTGCTTGAACCCCACTGAGTTCAGTACACTGAATCACAGAAACTTCAAAATTTAAAGATTATAATTAAGAATAAGGTTAAAATAAATTGTCAAGTGATTCTACCTGTTTATGAATATATATGTACACATATAGAGATGTATGTATATGTATACAGAGAGATGCATATCATATCATAAATATGATTGAATATATTCATATGTTGAATACACACACACACACAAAAGATCTGATTGCTTCTTCAATTTTCCCCAAATGAACATTTTTTGTGTGTGAAGAATTCTTAAGCTTAAACTTCTTCAGGGATCTTTAATATACCTTGGAATGAGAGCAAGCGATCCTTCCCAGTTGCTTTTATCTTCCTCTTTTTCTCATCTACACTTTGATCCCCTTACCACACATCTTGTTAACGCAGAGAACTACATATGCTTCACATCAAAAATCTTTTCATGCAATTCTGTATCCTGAACAGCTGGCATACCATGGTCCCTAGTCATTTAATCAATGTTTTGATTAAATGAATGAATTTGTGAATAAATAAATCATACGTTCAGTTAGATTCTAGTTGTTCCCATTTATCTCGATATGTTTCTTGACATTTTCTGCTCACTGGGATTGCAGATATTTTCCAAAAAGTTTGCTTGTACTGTTCATATTGGCAGAAGGGAGGCGTGCCTTAAGTATAAACATTTAAGGACACCTGATGAATTCACTCTTCACCTTGACTATTTCATGGCATCCTTTCTAAGAATCTTTCTTCTTTAGCATTCTTAAAAGCAAGAAGAACATCTTTCTCTTAATGGTGTAGTCAGTTGAATAACTCAGCTTGTGTTAATAGCATGAAAAACACAGAAGACGTTCTACAGTTCTCTGGTTTTTGAACTTGCTGAAAGAGGAAACACAACTATTGTATCTGCTTAGTTTCATTTGTGTCTGGTCAATCTGAAACACTATTGCTGCCTCTCAACTAGTAACATTTCCTAATACCACTCAGTCTATAATAACATCCTTACAATATGCTTCTATACCTTTTAATCAAGATAAGTTGTTTTACAGGGCATTTGTATAATATAATTATGCAGGTGGATTACACAAATAATAAAATCTCAGTATACCACCTCAGACCAGGGGTCAGCAAAACTTTTCTGTAAAAGACAAAATACAAAGTATTTTAGACTTCATAGGTCATATTGTCTCTGTCACAACAACTCAACAATGTCATTGCAGTTCAAAAATAGCCAAAGAAAATGAACAGATTTGGTTATATTTCAATGAAACTTTATTTCTAAAGATAGGCAATACATTAGATTTGGCTCATAGCCATGAATTGCCAATCCCTGCTCCAGACCATTTTATTAAACTAGGAAATGATTATTGTTAGATACAATTTATAAGTCATAAAACATATCTGAGCCTAAGGTCCAAATAGATTAGATTTAATTAATAGAAGTAGATTTTGTTATATCAGCAACTTAAGGAAAACATGTATAATTACCAAGCTGTTCTGACAAATAGAAGGCAAATAAAAACTGTAGGGTTTTGACTAAAACCATAGGAGTGAGTTGATCAAATAACACATATGACATCCTATAAGAAGCATAGAGTCTAGTTGAGAATACATTTTTCCAGCCTCAATTCTCTTTGTTCTGATTACAAAGACTTTTATATATGTTAATGCTACTATAGTGAGGAAAGCTTCAGGCAAATTAATTAAACATTAATTAAGGAGAGAAAAATACATGGTATGACAAACTCTACCTCAGGGAAGCTTTGTGGGTTTGTTTGAAGAGGCCATTGGAGTGGAGAAAGTATATCATAAAAGATGATAAATTGAGTATAAAAGATATTAAACTTAAAATGTGAGTTTATGTGCATCTTAGACAGATCTGCCAGGGCCTCTATTGAAATGGTCTTTATATAGCCAGTTTAAGCCAGGTATCAGTGCATTCACTCTGCTCAGCTGTTCAACACAGTAACAGTAGTATATGAGAGGAATTTCCAGGAAAGGCCCATTCTCTTGTTCTGGGGCTTTGGTGAATTAGCTTGGAACATGCAAGAGTAGAAGCTTGTCACCTTGTTGTTTGTTCTATTGCCGCTATCAGGAAGGGTCAAAGCATCCTAATGAATAGAGTGGGCAAATGAGTGAGTGAGCGACTGGGAGTCGCTCAGTCATGTCTGACTCTTTGGGACCCCAGGGACTATAGTCTGCCAAGCTCCTCTGTCCATGGAATTCTCCAGGCAAGAATACTGGAGTATTTTGCCATTTCCTTCTCCAGGAATGAATAGAAGACTGATTGAACAGAAAATCAACAATAAATAATTAGCTTCCCATTTAGAGTTCAAAATCTCTGCCTCTCATCTAGTTCCTCTGCATTGATAAGATGAGAAGTCACTGGGGTAAAACTCCAGAGATTGAATTGCTAAAGGAGCTAGATTTTTTTTTAAATGCCAAATATACATGATTCAGAGAAAGTCCTCTTAATATAAGTCTTCTCAAGTACTCATGCTACTTCTTCTTTCAAGAGGCAGTAAAAAGCTCTTGCCCACTAAGTTTCATTTTTATGTAGTGATGGTTGAACAAAGATTCACTTCAGGTCAGACAGAGTTCCTCCTTGATAACCTGTCATGAATCTTGGAGGCATGGATAACATTATTTCCCACTGAAATAATATGATCATGTCTCCTTTCAAAACTTCATGTTGTACCAAAATCTCAATCGGGAAGTGGCATGCTACAATATAAAGAGTACGGCACTGAGAATCATAAAAGTGTCTTTTTTTCCTCTTACTGTGGAATCTTGTGAAAATTCACTCAGTCTTCAAAATCCAACTCTCTCATTGACTGATTAAGTCAGCCCACATTTTATAGTGCCCCTATGTACTGGGCAATGTGCCTTAGTCACTGCCTTCAAGAAACTCAACTTCCAGTAAAAGGCATAAGTAGCAGTGACAATCTTAACTCAAATTATTATATATCCAAGATTCTAGCAGCATATTATTTTTTAAAAGATTTTTTTTGCAGTGAAAATAGCACCCACATTTATTTTACAGATTTTAAAAGTGCTATCCTAAAAAGAAAATTATGATGTGTTCATGTTACAAAGAAACATTATTTTGAAGTCATGATGTAGCTAATCACATAAAAACAGATGAAACTAAGGTGCTGCCTTTAACCACAGGAATGGTAAAAATATGGCAAAATACAAAATTTGAATGAACTGAAAAAAGAACAAAACCCACCAAGAAAAGTAGGTTGAAAGGGATAAACTCATGTTTATAGAAATAAGAGGTTATGTTTTTATGGCACAAATAAGCATGGAGAAGAAAATTATCAAAACTTTACTAAGCTATTGTGTATTATTACTATTATGAAACATACGTTCTAGCCAAAAATCATCCTTAAAAAATAGCATGCATAAACATCTGAAAAGCTTGGCTTTACATCTGTTTAGGCTTTTCAGATATTTATGCAGAGAAATTACTTCACCAACAAAGGTCTTTCTAGTCAATGCTATGGTTTTTCCAGTAGTCATGTATGGATGTGAGAGTTGGACTATAAAGAAAGCTGAGCACTGAAGAATTGGTGCTTATGAAATGTGGTGTTGGAGAAGACTCTTGAGTGTCCTTTGGACTGCAAGGAGATCCAACCAGTCCATCCTAAAGAAAATCAGTCCTGAATATTCATTGAAAAGACTGATGCTGAAGCTGAAACTCCAATAATTTGTCCACCTGATATGAAGAACCAGCTCATTGCAAAAGACCCTGATGCTGGGAAAGATTGAAGGAAGGAGGAGAAGGGGACAACAGAGGATGAGATGGTTAGATGGCATGACTGACACAATGGACATGAGTTTGAGTAGGCTCCAGGAGTTGGTGATGGACAAGGAAGCCTGGTATGCTACAGTCCGTGGGAGTGTAGAGAGTTGGACACGACTGAGCAACTGAACTGAATTGAATATCTATTTATATTTTACTCTGCCATTATAGTCTGGAAGATTTAGTGTTCTGTCAATTTTTTAGAGAAGGAGAAATGATACGAAATCTAAATGATTTTGTTAAAGAATCAAATACATAATTGCTAGGTATCCAAAAAAATAATTACATAATGTTCTTGGTTAGAACACTAAATGCATATCAATTTGTCCACCTGATATGAAGAACCGGCTCATTGCAAAAGACCCTGATGCTGGGAAAGATTGAAGGAAGGAGGAGAAAGGGACAACAGAGGATGAGATGGTTAGATGGCATGACTGACACAATGGACATGAGTTTGAGTAGGCTCCAGGAGTTGGTGATGGACAAGGAAGCCTGGTATGCTACAGTCCGTGGGATTGCAGAGAGTTGGACACGACTGAGCAACTGAACTGAATTGAATATCTATTTATATTTTACTCCGCCATTATAGTCTGGAAGATTTAGTGTTCTGTCAATTTTTTAGAGAAGAAGAAATGATATGAAATCTAAATGATTTTGTTAAAGAATCAAATACATAATTGCTAGGTATCCAAAAAAATAATTACATAATGTTCTTGGTACAGGCTAGCAGCATATATTGTATAGACTTGCATAGATATCATAAATACTAAAGTACTAATGTAATCTACCTTGTGATGTTCTGTTATCAAGTCTAATAAGGAAGTGTGGAGATTCAGTGTGAAACAGTGATTTTTCAATTTATAAAATTAGTGTAAAATACAATTATAAAATGTCATATTTTCCCTTCAAGTTCTCAATATATTTGTATCTGACTTTTTTAAAACTTATATTGTGATAAAAAACCTGTGTGCATGAAGAGATATGGGTGGTTGAATGAAAAAGAATCTGTTGATCACTTTTAAACAGAAATAGAGACATTTTAGGAATAAATTCAGTATTGGGCTATAATAATTGAGTGTGTGTGCATGCTGCATGCATGCATGCTAAGTTGCTTCAGTTGTGTCCAACTCTTTGCAGCCCCATGGACTGTAGCCCATGAGGCTCTTTTGTCCATGGGATTCTCCAGGCAAAAATACTGGAGTGGGTTGCCATGCCCTTCTCCAAGAGATCTTCCTGACCCGGGGATGCAATTCCAGTCTCCTGCCAGTCATGCATTGTAGGTGGATTCTTTACTGCTGAGCCACCAGGGNTGTCCAACTCTTTGCAGCCCCATGGACTGTAGCCCATGAGGCTCTTTTGTCCATGGGATTCTCCAGGCAAAAATACTGGAGTGGGTTGCCATGCCCTTCTCCAAGAGATCTTCCTGACCCGGGGATGGAATTCCAGTCTCCTGCCAGTCATGCATTGTAGGTGGATTCTTTACTGCTAATCCACCAGGGAAGAATGAGAGTTTGTTTAAATCTCCTTGGGCTTAAAATTAAAGAACATTTTGCACCTCAATTTATTCAGAGTTTCCAATGCCTCAGAATTCTGTTAGAATGTTTAATTAATACAAATCTCTCTTAATCTTTAAATCATGTGATTAATTAATATTTATACCCATTTACAGACACGTAAAATGAAGTTTTACAGAGCTACACAGCTCAATACTAGGCTTCACAGCAAATAAATTACAGAGCTTGAATTTTAACTTCAGGTGATCCTGACAATAAAGGTGATGCTCCCCAAAATACAACTTCTCTCTCTCTCTCAGAAATCGGGGCAAATAAACGAGGCCAAATATCTGGTGAAAACAATTTATGTCTTCCTGTTGCTTGTATGGGGTGGTGGTAACATGTATCTCCTACAATAGAACTTTAGCCCATGAGGCTCTTTTGTCCATGGGATTCTCCAGGCAAAAATACTGGAGTGGGTTGCCATGCCCTTCTCCAAGAGATCTTCCTGACCCGGGGATGCAATTCCAGTCTCCTGCCAGTCATGCATTGTAGGTGGATTCTTTACTGCTGAGCCACCAGGGAAGCCCTAATTAAGAATGAGAGTTTGTTTAAATCTCCCTGGGCTTAAAATTAAAGAACATTTTGCACCTCAATTTATTCAGAGTTTCCAAAGCCTCAGAATTCTGTTATAATGTTTAATTAATACATAATCTCTCTTAATCTTTAAATCATGTGATTAATTAATATTTATACCCATTTACAGACAAGTAAAATGAAGTTTTACAGAGCTAAACAGCTCAATACTAGGCTTCATCGCAAATAAATTACAGAGTTGGAATTTTAACTTCAGGTGATCCTGACAATAAAGGTGATGCTCCCCCAAATACGACTTCTCTCTCTCAGAAATCGGGGCAAATAAAGGAGACTAAATATCTGGTGAAAACAATTTATGTCTTCCTGTTGCTTGTATGGGGTGGTGGTAACATGTATCTCCTACAATAGAACTTCCTCTGAGACAGATGCAGAGAAATAACTGAGTCCCAGATTTTCTGTACAAAATTTAAGATCATCCTCTGAAAGAATAAAATCTAAACTCAGATACAGGTGTGAGAGCCTCCCAACTTGTTTGATAAAGACACGTTCTTAATCAAGTGTTGAGGGAATGGTTAAATATCTGGTGAAAACAATTTATGTCTTCCTGTTGCTTGTATGGGGTGGTGGTAACATGTATCTCCTACAATAGAACTTCCTCTGAGACAGATGCAGAGAAATAACTGAGTCCCAGATTTTCTGTACAAAATTTAAGATCATCCTCTGAAAGAATAAAATCTAAACTCAGATACAGGTGTGAGAGCCTCCCAACTTGTTTGATAAAGACACGTTCTTAATCAAGTGTTGAGGGAATGGTTAAAACACCAGCCAGTTGGAACAGTGACTGAACAGGTGCAGCAGGAAATAGCCTGAAAATGAGCAGGACTCATTTCAGAAGTTTTTGATTATCCCGAGTGCAGGTCCTTTCCAAAGTTGATTTTTTTTTACTCAAATTCTTTGTGTTGTTATAGTTTCCCATAGAGATAAACCTTGCAAATGGCAAACATGAAAGGTCAATTTAGTTGAATGGGAGTCATTTTACTTGCTTACCAATTATTTCAGATCAAATCCAGGAAAGATAAAAGAGTCTCTGATACGTTGCTCCCAATCCATCTTCATGATCTTTTTGAAATGATTTGTCCCTATGATGTAATACAGCCAGTGTCTAAAAGTAAATATTTATTATATAAATATAATAAATTTATATTTAAATATACTTATAAATTTATATTTAAATATAAATGTCTGGGTCAGTCTATTATCAATCTGAATCAGGAAATTTGAGTCCTGTACAAGGCACCACAATATTTGCTCTTGTAAAAGTAATAATGTTTTTTACTGATGACAACCATATTCTCTGACTCTGGCAGTCTTAGAGTAGGATATTATTTATCCTATTTCCTGTCCATGATTTTAACAATGATAAGGATTTGCCCAAACTGTTCAAATACTGCAATGAAAAGAGATAGGAGAAAATTCTGACAAGGAGTTTTACCTCTCAAGCATACTTCAGACACACTGTACATTGAAGACTTACCTGGTCTGATTGATAATGTATTATCACCTCACGCCTTAAGTATTGCACCTCAGACAATCTACATTGTCTAAATTGCCATGTATACTAAGAGGATGATTAAATAAATTGCCCACTCTTTGCAGTCCTGTCTCAATTCTCAATGTTAAAACACTGTGAGATGCTGGCAGTGTTGTGTCTGCACACAAAAGAAAATGAATTTTGAACTAATGGAACAACAGCAACAACAAAAATAGAGTGGTAGATTTAAATTTTTATCCATTTCACATTTTGTTAACTTGAGCTTCCAAAGATCAATGAACTACCTACCCTCCCCCAAACGGATGAACAAACTACTGAACATAAATTTCTTTTAACCAAACAAAGGAAATACCTATAAATCTGCAGAAGTGTTTTAAAGTGTCTTTTTTTGAGGACTAAAAATATTGGGCTTCCCTTGTAGCTCAGACAGCAAAGAATCTGCCTGCAGTGCAGGAGACCTGGGTTAGATTTCTGGGTCCGGAAGATGCCCTGGAGAAGGGAATTGTAAGCCACTCCAGTATTCTTGCCTAGAGTTTCATAGAAAGACCATGGGGTCACAAAGAGTCGGATATGACTGAGCAACTAACACACAAAAATATTATACCACTTGAATTATGTTATTCCCTTGCAGGATCATTATTTTTTGCTCTGTTTCACATGACCATACTTTAATATTTTTTTACACTCCAGTATTCTTGCCTAGAGTTTCATAGAAAGACCATGGGGTCACAAAGAGTCGGATATGACTGAGCAACTAACACACAAAAATATTATACCACTTGAATTATGTTATTCCCTTGCAGGATCATTATTTTTTGCTCTGTTTCACATGACCATACTTTAATATTTTTTTTAAATAATTTAACTGGCTGCATAAATCCTACATGAGGAAACCTGAGCATATTAGCATGATATATAAGTGTGCCCATCTCGATCTGGTTGAATGGATTAGTGGCAAGAGATTGAATCTTGAAGTCAGACAGACAAAAGTTTAAATTTAGTGATGATATTTAATGAAAATTGACCTTGAAAAAATGACTTAAAATCCTTGGGTCTCAGGTGTATTATTTATAACACAGACTGCAAAGCCTCTGTGTAGGATTCTTGTAGAGAATACACCTCATGCAAATTTGATGTTCCTTAAAATTGTTCACTTTTCCTTACTACTGCTTCCCTCATTTTCTGATTTTTTTTCAGCTTCAACTTCTAGTCTCCAACGATTTTGCTCTACACTCTAAGAAATAATTACGTTTTCATGGACATGATAAATGTTTCTATATCTCTCTGAAGTTGCTCTACTTTCTTCTTTGGATGAAATAGCCTTCAGTATCTAGTAACCTCTACTTTTTCCAATGTCAAGATCAAATGCCAGTCCTTCAACAAAATCTTTCTTGAACCTGCAAATATAAAGTAATCTTTTCCTTTTAATTGTTCCCATAGTATTTCTATTTCTACTTTTAAAAATTTATTTTATTGAAGCATAGTTAATTTATAATGTTATGTTAATTTCTGCTGTGCAGAAAAATTATTCAGTTTATATATATATATATACATGCTGCTGCTGCTGCTGCTGCTAAGTCGCGTCAGTCATGTCCGACTCTGTGCGACCCCATAGACAGCAGCCCACCAGGCTCCCCCGTCTCTGGGATTCTTCAGGCAAGAACACTGGAGTGGGTTGCCATTTCCTTCTTCAATGCATGAAAGTGAAAGATGAAAGTGACTGACTCTTAGTGACCCCATGGACTGCAGCCTACCACTCTTCGTCCATGGGATTTTCCAGGCAAGAGTACTGGAGTGGGGTGCCATTGCCTTCTCTGATATATATACATACATACACACACACATATATATATAAAAGAATGTATATACACATTTCAATGCATGAAAGTGAAAGATGAAAGTGACTGACTCTTAGTGACCCCATGGACTGCAGCCTACCACTCTTCGTCCATGGGATTTTCCAGGCAAGAGTACTGGAGTGGGGTGCCATTGCCTTCTCTGATATATATACATACATACACACACACATATATATATAAAAGAATGTATATACACATATATATGTGTGTGTATGTATATATAATGTATATACATTCTTTTTCATATTCTTTTCAATGTCTGTGTGTGGCTTATCACAACATATTGAATATAGCTCCTTGTGCTATACAGTAGGACCTTGTTGATTATCAGTTCTATATATAATAGCTTGCATCTGTTAATCCCAATCTCTCAACCCATCCGTCTCCCACTCTTCTTCTTCCTTAGCAACCACAAGTCTGTTCTTACCATAGTATTTTTAAATACCTCTATTACACCACTTATGGTACTACAAAAACTACTTTATTTTCAGTCCATAACATCCAGTTATAAAGTAAATTTTAAACTATAAGAATAGGATTTTTATTATATATTTACTTATACAAACAAAAATCCTTTGTACTAAGAAGAAACTGTTTTTTAATGCTTGTTCACTCAGTAACAAAGTTATTGATAATAAACAGACTGTTTAAAACTATTGAAGTTTTTAATAAATAAATAAACACTCTCATTTTCTGTAAATATTATGAATACTTAATTACTAAATAATTTTCTGTAAATATGAATAATTAATCATTTAAAAACTCAATTTTTATCTTCTTTTGAATTTTTCATAGGTTATTAATACTTCTCTGTTTTTGTTTCTATCATTATAATACTTAGCATCCTCTGTATTGAAAGAGCTCTCAGTCAGGTGTAATAGAAGATCACCCTTGCTTGCAATAATTGAGAATGAACAGTTAATAAGAACCTTCCCATTGTTCTGTGTAGGTAATTATTCTTTGGGTAATTTTTAATCTCTGGAAACAGATAAGATATTTTGTGTCAACTATGTGACTATGCAATATTGCTTTAGTTAAAACATTTCTATTGGGAGAACTATAAGCTCCTGGTAGAGGCTCCTTGTTTTGAATTTCTCTGAGAGTAGTCCTTTATAAATGGGCACATACCTTTTAAATGGTTACATAAAATTAGAAGCTGTATCTATGGAATTGTTTCAAGACATATTGCCCTTCATGCCACCTGAGGCTTTTAAGCCATAGTGGCTTCCATGCCCACCAGTAGATTTTAACCTTTGCATTTGGGTCAGAGCTTCTAGAACAGGTGGTTCCCAGACAGCCCTATGCTCTTCTGTGGGATACTGCAAGGACTGCCATTCAGACAGCATTTAATATCGCCCTGTTTAGGCTTTTAAGCCATAGTGGCTTCCATGCCCACCAGTAGATTTTAACCTTTGCATTTGGGTCAGAGCTTCTAGAACAGGTGGTTCCCAGACAGCCCTATGCTCTTCTGTGGGATACTGCAAGGACTGCCATTCAGACAGCATTTAATATCGCCCTGTTGACAAGCTGTAGTTCCTATGATTTATACTTCTGAGTATACTGGTCCCAAGCATAGTCCTCTGATTTTTAAAGTCATTGTAGTGGCTATAATGACTAACATATCACAAAATAACATATCACATAATTATCAACTGGAATCAATGTACTTTTATCAAATGATTTAGCAAATTCTGAAAGAAAAGTAGAGGTTTTATTTATATGATTCATTCCATATTCAAAATTTTCTTTTAGATTCCATATTTTCTCTTGATTATAAGTGTTACTTTCATTTTTGAAGAAATTTAGCATTTTGACACTTCAAAAAATGTATCCCTAATTTAATGTGCATTACTTCAGTATCCAGTCAAGTTTCAAGCATTCAAACTTCCCAAAATATTTTCCAAATTTTGATTTTCAAATGATATATAAAAGGAAAACACAGTGATAGAAACAGCTATTATATTTTAATTATTGTGTTTTCCTTTATTCATGAGTATAAAAATCAGATCTTTTCATGGGGGAAAAAGAAAATCCAACAAGTATCATAACAGAAAAAAGCCAAGGGTAATTCATTTCAAATGAAATTTCAGTGGTGAACAGAGGCAAGGAAACAGACATATAAAAGCCATGCTTATTAAGAAATGATTATAATCAACTTGACATGGACTATGAGTTGTATAATAATGTAAACGGAAGTAAAGACAAGGACTTACATACTTATATTGTAATAAATTAGCATCCAATATCAGACTAAAATGTTTGTATATATCTTTTGTAAATGTTTTCATCACTAAATCATATTTTGAAAGATTGAAGTAAGAAGCCTATAAGATTAGAAATAATTTATTAATAATATTTACAGGATAAGATGTGTATAAGAGACAGTTTTTAAAACTTATATTGTGATAAAAAACCTGTGTGCATGAAGAGATATGGGTGGTTGAATGAAAAAGAATCTGTTGATCACTTTTAAACAGAAATAGAGACATTTTAGGAATAAATTCAGTATTGGGCTATAATAATTGAGTGTGTGTGCATGCTGCATGCATGCATGCTAAGTTGCTTCAGTCGTGTCCAACTCTTTGTGATCCTATGAATTGTAGCCTAGGATACAGAAGACAAATAGATTTGTAGCTGAAATAATTTTAATAGCATAAATAGTAATACAAATTTGAAGAGTCACAAATAGAAAGCATTTTCTTTCTCTCTCTCAAAAACTGAATTACTAAATGGATATTCTGCTCTGAACTTTATGAGAAATCTTGCTGTTTCCATTTTGCTTTTTGGGTTCTATTAAAACTCTTAGGAAATTGATATGTGGGTCTCATATTTTCAGATAAAAATATGAACTAGTGACAAATATGTTCCTTCGGACAAACTTAATCATGATTCCTCATTATTTGCTGATTCTGCTGAAACAATTTTAATTGATTGGCTATTTCATTGAAATTATTACTTCCTAAAACAATTGTCCTGATCAGAAAACTTTGCACAGTGTCAGGCAGAAAGGAAATGTGGTTAAGTTTTAATTATCTATGTGTTGAACTTGCACAAACACATTTTTTTTCTCATTAGAGACTTGACTAGGAATTCTCAAGTTTTGATGAGTTTTTGCAATATCTTTTTCTTATTCCTTGCATCTGTCATCTTCTTTATTCTTCAAATTTTTGCAAACAAAACAGAGTAATTCTCAAATCTATATTCAAATGTCAATTAATGCATAAATTATAGGTATATTATCATGTTAAATTATTTTTGTTTTGAAGGTGTTTGTTAAATCTGATTTTTAATATAACTGAGTTAATATAAATATATTTTTAAATTGTGTACTTACAATATTTTAAATGGGTAGGTTTCATTTATAAATTTTTCTATAGTCCTCCACTGGATGATATGGGGGCTTCCCAACTGGCACCAATGGTAGATCATCTGCTTGCCAACACAGAAGATGCAAGAGATGCAAGTTCAGTCTCTGTGTTGCAAGATCTCTGGAGAAGGAAATGGTAACCCATTCCAGTATTCTTGCCTGGGAAATTCCATGGACAAAGGAGCCTGGTGGGCTACAGTCCATGGAGGTCACAAAAGTTGGACATGAATGAACTACTAAGCATGCATGTACACATTGGACGAGATAGTTTTCTCATATATGTTATAAATATAATCTAGACATCAATACATTGCCACTCTCAAAGAATAACATTTGGTATGTTAATAACTTTTGCAAAGAGTATCATCTTGATGAATTAAATATATGAGACATTGAATATTTAGCAGGATAAAAAACAAAAAGCAGAATCTGCTAATTTTAAAATTATTTTTTCAAGACAATCATCATCATTTGTCAGAATACTGAAAGTAGAGATGGAACTCAGTACTAAATAACAATCACATATTCAATACCTTCATTTGGGTGGTGATATTGTAAACACATTAATGAATTTCCACCATAGAAAAAAATGAAAAGTATTTAAATGTCAAGTTAAAACTGTGACTTTAGTTGGAATTTTACATTTAATATTTAGTTTCTTCTTATTATAAATTTGTTGTCATTTGTTGTTTTCTACTTTATACATATCTCATGGAAACTTTTGAAAACTTTTAATTATAAAAAAATTCAAACATATACATAAATAGAGAGTATTTTTTTAATTTTATTGAAATAGAATTGATTTACAATCTTGTGAATGGAGAGCATTATAAATGAACTTCCATACCCACATGACCCATCAGTTGCCAATTCAAGGTTAGTTTTGTTCCATTTCTATCTTTAGTGGATTTACTTAAAGCAAATTCCCAGACATTGTATCTTTTTATCCATAAATGTCATAAAACACTTCTTTACAACCAATAAACGTATTAAAAACACAATAATGGTATCATTATTAAACTTTCAGTAGACTAAGAATTGTTTCATATTATCAAATATGATAGTGGTCGACTTTTTTCATTACCCTAAAAATGCTTTTCGAAAAAACAGCAATTTGCTGGAATCAGAAAGGATATACAGATTTGATAAATCAATACAGCACATTGAATTTTGTTAATATATCAAGAAAATCTCTTAATATACAAATAACTCCACATTCCCTTTTGGTTTTTCTTGCAATCTACTTATTAAGGAAACTGGATCATTTTTCCTGAGAAGTTAGTATATTCTGGATTTCACAAATTATTTCCCCATAATATCATTTAACATGTTCTCCTGGGTACCATACTTCTGTGAAATGGTCAAGGTCTAAAAACTTGATCTATTCAGTTGGATTTTTTCTTTTTTGGTGTGTGTGTTGGGTAGGGGTGATTTTGTGTCCTTCCATCATAAGGATATATGGTACAGTTGCCTGTCTGTGTATTGGTCACCACTATGACCACTGCCTACATGCACTATTTCTCTAGGAGTTTGAAAATGTCACATTCTAGTTTCATGAAATTTTCCCTTACTATATAAGTTGAAATATACTGAAGAGTGAGTTTTTTTATCATAAAGTGTTCAGTTATGGTGACATACAGCTGTGGAGGAAATGCAGTGAAATGCCTGATTTCCCCATTTTCCCTTACTTATCATCTTAGAATAATGATTTACTGTTTTCATCTCTTTAAAAGGTGAAAAGTTATTTTAACTTGGAATTGTCATTGTGAAAGCATGGATTTTTTTTATGCTTTAGCTTAGGTTTCAGTCATGATTCTTATTGATGCTTTGTGGGATGTATTATCTGTTTGTAATTATTCATTCATTCCCTTTCATTGGTATCTTTGTTATTCCTGCCTGGGCTTCCCTTATGGCTCAGCTGGTAAAGAATCCACCTGCAATGTGGGAAAACTGGGTTTGATCCCTGGGTTGAAAAGACTCCTTGGTGAAGGAAGTAGCTACCGACTCCAGTATTCTGGCCTGGAGAATTCAAAAGGACTGTATATCCATGGGGTTCCAAAGAGTGGGACACGACTGAGTGACTTTCACTTTCACTTTCTCTGTCTCACTGACTTTAAGTTTTGCCTCCTAGCTTAATTTGCGAAGTGGAATGTGAATAGATTTGACTTTTGCCATGTTCTACCATACCTTTTAGAGGCAATGGAAGCTTCTGTCATCTGTTATTTTCTGTTCTCAGTCTTGAAGGACTAGAACAAACATGGATTCATTTCTAATTTTCTGGACTTATAATTTAGTGCCATTCCCAATGGATTTCTTGGACTGTTTAATTAAAAATAAAACAACAGTTGCCTTTTGTCTATGAATGCATACTATATCTATCTCTATATAGTATGAACGTTTAACAATTGAAGTATTCAAAATTCCTCTACAAAAATGCTTGTATTATATGTATATATGTGTATATATATACATACATTCAACAATAAAATATGGCATCATCTTTCCTCCTAAATAATCTTCAACAATGCTATATCACACTTTTTAGCTTAATCAATTTAATAAGTGAAAGATAGTCTCTTATCATTTTACTTGTATATTTCTAACTACAGGCAAGTTTGTAATAAATCATTTTTAAAGCATTTAGGATGTGTGTATTTGTTTTTAAACATTCATCTTCTGTACTAGAATATTTCTATTTCACAATAAAATTTACTTTGGTATGTTTTGCAAAATAATTTTTCAGTGTTCATAAAGAAAAACAAATAAATGACATAATTTTAATAAAATAAAATGACTTACTAATTAGTTTTTAATATGGTATTTATTTTTTAAATTTAAATTTATTTATTTTAATTGTAGGCTAATTACTTTACAATATTGTATTGGTTTTGCCATACATCAATCAAAGTCAAATGAAGATTTAAAATTGCAAAATGTAATTTCTGTTCAAAATGGAAATATCATTAAGTTCTTTCTACCTAAAAGTAGAATAATTTGTTGTTTCAGTTTTAGCTTATTTTTTATTAACTGGCCCTACAAGTTTCCTACTGGATTTTATTTATTATTGAAACTTGCTTATCTACTCCCATTACAGCATTCATGAACTCATAAATTTCTAGAGGCTACCCAATGTAGACAAATTTCCAAAGTGAATGAACGCATCTGAAAGGTACATAATGGAAGTGTCATGGAGAAGTCCACCAGAAGTTCATTCCTAGTCATTCTTTAGCTTTCCTTTTAATCATGCTTTCCAACAAAGAGGGGAGCCACTCTTTTATTCCTCATGCTTTTCTTCACAACTTCCACTGGCCCTTTTGTTCTGGCATGTTCACCTCTCCAGACATGTTGATATTCATGGAGAAGTCCACCAGAAGTTCATTCCTAGTCATTCTTTAGCTTTCCTTTTAATCATGCTTTCCAACAAAGAGGGGAGCCACTCTTTTATTCCTCATGCTTTTCTTCACAACTTCCACTGGCCCTTTTGTTCTGGCATGTTCACCTCTCCAGACATGTTGATAAACACTGGTCTCTCATGTGCCTGATACAGTACGACTTAGACCTCAGATTTCCTATTTTACAGCAAAATAGAACTGCTTGCATTCTGAATTCTATAGTATTATATTGTATAGCTGAGGTTAAATTTTATTACTTGTCTCTGACCCAGAGACTGAGAAAATGATTGCCTTCATTTGGAAAGCAAATCACTAGGTTCATTTCATGTGATGGAAAAGGTGCAGGAGGCAGAATTCTAGATTGCAATAGACCTAGATTTCAGTCTCCAAACCCAGAAAACAGTTTTTTAGAAAATCATAATATTTATTGAAACTTTATGTGTCATCCTAAATTCTTTCTATAATCAAAGATGATATAATTAATTTAAACATAATTAATGATATATATGTATGGTAAGCTAAGTAAGGATACTCTGCTAGTGGTGGTATTATTTCCCTCTTTAGTTCTATATTTATGATTGAGGATGACACTTGTGTCCCATGGAAAAGAATACCTAAATTATATCCTGCTGGAAGAACAGTTAAACATCCCTAAGAAGTGATCAAAATCTAAGGCCATGTATAATAATTATGCATTAGTTATATACTTAAAAATAAAATGTCATATTGAACTTTGTTAATTTAAACTCCAAAACTATTATCACTAAAAGTTTTACTTCTTTTCAACGTATAAAA
>SJYT01003600.1:240595-251843 GCA_006410635.1 Cephalophus harveyi | reverse complement strand
AAAAAAAAAAAAAAAGAAGAGCCTGGAAGGCTACAGTCCATGGGGGCACAAAGAGTTAGACACAACTGACCAACTAAATAAATATAGGTAAACTAAGTAAATTTATTAAATATTCAGTTTAAGTTTGGGGACTAAGTTTAAAATTAAGAAATCCTAAAAGGAAAAATGGTTCAATGAATCTACTGATTTTTCCACACCAGTGTATAATTATAATTTATTACTTTTTATTATAACAAACTAATATAACATCATTGACTTTTCACTATCTTTCATCTTTCATGAACTCCCTCATCCTTCTTCCCTCCACAGGAAAAGATTTTTCAGTTACTTTCACTTTCAGTCTCTATGTCCCTTCTCTTCCCTCAACTATTTATCTATTTTCATGGGTGTTTTAATAACACCACTGTCCTGAAAATGTTCTTTACAAGGTTTCCAACAATATCTATCTGACAAGTGCAAAAGAAACTTCTCTGTTCCCAGTTTACTTAGTCCCTCAAGATCACTTCATAATTTTTGTGAAAAATTTTGCTTTAGCTTCATTGACACCATACTCACAAGAATTATTCCCTAAGTTTATGGTCAGTCCTTTTCAGTTTCATTTCTTTGCTCTCTCTCTTCTACCTGAGCTCCAAATTTTGAAATATCTTAGGAATCAGTGTTGGTCCTCTTCTCTAACCAACTATCATGCAGGTAGTCTATTCTTTTTTCCATAGTTTTACAAATCATCTATACGCTAAAGACTCCCTAAGTTGTAACTCTACACTTGGCCTCTTCCTTGAGTTCAACAATTTTATATCCAACTTCTCATTTGACATATTAATCTACACGTCTAGAAGGGATTTCAAAACTTATGCCTAAATAGGAAGCCCTGATTTATGCTTCCAAGTCTGCTGTAATCTAACCCATTTCAGGGACAAAAATAATGAGTATTCCAAATAGCTCAAGACACAAACTGATTTCTGGCTTTGATTCTTTAGTTTCCCTCATTTTCTATATGAAATGCATTTGCAAAACTATTATTTCTACTTGGAAAATACATTTTATATTTTTGTCCTGTTTTTCTCTATCCCCACTGTCAACGTCATTCCATATCTAAAGAATTGTTGTGAAAATTCCTCAATCTTCATGCTTTCATGGAGAGTTGTCCTTTCATTAATGGAGAAAAATTTATAAAAGATGCCAGTAACTCTATAGAATGGTATGGCCTCATGCTTCAGGATAATACAAATATCATGGTGCTATTTACAGACATAGCTATCTCTGGAATTAGTTAGACTCTAATCTAAACTTGGAAACACCTCTTTACCTATCTTCTTCCCTGTCCTGACTGGTTTCACAAGTGTTTTTTTTTTTTTTTTTTTTACTGTTTTTTCCAAAATGTACTCCACTAAGAAATCACTTGTCTAATGTTCAAGCTGGTTTTAGAAAAGACAGAGGAACCAGAGATCAAATTGCCAACATCTGCTGGATCATGGAAAAAGAAAGAGAGTTCCAGAAAACATCTATTTCTGCTTTACAGACTATGCCAAAGCCTCTGACTGTGTGGATCACAATCAACTGTGGAAAATTCTGAAAGAGATGGCAATACCAGACCACCTGACCTGCCTCTTGAGAAATCTGTATGCAGGTCAGGAAGCAACAGTTAGAACTGGACATGGAGCAACAGACTGGTTCCAAATAGGAAAAGGAGTACGTCAAGGCTGTATAGTGTCACCCTGCTTATTTCACTTATATGCAGAGTACATCATGAGAAACCCTGGACTGGGAGAAACACAATCTGGAATCAAGATTGCTGGGAGAAATATCAATAACCTCAGATATGCAGATGACACCACGCTTATGGCAGAAAGTGAAGCGGAACTCAAAAGTCTCTTGATGAAAGTGAAAGAGGAGAGTGAAAAAGTTGGCTTAAAGCTCAACATTCAGAAAACGAAGATCCTGGCATCTGGTCCCATCACTTTATGGGAAATAGATGGGGAAACAGTGAAAACAGTGTCAGACTTTATTTTGGGGGGCTCCAAAATTACTGCAGATGGTGATTGCAACCAAGAAATTAAAAGACACTTCCTCCTTGGAAGAAAAGTTATGACCAACCTAGATAGCATATTAAAAAGCAGAGACATTACTTTGCCAACAAAGGTCTGTCTAGTCAAGGCTATGGTTTTTCCTGTGGTCATGTATGGATGTGAGAGTTGGACTGTGAAGAAGGCTGAGCACCAAAGAATTGATGCTTTCGAATTGTGGTGTTGGAGAAGACTCTTGAGAGTCCCTTGGACTGCAAAGAGATCCAACCAATCCATTCTGAAGGAAATCAACCCTGGGATTTCTTTGGAAGAACTGATGCTGAAACTGAAACTCTGGTAGTTTGGCCACCTCATGCAAAGAGTTGACTCATTGGAAAAGACTCTGATGTTGGGAGGGATTGGGGGCAGGAGGAGAAGGGGACAACAGGATGAGATGGCTGGATGGCATCACTGACTCGATGGACGTGAGTCTGTGTCAACTCCGGGAGTTGGTGATGGACAGGGAGGCCTGGCGTGCTGCGATTCATGGGGTCGCAAAGCGTCGGACACGACTGAGTGACTGAACTGAACTGAACTGAAGAGGCTTGTCTTGATAGCTGAGAACTTTTTAGAGGTTTGAATTGTGTTTAATCCTGAAGAAGCTAGGGGTTATTTTCATCTATCAACCATATAATCTTTCTGAGCAGTAGGGCCTTTTTGTCTTATTTTTATAAAAAATAATGAAGATGATGTTTCCATTTGCTGTGAATTTCCTNAACTGAACTGAAGAGGCTTGTCTTGATAGCTGAGAACTTTTTAGAGGTTTGAATTGTGTTTAATCCTGAAGAAGCTAGGGGTTATTTTCATCTATCAACCATATAATCTTTCTGAGCAGTAGGGCCTTTTTGTCTTATTTTTATAAAAAATAATGAAGATGATGTTTCCATTTGCTGTGAATTTCCTGGTGAATCTTAATACTCTTGATTACTTCTACTATTTTTATTAATAATTATCTGAAATATATAAGTTGTCTGTGTTTAGACTGCTTCAGATGTAGTCTAACAATCATCCCAAGGAAAAACATAACAGTAGAAAAACTGGCCTAAACTATTTCAAAAGTGACTTTTAAAAATTAAATAGAAAGTATATAGAGCAGCTTTGTATACCATCTGTGTTGCAGAAGAAGTATAAGAAAACGATAGACAAATTAGAACTGAAACTAGGTAAAATTCCAAAGAAAAGTGTTCTTATTTATGATAACTTTTGCTTTTTCTTTCCCAAGCTTATTAACTTTCACTCAGCTCACTGTCTGTGCACATATCTCTCAAGTCTTGTCTGTTCAAATGTGAGCAATGAAAAATTTGTATCATCTTAATATATTTACTTATTCCAGATTTATTATAAAAGCAAATGCACGCAACATTCAGACAGGAAATGTATATTCCAGAGCATGTTGGAAGAACTGGGTAGTTTTCTTTAGATTAGCACATTGACAATGAAAAAATAATAGGAACACAAAAAAAAATTTCCATCATTTTAATGGAATAAAAAAAGGTTTACAAATATCAGTAACTGCCCTCAAAATTTGCTATTCTTTTCAACAGTATTTGTTGATTACACTAAACCTAAATCATTGAGCTTCTCCATCTTTGGCTGCAAAGAATATAATCAATCTGATTTCGGTGTTGACTATCTGTAGATGAATAAGTTATGTCAAAGCAATCAAATATTAATGATGTGTATACCATGTGACAAACACATTTCCAAAACCTGTCTGCCACCTGCATCTCTGACCCTGCCTGCCAGCAACTCAGCAGCAACCACGCTGGGGGAGTGGGCGGAGGTGGCGGAGGCCTGGGAGGGTCAGGCAGCCGTAAGCTCAGAGCAGGTGGGCTGAGTGGAGTGTGAGGCTGCAGGGGTCAGCGGTCAGGGCAAGCGGGGTCAGCAGGAACAGCCTGGAGAGGCGTTGCACTGTGATTACTGTTGTTTCAGCATAAACACATGTTGTTGTATTTTAGCTCTGACAGGTAATTGCTGGGTTTCTGGGCCGCGGTGACAGGCTCTGGCCGTGGAGGTGTCTGTGACAAGTGAGCTCAGATGCCTGAGCTCTGCGTGGCATTACCGCGGTCTGAAGGGCCAGTGACCCTGTCCCCCCAGCCTGGGTCCTGCCTTGTGACCACCCCTGCCCCTCCCTTCTCCACACCTCGGCCATACGGTTCCTTTCCCGCAGCGTCCTTCCCGTCCTTCCCGACTCTGAGCAAGCGAGCCCCTCCCTCGCAGCTCTGCCCTCTGATTTTCTCCACTTTCCTGTGATCACCTTGTCTGTTTGTTTCTGGCCGGCTTTCTTCATTTTCCCTTCCCCTGATGACATGCAGGTCTCAAGGGTTACGTCCGTTTGCCTCATTGCTCTGTCTCTGGCCAAAGGGCCCCTCCGAGGTGCTCAGTCATCATTGGTTTGGTGAATGATAGATGAAACCTGTCCCACGGGGAACAGGCCAGCTCGTGCGGCAGAATCTCTGCCGATCCCTTGCCACGTCCCTGCAGGGTGGAGACGCGGTGTCTGACTCCGCACAGCGCAGGGCTCGCAGGAGCTCTTCAGGGGCCCTGACGCCGCAGGGTAGCCCGCGAAGCTGCTGACGACCCCCTGCCACGGAGCCCTCCTACCAGGCCGGGAGAGTGACCCCCGGTGACCGTCACCGCAGCTGATTGCACACCGAGGTGGAGTCCCGCACCAGGCAGCCGCCCAGGTCAGGAGTGACGGTGTGGTTCGGAAGAGTTCAGTAGCGACGAAGATGGACTCTGGGTGTCTCATAAAATGGGAGCTTCCTGGAATGATGTCAAAAGAGAAGTGGAACTGGCACGATTAAGCCAGGGAACCAAGGAAGCGCAAAGCAGAGCAGATGAACGTCGCAGGACGCGAAGGCCGGGCAAGCACGCCACCGGTGCGGGAAACGCACCCCGCTTCCCAAGGACGGACGTTAGGCGGCCCGGCCCTCTCTCGTCCGCTCCCTTCAGGGCTGGGAAAGGGCAACCTGACCTGCAAGGGTGTCTGCGGATTAACAAAGCAGCACGCTGTGCCCTGCCAGGTCTCCTGCCGGGAAGCAGAGGTGATGCTCACACCCACCTCGGAAGGACCTGATCAAACCTGGGCCTCGTCAGGACCACAGGGGCAAAGTGGGCCCAGCAAGTCTGGGACAGGCTTGTTCTGGCAGCCAAGCAGGTGGCAGAGTCCCGTGCCTTCCGGGAGCAGCGGGTCAGGACCTGAGTGAGGCCTGATGGATGAGGGTCGGCGCGGAGGGATGAGGCACGTGCTTGCGTGGAGGTGGCGCCTCCCCCACGCAGCCCCCCTGAACACACCTGTGATGGGACGCTCTCTGACATCTCACAACTCTCCTCTCCAAAGTGCTGACGGAGCAGGCTCACTGGGGGATGTCCTAATTTTGAATCAACCTCTAGGGGCGTGAGGCATGGAGCAGATCGTGAGAGCCAGTTCTTTCATTTTCAGAAATTTTCAAGCCACTTAAGATCGTGTTGCTAGCTTAAAATTAGCACCATTCTTTGCGAGAAGCAAAAGTAGCTTAAAATGAACTATGCTTAAAATTAGTCCAGGTTGGAGTATTTACACCACAAGAATTGACAAAGGCTGCAAATCAGGCCTTTTTAAAAATCTTTCCCAGAGCTCGTTATTAAACCAGCAAAGTATTGCTTGTATTCCTGAAATCAACTGTGCCTACTCTTACTCTATTTTTATCATTACTGGATTTTATTTTTAATCGTAAGTGAGATTTGTCTGTAGTTTTGTTCTGTTATTTTTTTGCTTTGGGGATACATTCTTTGTCAGCTTTATTTCTTAAAGTTTTCCATATTTTTCTAAGGCCAGTTTTTATCCCTGATTTTCAATCATCTAGGGAATATTTTTAAATGCAGGGGCCCAGGGCATGCACCTGATTAATTAAATCAGAATCTCTGGGGATGGGACTCAAATGTCAGTATTTTTTTTTAAATCTTCACATAATTCCAATATTCAGCCAAAGTTGAGTGTTTCTTGATCACTAATATACATGCATCACCTTTCTAGGGGATTTAACTCCTGTTAAAACACAGAATTTAATTTAGCAGCGAGGATGGGGGCCAACAAACTCCCAGGGATGCTGATGCTGCTGGCCCATGGATCACACTTTGAGTAGCGAGGACTTGAATAACAGTGTAATTATCGGTATTTTAAATTATTTATTTACTTATTTTTGGCTGTACTGGACTTCAACTCCAGTACAGCCAAAAATAAATTAAAATTTTAAATAAATAAATAATTCAAATAAATTAAATAAATAAATAAAGGTCAAGATATGTATGCAGGTCAAGAAGCAACAGTTAAAACCAGACATGGAGCAACAGACTGGTTCCAAATTGGGAAAGGAGTATGTCAAGGCTGTATGTTGTCACCCTGCTTATTTAACTTACATGCAGAATACATCATGTGAAATGCTGGGCTGGATGAAGCACAAGCTGGAATCAAGATCACTGTAGAAGGTAACTGCTGCCAAGTCGCTTCAGTCATGTCCGACTCTGTGCGACTCCATAGACGGCAGCCCACCAGGCTCCACCGTCCCTGGGATTCTCCAGGCAAGAACACTGGAGTGGGTTGCCATTTCCTTCTCCAATGTAGAAGGTAACTGCAGCCATGAAATTAAAAGAGGCTTGCTCCTTGGAAGAAAAGATATGACGAACCTAGAGAGCATATTAAAAAGCAGAGACATTACTTGGCTGACAAAGGTCTATCTAGTCAAAGCTATGGTTTTTTTCCAGTAGTCATGTATGGATGTGAGAGTTGGGCTATAAAGAAAGCTGCATGCCAAAGAATTGATGCTTTTGAACTGTGGTGTTGGAGAGTCCCTTGGACTGCAAGGAGATCCAACCAGTCCATCCTAAAGAAAATCAGTTCTGAATATTCATTGGAAGGACTGATGCTGAAGCTGAAACTCCAATACTTTGGCCACCTGATGGGAAGAACTGACTCATTGGACAAGACCCTGATGCTGAGAAAGATTGAAGGTGGGAGGAGAAGGGGATGACAGAGGATGAGATGGTTGGATGGCATCACCGACTCAATGGACATGAGTTTGAGTAAGCTCTGGGAGATGGTGATGGACAGGGAAGCCTGGTGGGTGGCAGTCCATGGGGTCGCAAACAGTCAGACACGACTGAGCGGCTGAACTGAACTGGACTGGACTTCACTGCAGCCGGTGAGCTTTCTTTAGTGGCAGTGAGAGGGGTTACTCTTTGCTGCATGGGGTTCGCATTGCAGTGGCTTCTCTCGTTGTGGAGCACGGGCTCTGGGGCTCACAGGCTCTAGAGAGTGGGTTCAGTATTTGCAGCATACAGGCTGTTGCCCCGTGGCATGCAAAATCTTTCCAGACCAGGGATTGCACCCATGTCCCCTGCATGGGCAGGTAGATTCTTAAGCACTGGACCACTAGGGAAACTCAGTCATGTCCTACTCTTTGTCACTCATTGGACTGTAGCCCACCAGGCTCCTCCCTCTGTGGGATTTTTCAGGCATGAGTACTGGGGTGTTTGCCATTTCTTTCTCCAGGGGATCCTCCCGACCCAGGGATGGAACCTGGGTTTCCTGTATTGCAGGCTGATTCTTTACCATCTGAGCCATCAGGGAAGCCCGTATGTATTTTAAAGATTAAGTGAAATTCAGTTACACAGCCATTTCATTCTGATGCCTTTTCCGTATCAAAACTTGTTACTTTTCCATTCTATAAATGTTTTATTTAAAATATGTTCCTATATCAACTTTGGTATTTAACATTCTGTGAGGATTTTATTTTTCTAGGTTTTCAAATTGACTACCATAGAGAGACATTTAATGGTCTCTTTCATTATTTTAAACTTTCCTTTATCTATAATTACAGCAATTCAAAAATCAATAGTTTAAAAAATATTACTCCAATCAACCAAACATCTGTGACTGACTAATCCTTGAGCTCCAGTTGCTTTTTTCTCTTTTTTAATATTTATTTATTTGGCTGCACGGGGGTCTCAGTTGCAGCACTTGATCTCTTAGCTGAGGCATGTGGCATCTAGTCACCTGACCAGGGCTTGAACCTGCATTGGGAGCACAGAGCCTCAGCCACTGGGCCACCAGGGAAGTCACCATTTTTCTGATTTTGAGTTGAGCTTTTGACTCCAGAAGAGTCTGTTGAGATACACTACCAAAGATGTAATCTCAGAAACAGTTTCAGAGCTGCATTCTGCTTCAGCTCAGTTCAATTCAGTTCAGTCACTAAGTCGTGTCCAACTCTGTGACCCCATGGACTGCAGCACGCCAAGCCTCCCTGTCCATCACCAACTCCTGGAGTCCACCCAAACCCATGTCCATCGAGTCGGTGATGCCATCCAACCATCTCATCCTCTGTCATCCCCTTCTCCTCCTGCCCTCAATCTTTCCCAGCATCAGGGTCTTTTCAAATGAGTCAGGTCTTCCCATCAGGTGGCCAAAGTATTGGAATTTCAGCTTTAGCATCATTCCTTCCAAAGAAATCCCAGGGCTGATCTCCTTCAGAATGGACTGGTTGGATCTCCTTGCAGTCCAAGGGACTCTCAAGAGTCTTCTCCAACACCACAGTTCAAAAGCATCAATTCTTCTGGTGCTCAGCTTTCTTTATGGTACAACTCTCACATTTATACATGACTACTGAAAAAACCATAGCCTTGACCAGATGGACCTTTGTCAGCAAAGTAATGTCTCTGCTTTTTAATATGCTACCTAGGTTGGTCATAACTTTCCTTCCAAGGAACAAGCCTTTTAACATCAACGTTGCAGTCTGCATCTGCAGTGATTTTGGAGCCCAGGAAAATAAAGTCTGTCACTATTTCCATTGTTTCCCCGTCTATTTGCCATGAAGTGATGGGACTGAATGCCATCATCTTCGTTTTCTGAATGTTGAGGTTTAAGCCAACTTTTTCACTCTCCTGTTTCACTTTCATCAAGAGGCTCTTTAGTTCCTCTTCACTTTCTGCCATAAGGTTGGTGTCATCTGCATATCTAAGGTGATTGATATTTCTCCCAGCAATCTTGATTCCAGCTTATGCTTATCTCGCCCAGCATTTCACATGATGTACTATGCATATAAGTTAAGTAAGCAGGGTGACAATATACACCCTTGACGGACTCCTTTCCCAATTTGGAACCAGTCTGTTGTTCCATGTCCAGTTCTAACTGTTGCTTCCTGACCTGCATGCAGATTCCTCAGGAGGCAGGTCAGGTGGTCTGGTAGTCCCATCTCTTTCAGAATTTTCCAGTTTGTTGTGGTCAGCACAGTCAAAGGCTTTGGCATAGTCAATAAAGCAGAAGTAGATGTTTTTCTAGAACTCTCTTGCTTTTCCAATGATCCAACAGATGTTGGCAATTTGATCTCTGGTTCCTCGGCCTTTTCTAAATCCACCCTGGATGTCTGGAAGTTCACAGTTCACGTATTGTTGAAGCCTGTCTTGGAGAATTTTGAGCATTACTTTGCTAGCGTGTGAGATGAGTGCAATTGTGAGGTAGTTGGAGCATTCTTTGGCATTGCCTTTCTTTGGGATTGGAATAATGCCTGACCTTTTCCAGTCCTGTGGCCACTGCTGAGTTTTCCCAATTTCTGGCATATTGAGTGCAGCACTTTCACACCATCACCTTTTAGGATTAAGAATAGCTCAGCTGGAATTCCATCACCTCCAGTAGCTGTGTTCACAGTGATGCTTCCTAAGGCCCACTTGACTTTGCACTCCAGAATGTCTGGCTCTAGGTGAGTGATCACACCATCATGGCTATCTGGGTCATTAAGATCTTTTTTGTACAGTTCTTTGGTGTGTTCTTACCACCTCTTCTTAATATCTTCTGCTTCTACTAGGTCTATATCTAATTATGCTTACTACTATGTAATTAAATCACTTTATATGGGGAAACTGAGGCACAGAGGGGCATATGACTTACACTTCCGACTGAAGTTCAATTAGGGATAAAAGATACATTACCTCCAGTCCTTAGTGTAACTTCTACAGTTCAATAACTTATTAATATTGCCAAATGTGAATAATATATAGGGCATCCAAAGCCTTTTATATTCAGACCTCTTGTGATGTTCCATGATCCCACAGAGGAAGTGCTGTTATTAAGAAAACCAATTATGCAAACTTGTGTACCATTTGTGAAAAAGCATAATGGTACTTCCCTGGTGGCTCAGCAGTAAAGAATCCTCCTGCCAATGCAGAGGCATGGGTTCAATCCCTGGGTCGGGAAGATCCCACTCCAGTTTTCTTGCCTAGGAAATTCCATGGACAGAGAAGCCTGGTGGGTTACAGTCTATGGGGTGTTAAAAGCGTCAGACACGACTTGCATCAGTGATCAGTGATGCATCAGTTGGGGTCAGGATGGGGCGGGGGAGACAGTTCAGTCTGTGACAGGAGCCAGATGGATATCTGCAATTCTGAGAGCAAACAGACTTGGCTCTTGCGGCCAGGTCAGGAATAGGCTGAGTCGCCCCCGCCCCCATCATTTTATCCTACCGCTAAATTTATTTTGTCCTTCCGTTCATTTATGCCTCAAACCTTAATCAGGTCTCAGCTGTGCCCAGAACTGTGCAGCTACTGGACACAGGGTGCTGCCATCGGGAGAGGTCACAGTGCTGTGGGGTCAGCACCCAGACGGCCAGGTCCTGGCTGGAGGCCCTGGTGACAGAGATCCACTTCCTGGAGAAGGTGGCTCTGGCTCAGCCCTGAAATACGCCATAGAATCATCCCGTCAAGGAAGAGGGGGCTCGTTTAAACAGTAAGCCTCCAAAGCATCCCTATTTGCTTAGACCCACCTGGGAGGGGAGCTTAGAGTTTGTGTTAAAAGTTTCTGCTCAATCTGTGGGCCGCGGATCAGGAGCATCAGATCACCTGGGAGCTTCTTAGCTCTAAGGAGATTCCAGAGCCCATCTCAGACTCACCGAATCAAACCCCGTAGCTTAATAAGATCTCTAGGGTGTCTTTTTACCTTGCTTATAGTTTCCTTTGTTGTGCAGAAGCTTTTAATTTTAATTAGATCCCATTTGTTTATTTTTGCTTTTATTTCCAGTATTCTGGGAGGTGGATCATAGAGGATCCTGCTTTGATTTATGTCAGAAAGTGTTTTGCCTATGTTCTCCTCTAGTAGTTTTATAGTTTCTGGTCTTACGTTTAGATCTTTAATCCATTTTGAGTTTATTTTTGTG
>SJYT01003600.1:224635-239674 GCA_006410635.1 Cephalophus harveyi | reverse complement strand
AAAAAAAAAAAAAGATCTCTAGGGGATTCATGTGAGCATTAAAATCCAGGAAACACTGATCAAATACAGAGCTGCTGTTCACAACGGGAGAAACCAAGACCCAGAGAGAGGACGTGAGCCTTTCATGATGACACAGCAATTAGAACCAAAGAAGCCCCGGATCTAAGCCCCCAGCCCCCAACTTGCAAATATCTTTCTTCCGTAGGTGAGCATATCTGAGATGTTCGTATCCATAACGAGGCTGATGTTTTCACCCAACAAGCCCTGGAGGCCTCGCCAGGGGCTCTCACCTATCAGGTGAGCACTCGGGCCCTGACAGTCTTCCTCTGTTGGCAGTGCTCTGCTGCTGTTTGGGGTGGTTTGACTACCGTCAGGCAGCCTCCCGCCGCGTGTGTGTGCTCCTGGGCGTTCGCCGGTCCCCCTGCTCTTGTTGACAAGTTGCTGCTGCTGCAGAGAAGGGATTAAACGCATCGTGGAGCCTGCGGTCCCAGGACGGCCTCTGGCTGAGGTGTGCTCCCGTCTTCTATGTGTTTCTCTCATTTCCTGGTTCATTCCTTCACACGGCGGACACTGCCAATCGTCTGGGTCAGGGAATCTCGGTCCTTGAATTTGGTTGAAGGTGTTTTGAGGCTCGTGGTACCTCTATGCACCTCACAGAAACAAAGGCAAATGCTTCTTGAAGAAAGGAATCTTCACTTCACGCCTGAAATAATTCAGTGAGGCAAACGAACGAGGCAGCTTTATTGATGCCTTTGGGAACCAGAAACTCCATCATGTAGTCTTCCCAGAACTAAGTAAACTTCTAAGAACAACAACAACAAAACGCAGTTACCAAAACACATGCATACGTACTAACTTTAATGGAAGCTTCACAGCAAGAGAAATACAACCAAAGAAGGAAATAGAGGACTCAAACCTGGAAGACACGTTTGAAGAAATGAGCCGGAGCGTCGTTCCAAGAGACAACAAGATGGAAAATACAGAAGAGAAGAGACATAGACAAATATTTTAAAACCTAAGTGAGAGGTCGGGCATGTTCCCAATCCGCGGAAAGTCCTGGAGCCCAGCTAAGGCCCAATCAGGAACCGGGGGCGGGTCGACCCTTCGAAGGAGATTGGCGCCATGACCTGGCCCAATCAGATACCCACACGGGACCCTCAAACACCAATCTCCGTTACAGCCCGTACAAACTACCCAATAGAAGAGAAAACTGGTTAACGCGGGAACTCTGAATATAAAACCCCAGCCCTACCCCCACTCTTTGCAGACTCCCTTCCCCCGCTCGCCCACGCTGGGGAGTTCTGCCCGAGAGCGATCGCCCAATAAAGGCCTCTACCCACGGTCCTTAGAGGTGGCTCTTTCTTCCCGCGGCGATCTAACACTAAGCACACACTTATTCACCGGGGGCCTGAGAGGAGGGAGACAGGTGGCGGTCTGACGGGGCACTGACAGATCCAAGGTGTGCTGGAAAAACAAGGGCAGGCTCCACGCCCGGGCTTGCAGGCGCGCCCCTTCTCGGAATCAGGCAGGCAGATCAGAGGACTGAGGCGCCTCCAGCCTCATCCTCGGCTTCAGCATTTTCCCTCGAGGTGTCTTTTTATTTCTCTTTCATCTATTTCCAGTAGTTCCTTATCCTATGTGTGAAAATGTTTTAAAAAATCCAGTGTCTATTTTGGATTTTACACACACACATAGTTCCTAGGCAAAAAAATAATATATATATAGTTCAGTGAATATGAAAGAGTCTTCCCTTTTTCTGGCATTGCTGATGCTAGAGATGTCTAGGACAGAAACCAAATCCTTGTGGAGGCTGAGCGGCAGGCCCGCCCTGGTGACTGTGTGGTTTGTACACCCCATGAAAATACCCGCTAAGATGATGGAGGGGTTGGGAAGCAGCCACAGCTCCGCGTGCCAAGCTGTGCGCCCTGGCAAGACACTCGATCAGTCAGAGGGCGCCTTCCACACAAAGACGCTACGCTCCGGCTGCGTTTGCCCTAAGTAGGACTTTTATTTATTTTGCACAAAAGTGCTCATTCCTTAATGGAGTTCCACCAGTCTGTCCACTGGAGAAGTGTCTAATAAAAGAAAACTTCCTTCTCGGTTACCTCAAAGGCCTGCCAAAGCTAGGTAGCCGTGTGTGTGTGTGTGTGTGTGTGTGTGTGTGTGTGTATGTAAGGGCATGGCTTGTAGGCTAACTCATTGCCTAGCTTCACCTGTGTGTGTGTGTGTGTGTGTGTAAGGGCATGGCTTGTAGGCTCATTGCCTAGCTTCACCTGGTCTGAAGGCCCTGTGTTGCAGGACTGTGATGCTGAAACCAGGCCGGCCCTGGCAAACTGGCAGGGCCAGCCACCCCACTCTGGGGAGCTGGGCACCTTCAAATTGTCACTTCGTGACAGAGTCAAGTTCCTGGCGCTTCCCCTGTCTCATCCCCTGTGGTTTCCTTGCCTTGGGGTGGCCCTTGTGTTTAAAGGGCACAGACATCACGGAGGGAAGAAGCCCGATCCTGCAAAGTGTGCCTCTCCTGGGGATGTTCTGGTGTCAGCGCCTCGGGCCACCTGATTGACTTAGAAGCTCACTCTTTTTCTTCCCATCCCTCTGTCCCAAAGGTGCTGGCTTAACTTCTACACATTTCCTCTTCGCACAACTCTGTTCTTTCTTCCTACCTCTGCCCTGCACGCCCTCAGAGCACTACTCTGCTCCTTCAATGGCTGAACACAAAAGGCTCCTTCCTAACCTGACCCCCAGGCACACCTCTGAGTTCCTGGTTGCTTTATTTAGTTGCCTTCCTCCCCTCCCTGACTAAAAAAGAATGTTTATTTGTTGCAAAATATTTAGAGTACAGAAAAGTAGTACCATTTTATGCGACTGAATTTCTTACAGTAATTTTTCTATGAATATTTTTACACAGTTCAGAACAGACTGCATAGTTTTATATTTGGATTTTCTTTTTTTAACTTAACAACACGAACACTCTATTTAAATCCTAAAAACAATTTCCTATGACAGTCATATCAGCAAGATAGCAGGCCAGGAAGTTATAGACCCTGCTTCCCCCACAGAGACACCTAATTAACCACAATATATATAGACCAGAACCCCTCCATGAGAACTCTAGAGCCCAGCTGAGAAGCTGTGACACCCATACCACTGTAAAAGCAAGAAGGGATTCCAGCAAAAGGGGATGCTACAATTATGTTGCTGTTCAGTCGCTCAGTGTGTCTGACTCTTTGCAACCCCATGGATGGCAGCACACCAGGCTTCCCTGTCCTTCACTATCTCCCTGAGTTTGCGCAAACTCATGTCCATTGAGTTGGTGAGGCCAGCCAACCATCTCATCCTCTGTCATCCCCTTCTCCTCCGGCCTTCAATCTTTCCCAGCATTAGGATCTTTTGCAATGAGTCAGCTCTTCACATCAGGTGGCCAAAATATTGGAGTCTCAGCTTCAGCATCATTGCTTCCAATGAATATTCAGGGTTGATTTCCTTTAGGATTGACTGGTTGGATCTCCTTGGAGTCCAAGGGACTTTCAAGAGTCTTCCCCAAAACCACAGTTCAAAAGCATCAATTCTTCAGCCCTCAGTCTTCTTTATGGTCCAACTCTCAAATCCATACATGACTACTGGAAAAACTATAGCTTTGATTATATGCACCTTTTTCAGCAAAGTAATGTCTCTGCTTTTTAATATGCTGTCTAGGTTGGTCATAGTTTTTCTTCCAAGGAGCACGCTATAGACCATCCTTCCCTCACAGAGACACCTAATTAACCACAATATATAGACCAGAACCCCTCCATGAGAACTCTAGAGCCCAACTGAGAAGCTGAAATACCCAATCCACTGTAAAACAAAGAAGGGATTCCAGCAACAAAAGGGGATGGTACAGTTACATTGTTGTTTAGTCACTTGGTCATGTCCAACTCTGCGACCCCGTGGACTGCAGCACACCAGACTTCCCTGTCATTCACCATCTCCTGAAGCTTGCTCAAACTCATGTCCATTGTAACTCCTATAACTCAGCAACAAAATCAAACAACTCAGTTAAAAATGGGAAAAAGACTGGAAGAGTCATTTTTCCAAAAGTGATGTATAAATGGTCAGTAAGTACTGGAAAAATATTCAACTTTGCTAATCATCAGAGAAGTATAAATCAAATCACAATCAGATATCACTTCACACTCATTAGGATGGCTACTAGCAAAAATACACAAATGACAAGTGTTGCCAAGGAGGTGGAGAAATTGGAATCCTCGTTCCAAATGATGGGACTGTAAAATGGTTCAACTACTGAGTTCCAGATCAACATGGCAGGGTAGGAAGATCATGGACTCACCTCCTCCCATGGACACAGCAAAACTACAACTACACATAGAACAAGTATCTCTGAGACTGACCCAAAGGCGAACTGAACAGATTTCCTATGACTAAGGTTATAAAGAAAAGGCCACACAAAGGTGGAAAGGGGGGCAGAGATGCAATCCTGTACCTGGTGGAACTTTCTCTGGGGATGGAAGTGCTTGAAAACACCATTTTTTTAAAAATATAGTTATGGAAAACACTATCATCCAGCTGGCCTGGTGCTGGCAGGCACCGTATCCATCACTCTCCATCAACCTAGCTAAAACCATGCACCCCACTTCAGTGATCCCCTAAGAACCTGTCCCACCTAAAGCAGCTCCCACCCCACCCCACCTGGCAGGTGGCCCTGGCTGAAATCAAGCCCCTCCAAAGTGGCTTCTGCTCTGGGGACCAGCCCCACACACCAGCACACCCATATCAGTTGTGGCCCCCCCACATCAGGAGGACACACGCAGGTGTCCACTCAGGGATCACCACTGGAGCACCCGGCTCGGGTGACAGGGGGACAAGTGTGCCACTGAGCTCCACAGGGCTTTCTACATAAATAAAGGCTTTCCACTCTTTCATGGCCAGGAGATACAGCTGACTTAGCTGATCCATAGAAACAAACATAGACAGTCAGGCAAAATGAGATGAAAAATACCTTACCAGATAAAGGAGCTCAAAGTAATAAATACGATCACCAGACTGGGAGAGGAAAGGATGAACTCAGTGAGAATTTCAGCAAAGAGGCAAAAATATTAAAGAGAAGTAGTCAGAAATGAAGAATTGTAACAACTGAAATGAGAAACGCACCAGAGGAATCAACTGCAGTTTAGAGGATACAGAAGAATGAGTCATCAGTCTGGAAGACAGAATAGTGGGAATCATCTAACTGGAAAAGAAAAAAGACTTTTAAAAGATGATAGTTTAAGGGATCTCTGGGAAAACATCAAGTATACTAATGCTCACATTATAGGGGTCCCACAAGGAGAAGAGAGAGACAGAAAGGGACAGAAAAACTATTTGAAGAAATAATGGCTGAAGATTTCTTTAAACTGGAGAAGGAAACACATCCAAGTCCAGGAATCACAGAATCCCAAATGAAAAGAACCGAAAGACCCACATAAAAACATATTATAATTGAAAAGTCAAAAGTTAAAGATAAAGAGAGAATCTTAAAAGCAGTAAGAGAAAAACAACTAGTTACATACACGGGAACACCCAAAAGACTATCAGCTAATTTTTCAGTAGAGACTTTATAGGTCAGAAAGGACTGGAATGATATATTCAAAGTGCTGAAAGGAAAAACCTACAGTCAAGAGTACTCTACCTACCAAAGTTATGATTCAGATTTGAAAACGAGATTTAGAGTTCCACCTGACCTGCCTCCTGAGAAAGCTGTATGCAGGTCAGGAAGAAACAGTTAGAACTGGACATGGAACAACAGACTGGTTCCAAATAGGAAAAGGAGTATGTCAAGGCTGTATATTGTCACCCTGCTTATTTAACTTATATGCAGAGTACATCATGAGAAATGCAGGGCTGGAAGAAGCACAGACTGGAATCAAGACTGCTGGGAGAAATATCAGTCACCTCAGATATGCAGATGACACCACCCTTATGGCAGAAAGTGAAGAAGAACTAAAGAGCCTCTTGAGGAAGATTAAAGTGGAAAGTGAAAAAGCTGGCTTAAAGCTCAACATTCAGAAACCTAAGATCATGGCATCTGGTCCCGTCACTTCACGGCAAATAGACGGGGAAACAGTGGAAACAGTGGCTGACTTTATTTTTCTGGGCTCCAAAGTCACTACAGATGGTGATTGCAGCCATGAAATTAAGACGCTTATTCCTTGGAAGGAAAGTTGTGACCAACCTAGACAGCATATTCAAAAGCAGAGACATTACTTTGTCAACAAAGGTCCATCTAGTCAAGGCTATGGTTTTTCCAGTAGTCATGTATGGATGTGAGAGTTGAACTATAAAGAAAGCTGAGTGCCAAAGAATTGATGCTTTTGAACTGTGGTGTTGAAGACTCTTGAGAATCCCTTGGACTGCAAGGAGCTCCAACCAGCTCATTCTAAGGGAAATCAGTCCTGAATATTCATTGGAAGGACTGATGCTGAAGCTGAAACTCCAGTACTTTGGCCACCTGATGCAAAGAGCTGACTAATTTGAAAAGACCCTTATGCTGGGAAAGATTGAGGGCAGGAGGAGAAGGGGACAACAGAGAATGAGATTGTTGGATGGCATTACCGACTCAATGGACATGGGTTTGGGTGAACTCCGGGACTTGTTGATGGACAGGGAGGCCTGGTGTGCTGCGGTTCATGGGATCACAGAGTTGGACACGACTGAGCGACTAAACTGAACCAAACTGAGATGAGCAAAAGCTAAAGGAGTTCATCACAACTAAACTGGTCTTATAAAAAAATGTTAAAGGGGCATCTTTAAACAGAAAAGAAAGGTCAAAACTAGAAACAAAATTATAAAAGAAAAAAATTCATCAAAAAGGAGGGCATTACTAAGTGATAAAAGGATCATTCCAACAAGAGGCTATAACACTGGCAAATATCTATGCACCCAACATAGGAATACCTGAATACAAATATTAGCAGACATAAAGGGAGAAATAGACAGCAGTACAATAATAGTAGAGACCTTAACACTCTACTTAGATCAAAGGACAGATCACCCAGATGGAGTATCAATAAGAAAACTATTGGCCTTCAATGGCATATTATACCAGATGAATTTGACAGATACTTATAGAACATTACACCAGAAAACAATAAAACACACGTTCTTTTCAAGTGCACAGGGAACATTCTCCAGGACAGGTCACATGATAGGTTACAAAACAAGTTCTCATGAATTTAAGATTGAAATCAAATCAAGAATCTTTTGTGACCACAATGTTATGAGGCCAGAAGTCAACTACAAGGAAAAAACTGCAACACCGCCCCCCCTGCCCCCGCCCCACCAAGTACATGTAGGCTAAACAACATACTTCTGTACAACCAATGAATCAACAAAAATCAAAAGGAAATTTAAAAATGCCTTGCGACTCATGAAAATGGAAACACAATGTTCCAAAATTTATGGGACACAGAAAAAGCAGTTCCAAGAGGGAGCTGTGTTTATAGTGATACTTATCTCCAACAGGAAACAAGAGAATTTTCAAATAAACGATCTAACCTTACACCTAAAAGAAGTAGAAAAAAGAGAATAAACAAAGCCCAAAGTTAACAGACAAAAGGAAATAATAAAGATCAGAATGGAAATAAATGAAATAGAGACTAAAAAGAAAATAAAAGATCACCAGGTAAACAAAACTGATAAACCTTTTAGCTAGATTCATCAAGAAAAAAGAGAAAGTGCTTAAATAAATAAAATCCACAATGAAAGGGGAATTACAACTGACATCAAGAAATATGAAGGATTACAAGAGGGTTAATACAAAGAATTAATACCAAGGGAACATTTCATGCAAAGATGGGCTCAATAAAGGACAGAAATGGTATGGACCTAACAGAAGCAGAAGATATCAAGAAGAGGTGGCAAGAATACACAGAAGAACTGTACAAAAAAGATCTTCACGACCCAGATAATCACGATGGTGTGATCACTCACCTAGAGCCAGGCATCCTGGAATGTGAAGTCAAGTAGGCCTCAGAGAGCATCACTACGAACAAAGCTAGTGGAGGTGATGGTATTCCAGTTGAGCTATTTCAAATCCTGAAAGATGATGCTGTGAAAGTGCTGCACTCAATATGCCAGCAAATTTGGAAAACTCAGCAATGGCCACAGGACTGGAAAAGATCAGTTTTCATTCCAATCCCAAAGAAAGGCAATGCCAAAGAATGCTCCAACTACCACACAATTGCACTCATCTCACATGCTAGTAAAGTAATGCTCAAAATTCTCCAAGCCAGGCTTCAGCAATACGTGAACCGTGAACTTCCAGATGTTCAAGCTGGTTTTACAAAAGGCAGAAGAACCAGAGATCAAATTGCCAACATCCGCTGGATCATGGAAAAAGCAAGAGAGTTCCAGAAAAACATCTATGCCTGCTTTATTGACTATGCCAAAGCCTTTGACTGTGTGGATCACAAAAGGGGACGACAGAGGATGAGATGGCTGGATGGCATCACGGACTCGATGGACATGAGTCTGAGTGAACTCCGGGAGTTGGTGATGGACAGGGAGGCCTGGCGTGCTGCGATTTATGGGGTCACAAAGAGTCAGACACGACTGAGCGACTGAACTGAACTGAACCGAATACAAACAGTTATACCCCAGTGAATGGGAAAATCTAGAAGAAATGGATAAATTCTTAGAAATATGCACTGTTCCAAGACTGAATCAGGAAGAATTAGAAAATCTGAACAGAGTGACCTCTAGTAATGAAACTGAATCAGTTAGTAAAAAATTCCAAAAAAACAAAGGCCAAGGACAAGATGGCTCTACACGTGAATTCTACCAAACTTGCAAAGAAGAATTAATAGCTATTCTTTTCAAACTACAGTTGACCCTTGAACAATGCAGGTTCAACTGAGTGGGTCCACTTATACGAAGGTATTTTTCAATAGCAAATACTACAGTACTCTATGGACTGTGGTTGATTGAATCCACAAACATGAAGAGCCTGGATATGGAGGGCTGATTCTAAGTTATATGTGAATTAATCTGCATATTTTCCAAGGATCAGCTGTATTTTATAAAACTGAAGATGAAGGAATGTGTCCAAATTCATTCTATGAGGCCAACATCACCCTGATACTACCCCAAAAAATTACAATCCAAAATTCCTGATGAACATACAGGCAAAAATCCTCAATAAAATATTAATCAATCAAATTCAACAGTACAGTAAAAGAATTATACACAATCAATAAGTAGGATTTATTCCAAAGATGCAAGAATGGTTCAATATTCACAAATCAATCATTGTGATATCCATATTAACAAAAAAGGATAAAACCCACACTGTAGGTGGATTCTTTACCGTCTGAGCCACCAGAGAAGCCCATAAAACCCACATGATCATCTCCCTAGAGGCAGAAAAGCATTTGACAAAATTCAACACCCATTTACGATAAAAATTCTCAATGAAGTGGGTGTAGAGAGACCATACCTCAGCATAAAAAAGGCCATATATACAAATCTATAGCCAATCAACAGTGAAAAGCTAAAATCGTTTTTTCTAAGATCATGAACAAGACAAGAACACCCATTCTTTCCACTTTTATTCAACATAGCATTGGAAGACCTAACAAAGGTAATCAGACCACCAAACAAAAAGATAAAAGCCATCCAATTTGGAAAAGGAAAAATACAACTGTCATTATACAGATGACATGATACTATATACAGAAAATCCCAAAGACTCCACACACAAAAAAACTAACAGAACTAATAAATGAATTCAGTAAAGCTGTGAGATAGAAAACCAATATACAGCAATCTGTTGTAGTTCTATATACTCATAATGAACTGTCCGAAAGAGAAATTTAGAAATCAGTCCCATTTACAATTGCATCAAAAAATAAAACACCAGGCCTTCCTGATGGTCCAGTAGTTAAGAATCTGCCTGCCAATGCAGGGGACAGGGGTTTGCTCCCTCCTCCAGGAAGATCCCACGTGCTAAAGAGCAACTCAGGCTGTGTGCCACAACTCCTGAGCCTGTGCTCAGGAGCTCAGCACCTAGAGCTCACAACAGAGAAGCCCACACACCACGGCTCGGGGGTAGCCCTTGCTCACTGCAACTAGAGGAAGTCCACCCACAGCAACAAAGACCTAGTGCAGTATAAATAAATAAATCTTTTTAAAAAAAGAATAAAATACCTAGGAATACATTTAATCAGTAAGGTAAAGGGCCGATACTTGGAAAACTATAGGACATTGATGAAGGAAATTGAAGATGACACAAATAAGTGGAAAGATACACTGTATTCATGGACTGGAAGAGTTAATACTGTTAAAACGTCCAAACTACCTAAACCAATCTACAGATTCAATGCAATCCCTATAAATATACCAATGGCCTTTTCACAGAAGTGGGACAAATCATCTTAAAATATGTATGGAGCTATGAAAGACCCCCAAATAGTCAAAGCAATCATAAGGAAGAACAATATTGAGCACTTCATACTCCCTGATTTCAAACTATACCACAAAGCTATAATAATCAAAATTATAGCACTGGCACAAAAACACATTGATCTGAAGATGGCGGAGATATAGGACGGGGAGACCACTTTCTCCCCCACAAATTCATCAAAAGAACATTTAAATGCTGAGTAAATTCCAGAAAACAACTTCTGAATGCTGGCAGAGGACATCAGGCACCTAGAAAAGCAGCCCATTGTCTTCGAAAGGAGGTAGGAAAAAATATAAAAGACAAAAAAAGAGACAAAAGAGGTAGGGACAGAGCTCCATCCCAGGAAGGGAGTCTTAAAAAGAGAGAAGTTTCCAAACACCAGGAAACTCTCTCACTGCCGAGCCTGTGGGGAGCCTTGGAAGTGCAGAGGGCAACATAACAGGGAGGAAAAATAAATAAATAGTTAAAACCCACAGATTACGCGAGCCCAACGGTAACTCCCCCAGCGGAGAAGCAGCGCAGAAGCCTGCATCTGCTACTAGCAAGTGGGGGCTAGGCAGGGAGGCGCGGGCTGCATTGCTTAGAGTAAGGATCAGGCCCAAATGCCCCGAGGGCAATCAGAGGGAACTAACTTGGGCTAGCAAACCAGACTGTGGGATAGCTACCGCGTGAAAAGCACAAAGACACCACCAGGCCCATGCACAGAATAAAGGACTGAACAGAACTAGCCGGCTGCAGACCACCCCTCTCCGGTGACAGGCAGCCAGAGCCAGAAGGGGGCAATTGCAGACCCAGAGAAACATTATTTACCAAACTGCAAGCAGGCTTCTTTGCTAACTAAGACTTCTTGGGGTTCTGGACAGTCAACTTCCGCCTGAGAAGATGCGCCAGTTGTACACCCAGAAAACTGAGCAGCAGGGACGGGGGAGGCAATAAGTCGCAGCGACCGTGCTAGCCAAACACCTCATCACCTGAGCTGCTCAGACCTGGGAAGGGCACAGAACATAGGCCCAACTGAGTCTATGCCTCTGAGGACTACCTGAGTGCCTGAACCTGAGTGCCTTAGACCTGGGAGGTGCAGGCAGCCCAGGGCCGGCCTCAGACAGTTCCCAGCAGAGCAACCTAGAGTCTGAGCAGCGTGGGCAGGGAGGGTACATGTGTCGTGAGCAGGGGCAGGCCCAGTGTGGCTGAGGCACTGCGATCACACACCAGTGTTATTTGTTTGCAGCATCCCTCCCTCCCCACAGCGCGACTGAACAAGGGAGCCTTAAAAAAGTCCACCACCGCCCCCCTCGTGTCAGGGCGGAAATCAGACACTGAAGAGACCAGCAAACAGAAGAAGCTAAAACAGAGGGAACTGCCTTGGAAGTGACAGGTGCAATAGATTAAAACCCTGTCGTTAGTACCGACTACATAGGAAGGGGCCTATAGATCTTGAGAAATATAAGCCGGACCAAGGAACTATCCGAAAATGAACTGACACCACAATACCCACAACACCAGAGAAAGTCCTAGATATATTTTTACTATTTTTACGATCATTCGTTTTTTTAATTTTTTTAAAGTCCTCTATTACTCCTTTAATTTTCACTTTTATAACCTACTATTACTTTGAGAAAAAAAAAGACCCTATTTTTTAAAAGCAAACTTCATATATATATATATATATTATCATTTTTGTGACTTTTTTCTCTTTCTTTTTTTTTTCTTCTTTTCTTTAATATTGTATTTTTGAAATTCCAAACTCTACTCTAGATTTTTAATCTTTGCTTTTTGGTATTTGTTATCAATTTTGCACCTTTAAGAACCCAATCTTCAGTACCCATTTTTACTTGGAAGTGAGATTACTGGCTTGACTGCTCCCTCCCACTTTGGACTCTCCTTTTTCTCCACCAGGTCACCTCTGTCTCCTCCCTACCCCCTCTCTTCTCTACCCAACTCTGTGAATCGCTGTGTGTTCCAGACGGTGGAGTACACTTAGGGAACTGATTACTGGCTGGATCTGTCTCTCTCCTTTTGATTCCTCCCTTTTATCCTCCTGGCCACCTCTGTCTCCTTCCTCCCTCTTCTCTTCTCTGTATAACTCCGTGAACATCTCTGAGCAGTCCAGTTGTGGAGTGCACATAAGGAAGTGATTACTGGCTAGCTTGCTCTCTCCTCTATCGATTCCACCTCATCTCATTCGGGTCACCTCTAACTCCCTCCTCCCTCTTCTCTTCTCCGTGTAACTCTGTGAACCTCTCTGGGTGTCCCTCACTGTGGAGAAACTTTTCATCTTTAACCTAGATGCTTTACCAACGGTGCTGTATGGAAGGAGAAGTCTTGAGACTACTGTAAAAATAAGACTGAAAACCAGAAGCAGGAGGCTTAAGTCCAAACCCGGAGAACACCAGAGAACTCCTGACTCCAGGGAACATTAATTGACAGGAGCTCATCAAACGCTTCCATACCTACACTGAAACCAAGTACCACCCAAGGGCCAACAAGTTCCAGAGCAAGACATACCACGCAAATTCTCCAGCAACACAGGAACACAGCCCTGAGCTCCAATATACAGGCTGCCCAAAGTTACTCCAAAACCATCGACATCTCATAACTCATTACTAGACACTAGATTCCACTCCAGAGAGAAGAAATCCAGCTCCACCCACCAGAACACCAAGACAAGCTTCCCTAACCAAGAAACCTTGACAAGCCATCTGTACAACCCCACCCACAGTAAGGAAACNTGCCCAAAGTTACTCCAAAACCATCGACATCTCATAACTCATTACTAGACACTAGATTCCACTCCAGAGAGAAGAAATCCAGCTCCACCCACCAGAACACCAAGACAAGCTTCCCTAACCAAGAAACCTTGACAAGCCATCTGTACAACCCCACCCACAGTAAGGAAACTCCACAATAAAGAGAACTCCGCAAACTGCAAGAATACAGAAAGGACACCCAAACTCAGCAATATAAACAAGATGAGGAGACAGAGGAATACCCAGCAGGCAAAGGAACAGGATAAATGCTTACCAAACCAAACAAAAGAGGAAGAGATAGTGAATCTACCTGATAAAGAATTCCAAATAATGATAATGAAAATGATCCAAAATCTTGAAATCAAAATAGAATCACAGATAAATAGCCTGGAGACAAGGATTGAGAAGATGCAAGAAAGGTTTAACAAGGACCTAGAAGAAATAAAAAAGAGTCAATATATAATGAATAATGCAATAAATGAGATCAAAAACACTCTGGAGGCAACAAATAGTAGAATAAGAGAGGCAGAAGATAGGATTAGTGAATAGAAGATAGAACGGTAGAAATAAATGAATCAGAGAGGAAAAAAGAAAAACAAATTAAAAGAAATGAGGACAACCTCAGAGACCTCCAGGACAGTGTTAAACGCCCCAACATTTGAATCATAAGAGTCCCAGAAGAAGAAGACAAAAAGAAAGACCATGAGAAAATACTTGAGGAGATAATAGTTGAAAACTTCCCTAAAATGGGGAAGGAAATAATCACCCAAGTCTAAGAAACCCAGAGAGTCCCAAACAGGACAAACCCAAAGCAAAACACCCCAAGACACATATTAATCAAATTAACAAAGATCAAACATAAAGAACAAATATTAAAAGCAGCAAAGGAAAAACAACAAATAACACACAAGGGGATTCCCATAAGGATAACAGCTGATCTTTCAATAGAAACTCTTCAGGCTAGGAGGGAATGGCAAGACATACTTAAAGTGATGAAAGAAAACAACCTACAGCCCAGATTACTGTACCCAGCAAGGATCTCATTCAAATATGAAGGAGAAATCAAAAGCTTTACACACAAGCAAAAGCTGAGAGAATTCAGCACCACCAAACCAGCTCTCCAACAAATGCTAAAGGATATTTTTTAGACAGGAAACAGAAAAGGGGTGTATAAACTCGAACCCAAAACAATAAAGTAACTGGCAACAGGATCATACTTATCAATAATTACCTTAAACATAAATGGGTTGAATGCCCCAACCAAGACAAAGACTGGCTGAATGGATACAAAAACAAGACCCCTACATATGTTGTCTACAAGAGACCCACCTCAAAACAAGGGACACATACAGACTGAAAGTGAAGGGCTGGAAAAAGATTTTCCATGCAATTAGAGACCAAAAGAAAGCAGGAGTAGCAATACTCATATCAGATAAAATAGACTTTAAAACAAAGGCTGTGAAAAGAGACAAAGAAGGACACTACATAATGATCAAAGGATCAATCCAAGAAGAAGATATAACAATTATAAATATATATGCACCCAACATAGGAGCACCACAATATGTAAGACAAATGCTAACAAGTATGAAAGGGGAAATTAACAATAACACAATAATAGTGGGAGACTTTAATACCCCACTCACATCTATGGACAGATCAACTAAACAGAAAATTAACAAGGAAACACGAACTTTAAATGATACAATAGACCAGTAAGACCTAATTGATATCTATAGGACATTTCACCCCAAAACAATGAATTTCACCTTTTTCTCAAGCGCACACAGAACCTTCTCCAGGATAGATCACATTCTGGGCCATAAATCTAGCCTTGGTAAATTCAAAAAAATT